>JAUYWH010000003.1:14706845-14814602 GCA_034779795.1 Ctenopoma multispine | reverse complement strand
GTGTGTGTGTGTGTGTGTGTGTGTGTGTGTGTGTGTGTGTGTGTGTGTGTGTGTGTGTGTGTGTCTGTGTGTGTGTGCATCAGCACAACAGAGTTCGAACGTGCTGAAAAAGATCGCTCATGGTCATAACGTCATGTAAATTACCATCTCTCTCCCAAAGCCTACACTTGTCAAAACACAGAGTCACGGTGGTCAACAGGGACGAATTAGATAAACATTACATCTTTCCTTAAGCACAAGAGACGTCGGTTTTGTCATGGAAACACTGAATCAGAGTGTCAGAGGAATAACGTCACTATTTTACAAGGTGTTAACTGTGAATGACGTTGCGTTTGCAGTAAATTACTCTTCAATAACTTTATTCACTGTGTAGCACAAAGTACATTACTATTATTTCTACGATATTAGTGCTTTGATCCTATATTTACAGTTTAATCTCTATTACATACACATTGCATTATATGTATTCACAGAAAAGAGTGGGTTAAGATGTTGCAACTGTTTCTGGACTGAACTATTGTCAGATGTAGACACTCTACGTTTACAGTTAAACTGTGGAGCCATCTAGTGGCGTCTGACTGTTACGTGCATGTATGACAGGAATGAAACATGAAAAAGCCTGGAAAAAGGGATGTAAAATTAACGATAAAATCAGTATAAAACGAGTTTGAACATTAGATTTGGTTTAGATATTTGTTCAGTCACACTGAAATTTGCTTTTCACTGATCGTTTTTTTTTCAATATTTCCACCACACCACTTCCATTAAATCCTCGTTTCTCCCTTTCTCTTACATCTGCATAGCCTTTTTTACATCCTCTGTAGCCCTACCCTGTCCTCTTTGCCCTCTCTTCTCAAACTGCAGAGCACGCATTGGAGTGAACTCTCTTTACCAGACGTCTATTGTTGGAGTCAGAAGTTTAGGCGTAAACCAATCCTCTCATGGGAAATGGTCAGATAAGTGCAGGGAGCTATTTAAAGACTTCTCGATAATGAGGAGGCATGGGTGGAATCCTGGAGTTATGTTCTCTGTCGTCATAAACACATATGAACCATAAACCCCCAACATATACCCCCCTCTCAACAGCCATAACAGATGTTATCAGCTGTGATTTCCAAAGCCCCTCTGGCATTAGAGAAGCACAAAGTAAGAGAATATGTGGCAATAAGGCATATTGGCACAATTTAGATTGTAGAAATACAACTTTTTCTGACTGATTTTTTGTGAGATCTTTTGAAATTATCCAGTACATACTGTACAGAACAAAACAAACTGCTTAGAAATTATATATACCAGGTGTTTGGTGTAATTCTTTTGACTAATCCTTTAACTCTCTGGGGTGGAAAAGGCTTGCTGTGGTTCCCCTTTCTCCCTGCCCACTGTTTATTAATAAACCTAAACAGATTTGGTGTAGTCATGGTCACACAGCAGCTGATTGCAAGAGAAAGAGAAAGAGAGAGAGAGAGAGAAAGAAGGTTGGGTTTAACTTTCTTCACCCCCCTTCTAGTCTGTGCACACACACACACTGCTCCCGCTCATTCTTTAACACTCACTTTGCTTCGTCATCTGCTCAGCTCCTTTTGGACGGATTCCTCCTGAGGATGCAGCACAAAGACTGAAGAACACTGAGAAGTAAGTTCAGTTATGTGTGATGTTGATATGTGACTGTGTTATTGATGTTACTATGTCAGTCCTCTTTCCTAACCATTCATGTAGCTTACAGCTTTCAAACCTACCCATCAATTTAAAGGAAGACTAAATGTAAAGTAAAAAAGAGAGAGGTTAGCAAATACAGTCTGGTACTGTCAGCGGGTGGTTGAGGGTCTATAAGAAATGTGCCAATGCCTGTTCTGCCTGTCATGCCCCCTGCAGGGTTTTAGTCAGCCATGCATAGCACAACACTGTCCAGTCCATGGACACAACAAAGACTAAAGACAGAAACAGAGAAATAGAAGAAAGAAGGGAGTAGTTGGTGCTGTATAGTTTAGTATATAATGGGACCTACTTTCATATAAACACTGGTTCGGTGTTGCTGGCCATGAAACAGCATCTATCAACTAAATGTCACACATGCCCTTTCTACATTACAGATCTCTGTGTGATGATGACACTATTGGGTCAGTTTGATCAATTTACTCTCAGAGAGTCTCTGGACAGTCTTGGCAGACACCTCTAAAGATGAAATTACAGCTACAGTATATTATTCACCAGGGGAAAGTGCAGATGCCCATCCATCGGCCCAATGACATGTTATGATAATCTTCTTGCTAATGTAGTTTCTGTAACGCCACTTGTTGGCAAATGCTGTGTTAGTATTAGTGCATGAGTAAGCTTCTTTGATGTGTGTCTGACCACTGCCAGGCTGTAGTGCTGGGGGCATCTAGTCTTCGTAGGCAGCTGCGAGTAGCCAACCCTGTGCTAAACTGCGCTCTTGACGTGGTCTAAATGCCCACATGTACTACTGATATCAACTTAGCTTACAAATAAGTCTAGCCAGAATGTTTAACCAACTATAATCAGCTATTGAGCTAGGTGTCTAACTTATCCATCTGCTCTTGTCAAGGGATGTTCTAAAAAACCCTTCTTTCATCAGAAAAGGCTACAAGAATTAGGCAAAACCAATGGAGGACATGGACGACAACATTTCATCTAATGGGTTTGAGCCTCTCTTCATTAAAGAAGAAGATGGAGAAGCAGACAGAACCCTTGTGGAACAAAGAGAGTGCAACACGGCACAATCTGGACTCAACTTCACCGGAATATCGCTGAATCCATCTGCTCTAATTAGGCCATACTTACAGGAGATGGACGACTTACTGAAGAGCTGCGAGGAGCTTACTGGCATTCCCTTTGGCTCTCGCCTTTCAGAAAGCTACGCTGAAACAAGCATGAGCAGAGAGACTCATCTTCAGGGCAAAGATGAAGTCAAGTTGGAGAGCTATACCGCAGTCAATGTATCTCCCCAAGCTTACCTTTCCACAGGCTACATTGATACACACATGGATGAGGCTGGAAAAGAAGACCAGCCAACACAATGCCAGGCTCAAAGCATGGGCATGGCATTGTGGCACCGTGGAGCGACCCCAATAGTTTCTCGCCAGACAGAAATGCCTCTCACGTCAGCGGGCAGCAAACTGAGTGAAACTATGGTGAAGTATGAGGGCCAGCTGATGGGGATGTTAGCAATGCTGGAGAGCTGTATGGAAGATGCTGGAGTGGATTTTGAGCCCAAAGACTGGGCTGCAGACACAAGCCAAGAGTATGTACACATCTGTAAGAATCTTCAAGTTTGTAAGGGTACACCTGTGCCGATTCTGCAGGAGAGGTCGGACACGCTGGAGGCCCAGCCGATGCAGTTAGAAACATCAATTAACGGGAGTGAGCAGAATCCCTTGCTTGCCTGTGACAACTTGAGTGGCTTCTCAGTGGAAACAGTGGAGAAGTCAGTGAATATTAACACAGAACAGGTGAATCCTGATCCACAGTTCAAGATTTTAGATACTTCAGCTCAAGATGAGTTCAAAGTTGACACCACCTGTTTCAGTACTGGCATGGATGAACTACAGGATTTGGCGTCTCAGATGGAGGAGTGCATAGAGGAGGTAAGGCTGTTACAGAAGAGGAGGAAGGAGCTACTGGCAGAGGTGCTGGAGCTGAGAGGGAATGAAGACAGAGAGGACACAGAGGGGAGATATGAGGTAGAAGAGGAGACAGAGGAAGGAATAAACAGCAAAGTAGCAGAGCTGATGAACATACTGAAGAAAGAGGAGGAGGCGAGAAGGGAGGAGAGGAAGAGGGAGATACAAAGCCTCAAGAAGGAGCGAGCAGAAGAGGAAAGGAGGATGTGGAAAGTCAACCTGGAGAGGCAGGGGCTGCAAGATGAGCTAAGAAAGCTGAAGAGAAGGCTCTTCACTGTGGCCAGGGACTGTGCCCACAACCAGACTATCCTCAACACTCAGCACCGTGCAGTGGAACTGCTTAAGAGAGAAGAGGTATGAAACTCTCAGGTGGATGTTTTTAATCTGTGAATTGTGTTTTTAATAACAAGTCCTTCATTAATTAAGTCCTTTTCCTCCCATGTTGCAGGAAAAGCTACAGTCCTTGGTTGTACAGCTGACAGAAGACAGCTGTCAGCTTAGGTCAACTCAACAACAGCTCCTCTTAGAACTACAAGCACAGCTTCACGCCCACAGGTCCAGTCAGATGTCCAATACCCAGGAGGAGCTAAATGAGTGCAGGAGGCACTCATGCGGGGACATCCAGCAGTATCTGCAGGGTGGGCTGAGAACCCTGGAGAACAGGTGCCAGTTTGCACATTTAGCATCTACTAGACTGATTGTTTACCAGGGCGCAAGTTTCAGTTGGTAAAGTACTAGTACATAAAGTACAAAAGTAAAAGTGCTCCACTACGAAGACAATGTATTTTAAACAATGTTAAATAATGCTTTGATAACATGTAGAAGTTTATATTTGTTTGACAAATTCTCCAAAGTGAAAATTCTGACTAAAATGTTTGTAACTCGACTCCTTGGAAGTGACCACAGGTTTTTTTATCACTCATATTTAAATTTCGGTTGCCTCGGCCAGGTATGAACCCATATTGCTGGCACTGCTTAAGAGGAGAGAAGCCACAGCTGGGGCACTGGTGAAAGCCAAAGAACAGGCCCAGGAGCTGAAAGCCCAGTTGGGGCCACTGAAAGAGGAGATCCAAAAACTGAAGCTCCACAGGGCTTGTCTGGAAGAGAAGCTTAAACTGAGCCACATACACTGGAGAGAAGACATTGGAAACTACAAGGTTGGCAAGAAGATGTGAATAGAAGTGTTTAAAATGAGGGAAATGGAAAGACAAACTGCCAACTGTAAATTACTGAACGCAGAATCATTTAATACTCAACATTTTTGCCATCATTTCAGGGGACGGTGTGCCGTCTGGAGGAGAGCAGCAGGGAGCTGAAGACTGAATTACAGATTCAGAAGAAAAAAACCAAAGAGACAGAGGAACTGAGAGACAGCCTTGCTAAACAACTCCTCCTTCACAGGTAAGATTTGTTGATCTGTTCTTTTTTATAAATATGTAATAGCATTAATTAAAACATTTGTCCTACAGGGCTGCAATTGAGGACCACAACAAATGTGACCATGAGGGAAAAACATGATCTTGTTAAAAAAAAAAAAAAAAAAGTTATGAAATGTAATTTAATAAAAAAAAAAACCATTGTTATTTAGCTGCAACATAGCGAACACCAAAGTATGCACTTTACACGTTAGAGAACTGCTTTTTTTTTGGTTTAGAAGCCTATAAAGATAAACTACACTTCTGCTTGTAGAAAGGTTTTGTTACGAATAAAGGCTCTATGTTTCTTGTAATCCGAGTGCGACTGATGAGTTAATGACTTTGTCTAAAGACCAGAGAAACATTTGTGCACTTATAAGGGCAACACAGCTGAAGAAGTAAACAGTGGGACTCTGAGTAAAAGACAAAGTAAGCTCGGGTGACAGGAGAGCACCAAGATGTTAACACCAGACACACAGGGTCTGACAAACCGAACAGAATTACTTAATGCCGTTTAAAAATACTTCCAAGCTTAACAAGACTGTGACAAAAGTTTTAAAATATGTAACCAACACACGCAAAAGTAGAGGCAAAGTCTGACAACAGTTTATTAAGAATTCACTCACTGAAAAATTGCAAAATATTTAACATTGTAAAAAAGTTCACAATGACGACATTTAGATGGTTAATGTGTGACTGAGGTGAGGGGACATGTGACCACAAACAAATACAGACACAGATACATTACTACATTATCACATTTTTTTTTCAGAAAACAATGATGTGGAAATCAGTTTCCAGAACAATTTGGTGACCAAACTGAAGCAATGAACACTTGTCGAAACGTTACATGACATTTTTATCAAAACACAACATCCTCTACAACATTTCCAATACGTGTGGGTTGAAGCCGATTGCACTCTAACACCTGGTTATTACGATCTAGCACTTGTGTTGTGCCTTCAATATGATCACCGCCTTTTGTTCTAGGAAAATATTAATTATTGAAGAAGCACTGCCTAAAATGTTTCAGTGTGCAAGAGAAAGCCAATCTGATTACAAAAATAGATTTTTATATGGAGGTACAAAACAAGTGACTATGATGCTTAAGGTAATAAATTACTCAGTAAAAGAAGAGTTATTCACTTTGAATACCTTACATCTGGACCAGGGCCTACATGACTTCTCTCTTTCCAATATTTACAGTGATTTTGGAGCATACAGGGCTCCGCTAGTAGGGAAGGGCAGGATGGGAAGATGTAGCTGCATCATACTGAGGTGGCAGTTTGTGATGAGGCAGTAGATTAAGACATCTGCCAGGTAGAGGTGTTAAACTGTAGCTTCAGGGTCTGCTGCCCCATCAGGATCTTCATCATTATAGATGTTCTCAGCCTACAAGTGGAATCAGCGAGTCAGTGGCATGTTTGGATTACAGGAAAAACTGTTTCAATGATTCACCGTAAATAACATTATTTAGGAACTAAGTGAGTAAGAAAGCAAATACACACAGTACTTGGTAATTAATCTTTACTGAAATTGGAAGCTGTTAGCTAAAATGCCAGGAACATCTCATCATAGGACTTTTCTCTGAAAATTCATTCTTGCTCTGATCAATGTTGTATTCTGGACTTTGAGAGCAGTTCCCTGCTGTTTGACCTTAAAATATTGTTTACATTTTTATTAGCTTGTCGATAGTCTTTGAGGGAAATATAAGTTTATATAATTTAAGAAAGGAACCATTTTCTCTAACTGTCCATAGCTAATATTATTTAGTAAAACTCTTACCATTTGCCAGACTTGCATAATGTTGTCTTCAGACACTGAGCATATGACCCAGGGTTCGTTGGGGTTCCAGGAGAAATCAGAGATCTTGGCCGTGTGGCCGCCATGGATAAACTAGCACAAAAAAGAAAATCCACAGTCATCATTACAATGATAGAAAATTATTTCACAGATGAACGTGAAAAAGCAGGTTTGGTAAGATTCATGGAGACTCACCAATAGCTCAGGAGGGCCATCCTCTGCATCTTCTGGGGACTGCTCCTCACCGATTTTACTGCAAACAATATACTGTGTGAGTAGCAATACCAACTATGATGGCTGTGTTAGACCATATTGTCCTATCTTTACATTGTACCTGTATTGTATGAACAGAGTTAAATAGCAGGAAGGAAAATTATTCATTACTTTCTCACATAAAAAGCTGCATGTGAGAGTTAAGTAGTAGGGACATGTCTACAGCAGTCACATTGGAACCAGAAATGTGTGACATTCATTGGGAACTACGAGTAGACGTCAAGTTGTTTACCTGAGGTCCCAGACATTGAGGCGGCGGTCTGTTCCACTTGATGCCAGTATGGTCTCATTATGAGGTGACCATTGAACCTTTAATATGCAGTCAGATAACTCAGATTAGGTCAAAGCACACAGTAACACAGATATAACACCTGTCATGAAGCATTTTGTGACAATGCTTCATATTTATATTATATTCACATCAGGGTTTATTAACAGTATCAAGAAACTATGTTGTCTGAGAAATACAGAAGGAACAATGTAAAACTGCATCATTGTTTTTGAGTGCAAGCTGTGTTACTACACCTACTTATAAATGAGTCATATCATGAATGGTGAATGGTGAATATCCCACCTGAAAGATCTCATCCTTGTGTGACTCAAAGGAATGTAACTTCAATTTCAGGTTTCTCAAGTCCCAAAGAGCCACAGTCTGCGAGCAGAAGAGAGAAATTACACATAACTGCCAGGTTTTCCTCATCTTTGCAAATACACTGTACAAAACGGCAACAACATCAGTATTCATTTAGTCAACGGGGTCTAACATTCCCACATCATACAGTAAGTTATGCTAAACTTTAACAATGCAGATGAGGTGGGATATTGCATTACCTTGTCTGCAGAGCCAGTGGCAAGGATGAACTCGCTGTAAGGGTTAAATGACAAACAGTTGACCTCTGCTGTGTGGGCATCGACTGCATGACTGGGTTTGGAGGTGTTGTTTGAACGTGTGTCCCAGCTGACATGAAAAAAGGACAGGTGTAATTATTTAGATTATCTGAAATGGTTGAACACACAAGATCACACAGCTAAATGTCTTACATCATTAGTTTCTGGTCATCTGCAACAGATCCAAACAGTGACTCATGAAGCAAGTGCCAGGAAACGTCTTCCACCACAGCAGTGTGACCAGTGAAGATCGTCTTTGCATCTACTATCTTCCCCTCCTTTGGCACGGCACTTATGTCCCACAGACAGATAGTCTACAAGGAAAGACAAGGAGATAAGAACCCATCAATAATATTTTCCAGAGATCCACAGACCTGGTCTTCAAGGCTCACTGCCCCACTAACTGGGAAACAAGGATGACAGGGGGCCCTGAAAAAAATATTATATAACTTATCATGATGTTGGGTTTTGCATAAACAATTATCATAAATCTTGCCATTTTACCACTTAATATTTCAGATCACATTTTTAAACACTTCATTTACATGGTACATTAATTTTATCTTACGTGGTCATCTGATGCACTAAGCAGACAGCCAGACAGATTGGAATTCCAGGACAGCCCATAGCCTTCTTTCTGATGACCCCTGAGACGCAAATCAGGACGACACTCTCCAGAAGCATCTTTGGGAAAATACACAATAATTAGGTAAGGTCGGTATGTTAAACTAAATATTTTTTATTAATTGAAATTTCCCAATTCAGCTGCTTTATGCTGCAAACATTAATCTGTGTACCTGGCTTGGAAGGGTGTTTAGTGTAGTCAAACACTAGAACATCTGAGGTGGGCGTCTTAGTAGCGATGATGCAGGGATTCTGCGGCATGTAGCGGGCCCGGTTCACCTCTCCTTCATGTTTGATCTTGATTTCGATCTCAATTTTGCCACTCACTGAGCCGAAACCTCCAAATTCTGCTGGAAAACACATAGAAATATGGAAGTCAATACACACTGTGGGTGATGTGAGGCAAGTATGCCGAATAAAAAAAAAAGGTCTAATTCACAATTAACATGAAAAGGCAATTGCATTACATGGTGCAATTGGAGTTCATTCTAAGGCTTCATGAGGTGTACAAAAAACAAAATTTTTCTAATCCACTACACAATACAACAAGTGTTATTTAATACTATACAAAAAAAATGTGTAACATTTATTTTCTCTGCCTTCTTAAAACAGGCTATATAAATTCAATGTATGCCTGCCAAAATAAATAGGTCTACACGTATTCAGCATGTGACTGTACAGGTTTCCAACCTCCTTTTTCACTGTCATGCTGTGAGGCATCAAACTGAGCATCATCACTTGGCAGCTGGACACTGGCAATGACCAGGTGATTCTGCTCATCAGACGTATGAGTGCCCAAGACCAGCCGATGTACACTGTAATCCTTTCCCTCTGGCCTGCAAGGAGAAAAAAAAAAAGTTTCTTATCATCACTTCTTTATAATGACTGTATAATAATACATGCATTAACTACTATAGTGTACAGCGTGCACAGTGTACCTGGAGACATCTGGCAGCCACTGAGCAGTGAGACTGGGCCACTCTAAGGCGTGGGTCATAACCAGATCATAGAGGAAGGGGGTGTTTTTCTTCCAAATCTTGTACTCTTCATTTATCACCCTCTCCTCCACTGCATCGTCAAACGCACCAGCTACAAAGACAGAAAGCAGCGATAATTAATTCATAGATCCGCAACGATTCCAGATGACTGCGTTTATAGTTTTTCACACATTAAATGTGTCAGTTTAATAATCGAGATGTTTCTAGTATAGCGTTGGCTAATGTTCATTATCTAACGATGATCTCATGTAAATGCGTTTTTGAGGAAACATCACCATGATCTCACCTGGGTATTGTGACTGCGCTTTGGTTACGGCGTTAGCATAGGCTACATTTTTAACCTTACGCAGAATAGAATCGTTCTGTTCCCTCTACAGCTACAACTGTACACGAGATAACGGGCTGCAGCTAAAGCGAAAATAATAATTGCAAATTAATACTGCTTGTTACAGCTCACATAATAAAAATTACATGGCTGTGTGACTGCTGTGACTAACAATGGTTGCGAGCTAACGCTAACTGCTACCTAAGCTAGCTAACCGGATAGCTAATCTAGCTAAAAAACGCCTGATACCATGTAACTGTACAATGTTATCAAAATGGTCACTTTACCTTCCTTGTCCGTCATTGCAGGTATCTGCTAATAGACCACAGACTTAAGGTCGATTGCGATGCGAAGCCAATTAGCCGTGTATTAGGTCCCTCTCCGGAATGAAAGAAGACCCCAAACGTTTAAAGAGAGCGGACGACGGTAAGCTAAGAGGAAGCTAACAGCTAACAGGGCGGCAGTGACAGACACAGGCGCATTCGCGCGCTCGGTACATACGCTCATATAGGGACGTCATTCCACCAATCAGAGAGCAGCAGTTGTGCCCATGTTGGCCAGCAGGGGGCAGGAGGCGACTGCCTTAAAATAGTACAACATGTCTCATCTGGTCCTTTTCTCTCATTCTGGTTACTTGTACTTTGTCAAATTTACTGCATTTACTTGACTCTGTCAAAGAGAGTTGTTACAAAAAGTGATAACACTATTGATGATTTGATATTTATTTTCTTACATTACAGCTGCGGTAGAATAACTGTACGCTACTAAACGGTACGTTTACACCTTTCTCTTTCAGTCTGCCTTAAAAAATAAGGTCTGTATTTTCTTGCTGGAACCACTCATCATAATAAAGGCCTTTAAGAAATCCTCCCTGTGTAATATAATGGGGGCCATAATAAAACAGTCAACTAACTGTGTAAAATGTATTTAAATGTTCATCTAGTATAAAGCTTCAACCTTTTGGAAGGACTTAAACATTAGTTTAATCATATTTTTTATGCACACTGAATTCCAGTCCAAAAAACATATCCAATGGCAGAGGTTTATTTGGTACCTGTACAACGAGTATGCTCTTCATTTATAATACATTCTGTCTATTTGTAGGAAAAACACTTATCAGGGACGGTTTTCTTACGCTTTAATTTCTCCCACTTACAATGGATTTGACTAAACTGTTCTTTTTTCACATGAACCTGTCACATCTATTCAAGAGTAGCCACAACATGCCTTTTCTTTTTCCCTACTGGCCAAACGAGAATTCTCCTCTGCAGTATGAAGCCATTTGATTGGACACAGTAAATAAGAAGCTCTTTCATTGGCTGTGAATGACGCGGGTCCTTAGAACGGTAAATGAGATACATGTCTGTGTTTATTTGCTATTGTTTAAGTGCCACGTTTGGATAACAAAGCGGGTTTCTGCAGACAGCATGTGTACATCTGACACACATTTGTGCCGTGTGCTCGACATCCTAAAGTCACTTTATCGGCACATACAGACTCTAGAGGAGTTTACGGAAAACATCGTATTCAGAGAAGGACACAGAGCAGTGCTCATTGAAGAGTCAGACACAACCCGCTTCAGAGCATTCGTCCGAGGTGTTTTTGTCTGCTCTGACAAGGAGCTACAGCAAGTACCAAGCTGCAACCATGTGAGTTCTCCCTGAATTAAAATTTAATCTACATGTCGGTTTGTTGAGTGTAGAGTCGTGGTTCTGCAGAACCGTTGGCCCGTACAGCTAATGCTAGCTGTCATGCTAGCTGTCGTATTATAACTGTAGGCATTAAATAATTACTGTAGGTTGCAGTTCAAGTTGGCATACTGTAAGTGATTCATGCAGTTTATTAAATTTCAATGGTATAAACCGAAATACTAATAATTAATAAGTCATCAAGCACTGCTTCACCAGCCAGTAAACTCATGTACCATTAAATGCCAGATTTATTTAAAACATAAATGCAAGTCTTGAGTAGATATTATATGACAGCTGTCAGGTTTATGACATAGACACTGACTTCATGTGTTGATGAGACTTATTTTGTATTTTCAACAGATCTGCACACTGCCTGAACTCCTGGCCTTTGTTCTGAACAACCTGAAGCGAAAGAGAAAAAGGAACGTCTTGGTACACGGCTACAGTTTTCTCTCCCTGGCACAGGAGGATCGCGATGCAGACCACTTCAAATTCCAAGGAGATGTAACTCAAAGTGCTGCCTACATCCATGGCAGCGACCTGTGGAAGAAAGTGACAATGCGTCTCGGCACAGACATCACGCGGTACCTGTTAGAGAGCTGCTCTATGTTTGTGGCTGTTCCTCCTTCATGTGTGTTTCAGGTGTGTGGTGTTCCTGCATATGACAGGGTTACTATGACCGCTGCCTCCACTGGGTTTTGTCTCCAGCCTCACTCCAGGACTCGTAAGATTACTCAGTTTATAACACATCAAAAATTAGTGACCTCAAAAAGGAGAAACGGAGAGGAGAAGAAGAAAAAGAGGAGCAGAAAGGATAGAATAGTGAAGAGAGGGAAAAGAAAGAGAGAACCTGATCAGGTGGAAGCGGAGGAGGTTATCACTTGTTCAGGAAAGAAGAGGCGGGTAGAACAGCAAGATCCCAAGCAGGGATCCCAACAGGTTTGCTATGAAACGGTGGAGGAAGAGCAGAGCTTGTCTGTGGAACCAGCACTCTCTATAAATCCTGTGGAAATTGGTAGCACTGGCTCTAAACAGCATGTTGAAACGCAAACAGCCATGCCTCCCTTGGAGGGAGGACCCAGTTGGAGAACAGGGGTTTTCCCCCCTTTAACTCCGTCACAATGTTTTATCCGCACACTGGGATTCTTGTATGGGGGTAAGGGTATGCATGGCTTCGTTCTCAACAGGAAAAAGAAGAGTGCAGATGGATCCAGAAGGCTACAAGGACAAGATCTGATACGGCTAGTCTTCTTTGAGGGACTGGCCTATTTAAATGGGTTAGAGAAAAAGCCAAAGAAACTCCCCCGGCGCTTTTTTAATATGGTCCCACTGTTTAGTCGACTGTTAAAGCAACACAGGAGATGCCCTTACACCAAAATGCTGCAAAGAATGTGTCCGATAGTGGAGGAGAGAGATGTAGCAGAGGGAGAATTAAGCTCCTTTTTGTCTCAACACTGTGTACCTCACCGGGTATACCTGTTTGTCAGAGAGTGCCTCTTGGCAGTGATCCCTCAGGAACTGTGGGGCTCAGACTCAAACCGACTTAATTTCTTTGTCAGGGTCAGGGGCTTCTTGCGCAGTGGCAAGTTTGAGAAGCTCTCATTGGCTGAGCTAATGTGGAAAATGAATGTGAATCACTGTGATTGGTTGAAGATCAGTAAGACAGGTAATATTGCCATTTGTAGTAATTTCTTTCCTCTTACTTGAGTTTGGCTAACTTAACAAAAACATTTTTATTTGCAGGCAGGTTTCCTCCCAGCGAGCTCTCATACCGGATGCAGACCCTGGGTCAGTTCCTGGCCTGGCTTCTGGATGGCTATGTTGTAAGTCTCGTCCGCGCCTGTTTCTATGTCACTGAGAGCGTGGGCCAGAAGAACGCCCTTAGGTTCTACAGACAGGAAGTCTGGGCCAAACTGCAAGAGCTGGCCTTCAGGTATGCACAAAGAAACACACCTGCAAAGCCTCATATTCCAACAGTCATTAGAGGCTAGCAAGCCAACCATTTCTTTTGATTTAGAGGTCACATCTCCAAGGGTCAGATGGTTGAGCTAACACCAGCTGAGGTTTCATCCCTCCCCAAAGCCACCGTCATCTCCCGCCTTCGTTTCATTCCCAAGACTGACGGGATGAGGCCTATCACACGAGTCATAGGAACAGATGCCAAAACAAGGGTACACTTTCACTGTGACATTAAAGTTGTTTGTTTTTACATTATACATTATCTGAGCATATACATGTGTTCTGTGACACTTGTCTTTCTTTGCAGCTCTACCGAGGACATGTGCGGGATTTGCTAGATATGTTGCGGGCCTGCGTGCGCTCCACTCCATCTCTCCTGGGGTCTACAGTGTGGGGGATGACGGATATCCACAAGGTTTTGCGCTCTCTGGCTCCAGCCCAGAAGGAGAAGCCACAACCCCTCTACTTTGTTAAGGTTGGTTCTTGTTCTTTAGTTAATAGTCCTCATGTCATTTGGTGATGTATTTTATGCAGTCCTAATTATATATTTTTCTTCAACAAAAAGAATTCTACTATAGTTTGAGTACTTGTAAAATGACTTCCCGTTTTTTGTTAAATTCTCCATTCTCCTCCTATTTATTCATTTCGTTATTATTAGGTGGATGTGAGTGGAGCCTATGAGAGTTTACCTCATGACAAACTCATTGAGGTGATTAGCCAGGCCCTATCACCTGTCCAGGATGAACTCTTTACCATCCGTCGCTATGCCAAGATCTGGGGTGATTCCAATGAGGGCCTGAGAAAGTCCTTTGTTAGACAGGTACCACCATACCCACTCATACATGCTCACATATGTTTTCTGTATGCACATATTATTTGATGCACCTTGCAGAGATTCTCATTTTTGTTAATACAGGCTGATTTCCTAGATGACAACATGGGATCCACCAATATGAAAGGGTTTGTGATGTCACTGCAGAAAAGAGGCAAAGTCCATCATGCCATACTGATAGAGCAGGTGAGATTGACACCTTGACATGTATATTTAGATTAATTTTTTTTTGTCGTGCAAATACCCACTTCAACTATTAATTGTTTTTCTTTATCCCAGCATATATGCTCAGATCTTCATGGCAGAGAGGCATTGCAGTTCTTCACCCAGATGCTAACTGGCAGTGTTGTCCAGTTTGGGAAAAAGTAAAAGTTATTTCTATTTTTAGCTGGCAACAGAAATATACTTTTGCAACCAGCACGCTGTTACTTTTTCCCATTTATAATGTGAACAGGACAGTTTGAGTTTACTCCCTAATGTTCCAGAACATACCGTCAGTGCCGAGGAATTCCTCAAGGATCCGTTGTGTCCAGTCTGCTCTGCTGCCTTTGCTACGGTCACATGGAAAATGTCCTGTTTAAAGACATCACAAAGAGCAAAGGGTACTGCAGACAGCTCTGTATTTCAGCTGTAGCCAAATTTGTTTAGATGCAGTTACACATCAGCACCATCAGCAGAAAACAGACTTTCTTTATCTTTCACTGCGTCTCCTGTAGGTGTTTGATGAGGTTGGTGGATGACTTCCTTCTGATCAGCCCAGACCTACATGAAGCACAAAACTTTCTCAAGTATGAAATACATCAGCTTTGTCAATACAGTTTATGTGACACAAAGGGACTCCTCTTTATTCAAGATCTTTTTTTATTAGGAGAAAACTAAATTTAGCTAAATTATTAAGTAGGCTTGAAATGATGTAGTTAGACTCAGAACTGCAGTAAAAGTCAGATGTAATGGAGCTATATTCATTTGTTGTTACTGGTAACTGTACGAGATATAATAATTTTATTTGTAGTGTAATTTTCAAGCCCATGTTACAAAGTGCAACATTCAATAAAGTTAATTTTAAACTATAATCAGATAGATTAGTTTTTATAAGATACATGAAGCCAATTCCAGTGATGTAAGATAAGAAAAATAAATCAATCATTTGAACTTCATGTGTAGGGTCTTGCTTGCCGGGGTACCACAATATGGTCTGGTGGTAAACCCGCAGAAGGTGGTGGTCAACTTTCAAGTGTCAGGAAATGTGGGCTCTTGTCCCGGCATTCGCATACTGCCCCCTCGCTGCCTGTTCCCATGGTGCGGGCTGCTGCTGGACACACACTCACTGAATATCTACAAAGACTATTCCAGGTGAGTCAGTGGTAATTATACCGCCTGAGATGTACTTCTTGCATGAGAAGTTATAGGGCTTTGTTTGCCCTTATGGTTTCTTGTAAGCTGTGTGAAATCCCCTCTTGAACTTTGTGCTTTCTCATAAACATTGTTAGACCATTAAGTTCCACTTGCAGTGTTTTTTTCTCTGAAATGATCAAAGTGCTTAAGTTTACTTTTTCTTCCTTTCACTTTCTCTCCCTCATAGCTACGCAGGCCTGTCTCTGCGTTACAGCCTAACTTTAGGCTCTTTCCACTCAGCTGGACAGCAAATGAAGAGGAAACTGTTGGCTATCCTCAGACTCAAATGCCATGCTCTGTTCTTAGACTTGAAGGTCAGGGAAATAATGGTTTTCCGTTTACAAACTCCTATGAATTCTCATCAAAAACATAACTCCAATCTGACAATGACTGCTGCTTTACAGGAACAATGATATACAGTATGTAGCAGCATGTACTAAAGGTATGTTTAAGGAAAAGCTTTTTCCTAGAAGTAAAATCCAACAAAACCCATAGTTAAACAGCTGCAAACCCGGGAGATAATTTGTCAGTTTGTTATCATGTCTGAACAAAGGAAAATATTAAAGCTGGTGTTCATATTGTATGTGCTGAAAGTTTAGATTTTCACAACCATTGCATTTATGTGTTCAGCATCACAGTACCAGTTGATCAAGAATTCGAGTTTGACTGATAATTATACTGGAACAGATCAGATCTGATGGCAGCAGTTAGATTCCACTAGTAGATAATACACTGTACATTCTTCTTGTAATTGCTGTTAGCACACACTCTGCATATTTAGATATATAGAGTTAACTTGATAAACTCCAGTGTTTCTGCAGATTATAACATGGTCCTCAGTTAAGAAGCTTGTAACTAACAGGTCCTCTGTAAAGGGTCACTCTTTACCTTGTTTTTATGTTGCAATCACCTACAGAGCATAAGACACAAAACGAACATAGATTATCTGTGTCCCAGGTCGAAGGATCCATTCCATATACTATAAACATGAACCTGCACTTTTTAAATTTATGAGTCAGTCAGCTGTTATCAATATGTGAGTCAAAATCATCCAAGGTTACCAGTTGGATGTTAAAAGGCACTCAAATGGCAACAGAGTGGTAAATAACAGCTGTAAACCTGCAACAACAACTGTAAAGTTCCACATTAACTAAGTTATATAACTCACAACCTTCACTTCAACACATCATGGATGAACTGTAGCAGAATGAATATTTGACAAACTGTGAAACTGATCAGAGAACAGAGAATATGTTAGAGAATGGCTAATTTGTTTGTTTTGTAAAGTAAAATGTCCTTAACATTGTCTGTGATATAAACAGTATGCATTACATATAAATCACTGCATTTGATTGAGATGCATCAATTAAATTTTAACCCCACATATTTTCTTATTTAGTTCCTCCAGCTCAATTATGTAACTGCATTTTTATATTTATTATAATAATAAATTCATTTTCCTTCTCAGACCAATTCTCTTGAAGCAGTCTACAAGAACATCTACAAGCTGGTGCTGCTTCATGCATGCAGGTAAAAACAGTGACACTCTTGACAGCTGTCACGCAACAGCCCCGTCTGTTCATTTTGTATGACTTATCCAGATTAATTAAAATAAATGGTTATTAAGAATTTGTTTCCACTGCCCACCTCAAATATTGAAATACAGCTATAATAAATATAAATCAGGATTGACACTCTTGAATGCGCACACTGGCCATGACTTAATAAAAAGGCCTGTAAAGATCAAACTGCTTTTAAAATAAACATAGTGCAGGTTATTAATCGAAATCTGCACTGTGCTGAAAACTAATTGTACCACGTTTTATCACGTAGTGTAAATAACCGAATGGGCAGAGCTGGCCTTCGTATTCTGTTATGCTTCTTTCAGTTTTCTGTTTTTCTCTTCAGATTTCACGTGTGTGCCCTGACTTTACCCTTTGGTCAGACAGCTGCCAGGAATCCTGCCTACTTCCTGAAGATGATATGGGACATGGCCAAGTATGCCAATCAGCTCATCAGGCTCAGCAACAAAGGCAACAGTTCCCCCCTGTACATCTGGAAAATTATTATGAAAAATATCAAGTTTATAACTTAAAGAATTTTGTCATGTTTTTCCCTCTTTCTCCTCCCATTTCTCCAGGATTGACTTTAGGCAGTAAGGCTCAGACAGGCATTGTGCAGTATGAAGCAGTGGAGCTTATTTTCTGTTTGTCCTTCTTGCTGGTGCTATCACAACACCGTCCTCTCTACAAGGATCTGCTCTCACACCTGCACAAACGTATGTAGCCATGGGGAGTAAACGTACAGCAACAGTATCAGTGAAGTAGTTTTTATTTAAGATGAGTAGCACTGTTGTCGTGACGTATTCCTTTAACAATTATTTAACATCATTTAAATACAGTATAACATTTAAAACAAAAACGTACAAGACAGTGGACACAAAATATGAAACATGCATAAAACGACAGATGCAAGAAGTGGCAATTGTAAAACGGTTGTAAAAAAAAGTAAATTGGATATATAAATAGTCCAAAAAGACGGAGAATAATGTTTGATGTTTAAAAGTATTTAATAAACTGTGTGGAAGAGATTCTATGAGACTTTATGAAAGACATTTTTGAAAAGC
This sequence comes from Ctenopoma multispine, assembly GCA_034779795.1. Lineage (NCBI taxonomy): Eukaryota > Metazoa > Chordata > Actinopteri > Anabantiformes > Anabantidae > Ctenopoma > Ctenopoma multispine. The sequence continues at coordinate 14,796,135 of JAUYWH010000003.1, read as the reverse complement.
CTCAGTCACTCGTAGTATAGTCAAAAAAAGATTGTTACAGACACCATCCATACATCATTGTTATTCTGTAGTTTCGTCTGTATCTGCAGTAGAAGGGGCCTGAACAGGTGGAAACACAAGCACAGCTTCCTGGCAAACTGAGCACCAGATTTGCGCCGCATGTCCTAATCATAAACAGCGCCTCATTAAACATGTAAGCGCTAAGGCAGGAAATTATAGACACAAGTGTAAAAAATACCGCCTGAGACAAAGTGAATAAATACTGGCCTTGCTTCTGCAGGAAAATAGAGCCCTGAATCTGTTGAGGGCACAAATACTCAACATGAAGACATCACTGCTATCTGTTGTCTGTGTGGACTTTGTGAGACTTGAACCCAACCCAACACATGTAGATAAAAGAATAATAACACAATACAACATTTCTACTAGTTTATCTCCTGTTTGTTGTGTTGCTGTGTTACTTTATAGGGTATTGCTTGCAGACCCCAAAAAGGTTTCCCTGAAGACACAAATAAAGTATATCTCATCAAATGTTATCTTACCTCTGATTCAGATTCAAACATGATAAATTATTTTTTTTAAGTAATCATCTGTCATCTTTTGATAGGGAAGCGCAGTCTGGAGCGACGCCTGGGAGATCTGAGGCTGGCCAGGGTCCGACAGGCCACTAATCCTAGGTCCCCAATTGACTTTTTAGCCATCCGTATGTAGACTAACATCTAGGACCAGTTACAAGTTACAGCAACTAAGTAACCACTCAGCTTCTGAGAGGTATTGTTACATGTGTATGTATTTGTGTGGTGAGTTTTGTCTGTCTCCAAAATCCATTCCACCAACTTTTTTATTTGCTTGTCTCGTTCTCAGTTTTTTCAGACTGAGATGAGCAATGTGCTGATTTCAGTTGTTTAGATTCATCTGATGAATCCATGGGTCATGGTGCCAAAAAAACATAAGTGTGGCATATCTGTTATAGAGTGTTGGGAAAGCTGGTTGCGCAGAATGAAAAAAAAAAAGGCCCTTAGGCCAACGATATAAAACGCTTAAGTCATAAACCTTAGTCATAAACACATCGTATAAAATAACCGCCTCCATGTCAGTAAAGATGCATAATTGAAAATCATCCAGCTACTGCACTCGACCCCATCACATCCTCCAGCTTGTTTGTCTCTCTGGACTTTGACTTACACCTTGTGGTAGTTTTCCACAAAGAAGACATCACATATCAGTTCACAAATAATTTATATAGAAATTATTTCGTAGGAATATTATTAGCTGTTACAGTTTGTGAATAAATCAAGAGATTTTTGAACAAGATGATGTAGTTCTTAATGTCACGCTGATGTTTTAGAAATTTCTCAAATCTGTAGGAAACTTGAAATTTACTCTAATATACAGACATTTATGTAAGGTTTTATACATGTGGAATCAAAGATGGCTGTGTGTAAAATATTATGTTATTTACATCTTGTACACTACACAACGTACAAATGAAAGAATTTCACTGTTAAATAAATCCAATGTTGTTACTTAGTAAACAAATCTGAGTTGTCGTATGTCAGTCCAAGATAAATGTAAAATTCAAGAATCTACAGAAACAGCTTACAGTTACAGTTACAGTTCACTGTGACTGATTATATTTCTACAGCTCTCTTTTAAATTAAGATGACGCAGTCCTTTTCAGTTCAGAAACACAGTAACGTTGTTACTTGCAGCATTTCTTAAACTCTCCCTTTCTTTTCTTTATATGTTTCAACCTCAAAGCCATCGTTGCAGTAGGGGTTTAGCTCAGCATGAGCAGAGGGCTTCTTGATTATACAACAGATCAATTTGTAGACAGCCACCAGAGGGATGGGAACCACTGGGACCACACAGAGAAGGATGATTATAGCAAAGACCCAGTCTGGGTATGGCTTCACTTCAGTTTGAGGGAATTGTTCCTAAAGAAAAAGACATATACGTTTTATGTGACAAGGTTATTTTACTTTTATTTTACTACAAAACAGCTTATGAAATGTGTTTATTCACTTTTTGGCAAATGGTGAGATTAAAAGATTTTTTTTTATTTAGTTTTTACTGCAAAATGCTTTGCTGTGTTCATCAACTATAGTTGCCAAATCTTTTTCTGCTTTTTGGTGCTAAGCAGATGGCATACAACGAGTCAATCACTTACCTGCTCCAAATGAAAACAACACTGATGAAAGGGTGAGATAGTAAACCAAAATAACAGCTTATCAATATCATTGGTTTGCTTACATATTCTGGGTTCCATGTGGGATAGGAGGGGTGTTGCTGTGCCTGGATGACCACGTAGGCAATCAACACCACTATAAGCATTAAAGGACTGATCACCATCCAGCAAGCTTTCCAAAAGATGTTGGGCCTCTTCCCAGTCATAAAATATATGTCTTCACTGAAACTGTCAAGTGGACACAGTTGAGTAGAGAAAATGGTAAACAAACTAAATAAAATTATATATAAATGTCAAGAAACTAAAGAAATACTGAATATTAAAGAATATAAGAAGAACGTTACTTTTTCATTCCATGGATGTAAATGACTGCAGTGATCTCAAAAAACGCAATGATGAGAAGAGGCACGGAGCCCACATAGCCGTTAAAGACCTCCACCCAGTAGTTCCCTGAACCCAGGGTGAAGATGAGGGCTGTCAAGAAGGCTATTAAGCAGATGATCCCTAAGGAAATGAGGAAAATAAATTTTTCAGAGAGGCAGTTGAAAGGAAGGAAACGTAACCATTTGAGAACAGCTTAAGCCGCCTTGCTGCTACCTGTTACAAGTTCGTTAGGAATCCATTTGGGCACCAGTTTGAGGTCGTTGATGGGTGTAAGGACTCCCTCGATGTTGCCAAACATGGAGGATAGGCCCAAGCTGAAGAGCATAATGAAGAACAATACGGCCCATACCTGTGAACCTGGCATCTCTTTCACTGCTTCTGTGAACACAATAAAAGCCAGGCCGGTACCCGAAGCACTCTGGGGGAGGAAGATGAAAGAGAGATTGGGAAAATAATGAGGATGACTGGCACATGATGTGCTGTAATCTGGGAAAGAAAGGGAGGCACGACTGGGAAACAACCAGGATTAAATGGAAGAAAAATGCAACTCTCATGAAAAGAATGTAGATTTGGATGTTTTCTAAGATACATTACCTGGTCAAGGAATGTTTTCAGGTCACAGTGCCTCAGTGGTAAACTGGTCACCTCATAATGTTTAGTTTTATTTAGATAATCAAACCAGTGGTCGTAGTTCTCCAGTGTTATGTTCTGGTCTGAAAACTCAAAGTGGTTGGTCAGAAGCATGATGTTTCTGCAGATATAATACAAAAAACATTCCTGAGTGATACTGGAGAGCAGAGAAGAAACTTTAAAATTGACATAGCATAGCTGTGGAGACGTACTCATGTAAACAGGAGTTCAAGGCGGAAGTAGCTTTAAATCCCAGGATGGAGAAGATGGGAATGGAGGCATACAGAGATGTGGCACTGTTTATTACTCCCACTAAAACAGCGTCTCTCTCACAGTTGTTCCTAATGGACATAGGAAAGCAAGCTTTTTAACAGAAATCATTTAAATTTAATGGAGGTATTTGAGGACTTTTAGTTCTTACTTCTCTGCATTGTAGCTGGAGAAAGCTATGAGACCTCCAAAGGCCACAGACAGAGAGAAGAAGATCTGAGTGGCAGCATCCAGCCACACCTGAGGGTTCTTCAGTGTCTCCCACTGCAATGAGCATGAAGACCACACATCAGGTCATTCTGTCCATGAAAAGAGAAACAATTTTACCTGTAGTGGCAAGATTTGACCAAACTCACATCAGGAGAGAAGAGGTAGTTCAGTCCGTCAGTAGCTCCAGGCAGAGTGAGGGCACGAATCAGGAAGATCGTCAGTACCAGGTAAGGAAAGGTGGCAGTCACGTACACAGCCTGAGACGTACAAAAAAATGATATAGTCCTTATTAACAGTTTCTCTCTTACTTTGTCAGCAGTGACACGAAGTCGGTGTAGTACAGTGTCTGATTTAGATTTAGAACTGACCTTTCCCATGGACTCGATACCTTTGATGAAGCAGATGTAGACCACACACCAGGCGCTGGCCAGACAGATGACCATCCACCACTGCAAGGAGCCGCTGATCTCGATGTCTGGTGTGATGTTCAGGGTCTCACGGTACCAGAAATAATTAACTGGAGTGCTCTTCACACACTCCTCGTTATACTCTGTGACACAGGCGCAAAACACAACGTGACATCTAGTAAGTCATACAAAGTCTTTTTCTTAAAGTTATTAGTGCTTATTTTTTTTATAATGCATGAAGTTTTGTTACAGAGATATGTTAATGTATATAGAGTGTTAAAATGTTGTAATGTGTTTGAACATTTAAATTGATTTAATTTGTAAAATCCATATTAAAATAACTTATCACTATGAAGTCGATACTGAAAGTAAAGAGCGAGATTTCTCCTTCTCACAGTCACTGAGTCATACTGATTGAAATTTACCCTTCAACAAAAGTGTGCTCTTTTTATTTTATGCTGTGCTTTAATACCTTTTTATGCTGTAAAACAATTCAGTAAGTTTCCTATAAATTCTGACCTGAAATACCACGTAGAGCCTGGAAGTTAACAATGTTGGTGAGAGTTCAAGTTAAGTATGAATACTCTAATAAACCTAGTTTGATAGCCATATTTTACACGATGTATGAAACAGCTATCATTCAGTTTTTACTGCCAATGTGGTAATGTAATCACAGGGTAGTGTTCATTTAATTTCTATGTGACAATAAATGTATCACGAGCAGCTAGAATGGCAGATGAGTTTTCTTATTACCTGTGTGATTATCATTAAGGGGACAATAGGTCCATGGCAAAGGGTCTTGGAAAGAGTGGAAGAAGTACCAGAGCACCCAGGCCAGAATGGTGTTGTAGAAAATACCCACCAGGAAGGACACCACCATGGAAGCAATGCCTGAATGTAGAAATTCCCAAAATTAGAGCGTAACAGGTTTGTTTTTTTTGTGATTATGAGATATGAAATAATTGTAATTTTTTACTGTGAAATATTGTTTTAAACTTAAGCCTAAATCTTAATACATTTCACTAATAATCTTAGGTTACCCACCAACTCCAACCAGTAGTGGTGAGATGGAATTCCAGACACCGATGCTGCCCATGCGGAGCCTCTGGCCTATAGCCAGCTCCAGGTAGAGCAGGGGGAGGCCCTCGAACACCAGCGCTATCAGGTAGGGAATGAGGAATGCACCTGAGGGCATGGAGTAAACATTCACCTCACAGTTGCACTGTTAATCATAACTTGTTGTTTGAACTTGAAAACATGAGTAAAATGATTTTACATCAATAAAAAAAAAAGAAGCTGTTCATTCTTTTAACAAAACAACTAAATGTTATCTTGATTGAATATTGCATGTTGTGTCTGGTTGGTCTAGATTAAAACTACAGTATATACCTTTTTTTCAAATATTTTTTAGTCGCGATATGCTCCTTGTCTTAATGTGGTCAGGTGTTATCAGCGTCTCCATGACATAACAGAAGTGCACTGACAGTAATACTGAGATGTTCACTTCTAAAGTTTTTCGACAAGACAACCCCTTCTAACCTCTCAGAGAAGGTTCAGCTTAGTGTTTGTAAAGGTTATCTATGAGATGCCACAGGATTTGAATGTGGGTGTGAATGGTTTTGGTTTTGGGTGGACTGATTTCAAGTAAAACAATAAAAAAGAAAGAAAAATAACATTCTGTGGAGAGCTGCAATTCTCAGACAATATATGCTTTATCAATTTAATTTAATAAGTTGAGTGAACTCCAAGAAGTTCATTCATACAACTCATTCATTTTTAGTTAATTTACATTAAGTCAGCACAACAAATGTTTATAAGCTGTGACAATACACAAAAAGTAGAATTTTAAGTTGTACTGGTTGAAAAGCTTGACAATATAAAATCTATATATTCATAAATTGAGCTGATTCCTTGAAATTCCTGAATGATGATTTACAGTGTGGGATTTTATTGCATAGAGGAATGTGTAATGAAACTAACTCAGATCACTGCACAGTAAAGCTACAATTTAAGCAACACAGACAGTTGAGGCTGAATGATTAACACCTAATGTATATGTTTTAGTTATGTTAATTAACTCCGCAGAGTGTTTTTCTTTACTGCCCCTGAAGGCAGGTAGTTTGGAGATTCTTCTTTCTGTGTTCCATAAATTATAACAGAGATGATTCATTATAAGTGCATTATTGATGAACTAGAAAGTGTCAAACATACTCAAACCATTTCCACAACAAAGAAGATATATTATAGACCTCAGAAGTGGCCACTGCTTGTGTATCAAGTACCATCAATTGAAGAAAAAGAACTTACTGAAGGAAAAGGTGACTAATTGATTATACTAAGCCAAGGTCAAACAGAGGCTCAGCTATGTCTGAAACTTGTGGGAATCTCAGAGTCAATATGTGAAGTAGATAGACCCTTTATACATTTACCAGATTTGATCGTTTACTCAGATTAACCCTGACCCAGGTCTTCCAGGAGTTTGTGCTTTTGGAGTGAAAAATATCACACTGTGAACAATGAGGAAGTAAATGCAGAATTGATGGTACTTAGCAAAAAAAACATCCCTGTTCCCTTCTCAGATCAGAGGTGGCAGAAGTACACAAACTCAACACTAAATACTGTGTCTGCCTAAAAAATACTCTACTACAAGTAAAAGTACCACTTTAAGAACAAAGGTAAAGCAACTAAGAAACCAAATACTCTGGGCATCAGTCTGACAGAGTTACTGATGAAAAGCAGTAAACACTTAAAACACTATTGCACTTGATGCTTTTGATAAAATGAAGGTGTAAGTCTAGCACAGATTTGTTCTTCACATGCCTCATACAGAAAAAAAAACTGAAATGTTCAGGCCTTAGGTTTTAATTAACGGACATACTCAAAGAGGAAACAATGTAAAAAATATTATTACTGGTATTAATATAATTGTTATTATTTCTAAGAATGACACTAAAAAACAACAACGAACAATTTAATTTACACTTATTTATAGATGCTTTAGTCTGTAGCACTACCGTTACTATAGCAACGTTGGCGTGGAACAAGTAGAGAAGCTGTGAAGTGACAGGAAAAAGGTGAAGGGAAAATATTTCATTAATCAGACCTGTGTTTCTGGCTTTTCTGAACAGAGCAGTAAGAAGTATTTCAATCTCCTACTTAAGAGAAAAGTATAACCAAACTACAATTACTGTAATACAAGTACACTGAATTATCTCACGACTGGATAAAATGAACACAAGTGATATTTGTACTTGTTAATTGTAAAAACAAAAAAGCGTATGTGTAATGTGAGAAAATCAAATTTAAAGGTAACATCTCACCTCCTCCATAGATTTGGCATAAATAGGGAAAACGCCAAACATTTCCAAGTCCCACTGCAAAGCCTATGCATGTTAGCAGGTACTGAACCTTATTGTCCCATTTAGGTCTCTCCTCCACCTCAGAGGGTTTTGCTTCACCCATCCTCAGCTGCCAAAACTTCTTTGCACAATCCCAGTCCTGTAACTTCTCACATTTACTTTGGTAAAGGAGTATAGACTTTATCTTATTTAGTCCAGAACTCTCCTCCTGATCTCAGCTATAATAGAACAAGACTGGTTTAGTCTAAGTGATGTCCAGTGCACCTCTCGTCCTCTGTCTGACTCCCTGTAGTGGGCAGTGCTTTAACGTCCTATCAGTTGCTGTTTGAGGCTGGAATACAGATTTTATGAATAATTCAGGTGAAGGGAATAAAAACATCAGCCATAATGATTTAGTGGCCGAACCCTGTTTGTTTAAAGTGGGAATGTGGTAAGCCGTGAATTAATGGATAACCTGGTGATTGAATGGCACACTAAGGTGAACTGTGTGTTAAATAACATATCACAAAAGTTGTATTTTGACCAAACTGAATATTTATTTAATTCATCAAACTCACACACAGGAAAATGCAGGGTTATGACAGAAGCCGATATTTGAACAGGATTGTCAGCACCTTCTTCATGTTATTGTTTTATTATTTTTTAGTACTTTTTGAGTACTTTGCCATATTAACTGCCACATAACTACTTTTTGGAGGGGCATAAATAATCTGAAGAGGACAAAACATAACATCTAGCATAATGTTGTTTTGGTAGACAGCAGAGTTAGTTATTGCATATTGCTTATCTGCACTTGAGAAAAACTCCAACTCAATAATAATAAACCCATCCTGTCCTCTTTCCTGTGACTGTCAACTCAGGTTTACTTCATTATTCCTTGAATTAATAACTACAACCTAGGTTTTAGTTAGACAATGTTTGAGGTTATTCAAATTTGTTTCACTGCAAAAGATTTTCTGAAGTTCTTCATGTAGAGTTACACAATAACAGTGAAACTGTTTATCATGCCAAACATTATTGCTTGTTCTGTTGTTAAAATAGAACAGAACATGCAGATTTACAGCCATTATTAGGCCACTGTGCTGTAGATACATTTGTCTTTGTTTGCTAAAAATATCAAAATAATATTACATCTCAATCAAAAACGCTACACTGCAAGTATGATATGTAAAACACATGAATAAATCCTTAATAAATGATGAGGATTGACACTAGCACTCAATGCAACACAAAAAAGGAGTTTATATTTGACATTACACCTGCCACACAAATTCTAACACTGTTAATGTTTCACATTTTTGCACAGAATGAGGACTGTGGCTTTTGTCCTCCATCACAGAATGAAAGCACATTAGGAAGCGGTCTCCTAATAACCAGAATGAACAGGAGGAATGATTATAGCTATACATAGCTATACAGTAGATATACATATGGGCACATGACCATTAAGACAGACTTGATTAGCACCTATCCTTTAATGGACAAATATTGAAGGTGCACATAAAAGCTTATCAGCCTAATAATTCCCACATTTGAAACAATTAGCTTGGAAAAATCAGTGTCACATTCTTTTGTTACATCAACCAGTGCCGAAGTGATTGTGCTTCCCACCAGATAGAAGCAAAGAAAAAACTGAATGTGAATACATTTTCCTACATGTGTCACTGATTAATGTCAGTGATTCCTTCTCTCTTACTGCTACCATGTTAAGGGGTTGTCAGTTTCTGCCACCTGCTGGTGGCAGTATGCTTCTACAGAACTCTGCATAGATGTAGGATGAGGTCAGTCAATGTAAAGACAAGTGCGTGCATTGTTGTGCAAATCAGAACTTTTACATCAGCATATTTCAACAAATAATACATATTTGTTAAATCCACTAAATTTGCATAGAAAATGTGCAGAAATGAAAAAAAAAGTAAAAAAAAAAAAAGTGTAGAAAGCATTTGATGCTGTACATGTATGTCTTTCTTGCTGACACAGTTCCCAGCTGAGCTTTATTCTTTGTTTCAGGTCCCTCAGTGTGTTTGAGGTTTTGGAGTACGATTTGGTTTTTGGAATCTTTGTTGAGTTTTTTAAATATTTCACTGCCACAGGTGGATGTGCTTTACAGTAATATCTCCTTTTTAAAAGCCTCATTCTTTTGGTATTTGGGTTTGTGGAAGATCTTAAAGATTGATGGAGACATGTTTATGGTCTCCACTTTGACTTATAAATGCTCAAATAGCCTGATTGTGGTCCAGGTCCAGATTGGAAGTTTCTGCCAGTAGTAGTGGTCCAGGACAGATCATCCACCAGGTCACTGCTGTCTTTAACTGCAGCAGGAAGAGGGCGCTCTCGTGTTGTGGATGACAGCACTGAGCACTAAACAGTGCTGTCATTTCATTAAGTGTAGAAAAAATATGTTTCATGTTGGAGACACAAGCTATTGTTCAAATGCAACCAAAAGAGCTGCCCCATCAACAAAATTCAATAAAATCTCCTACACTAAAATAAATGTGACCTTTATTTTACATAATGAACATTGTTCGTACTCATGTTTAGGTCCCTAATAAATATTTCTGACTTGCTGTGACTTTAGTTGGACTTCTGAAGTCATCAGGTGGTGGTTTTCAGAATAATTTGGTGACTTTGGTCCTGCCATCTTGAATTAACTTCCTGATGACCTGGCATCATTTGAAACTGTGTCCACATTTGGAAGCAGAATTAAATGTTTCTATTTTCTAAGGTTTATGATTAATTCCTATAGGCTATGTGTTTGTCTCTGTGGCAGGTTTGGTCCAATTAAACAGACCTGAGCTCCTGCTCCTAATTCTGTAGAATGCAAAATGAATAAACTTGTAATTTGAAGTAAACAATACTCATACACTGTACAATAGCACTACAGTGTCTGCTTACTTACTGAAGAGGATCAGCAGCTATAGATGGAAAACAAAATAATCTCCTTTAATAAAAAATATAATCTAGAAAATCTAAAAAAAGAAAAAGTATAATTGATGAAACTTAAAAAAATACAACATTGTAATTCAAATACGGTAATCAGAGTAACAGTAAACAACTAATTAAATAATCATGCATTTTGTTGTATTTTAAATTTCATGATACTTTAATCATTTTAAGAAATTTGGATCATTTGTTCTGTGGATACATTCTTTTTCTTGCAGCACACAAAGATCAGCCTGCATAACGCAAACACGGGCACAACCAGACTGGGGACTCCTGCCAAAAGGAAGATGATCACATTGATCCATGAAGGATATGGAACCCATGCCAGAGATGGAAAATCCTCCTGCAAAGCACAAAACAGCATGGTTAGTACTCATAAATCAGTAGTATGAGCTGTACTATTTGCACTATTATTTGCTTTGTAAAAAGAAGGGTAATTTTAAGAGTATACTTACAGAATTGAGGTCCCAGACTAAATAGTTAAGCTCCTCTTGTGTTTGGGTCACAAGGTAGAAAACTAAGATAACCAGAATGATAGCTGGACTGATGAACCTCCATGAAACCCTCCAGAAGATCGAGGGCTTGTGTCCGATCATAAATTCCAGGTCCTCACAGAACCTGCGACACAACATGGTTTAAATTAGATTATAATAGAGTATATTACTTTATTCAATCAGCAAGTTTCCTCACTGACATTAACCAAAACAGTTTTAAAGGGCTGCCCTGATCAACACAGCAAGGAATTTGAGCGTATGCATATCTCATAATAAAACATATGCTTGTAGTATAGTATACAAACACATCACATCGTACATTTTTTCCATCAAAATGCTTTGTGTGGCTGCTAATATTGTAAGTTCACATGCGTAGACTGTACAGTATGAGCACTAGCCTGTCAATGCCGTAGATGTAAACAACAGCTATCATCTCAAACAGTCCGGTGGTCAGAAGTGGGACGGATCCAGCAAAATTGTCAAAGAGAGTCACCCAATAAATCCCTGAATGCTGCGCAAACAGGAGGGAGATGATAAAGGCAACGGCACACGTTGTTCCTGAAATACACGTGCACAAAAATAAGTTTGCTTGTGTTAAACAGAAACGAGACGATCACTTCATCTGTGGTTGCACAGCTGTAGATGTGTAGATACTGTTAATTACAAAAACAGAGTACCAGTTAGTGCTTCCTGAGGCCAGTTTTGAGGAAACATTTTCAGGTCTTTCAGGGGGACCACCACTCCTTCAATGTTTCCAAACAGGGTTGAGAGCCCCAAGCAGAGAAGCATGATAAAAAATAGGACAGACCAGGCAGGAGCACCAGGCATCTTGGTGATGGCTTCTGTAAACACAATAAAGGCCAGGCCGGTTCCCTCCACTCCCTGAACAAGCACAATGCAGATTAGAAGAAAAGACGCTAACTCAGAAATCTGATAGATCTTTTTCCACATGGTTACCTCGCTGAGAAATGTCTGCATGTCACAGGTTTTGATGTCTAATCCGAGAACGGTATCGGGATAGGAGCTGTTAAGCCGGTCAAACACTGCTTCATAGTTACTTGTAGTGATGTTCTCTTCAAATGGAAGATCAAATGTATTTAATAACGTCATGATGTTTCTAGGAACAAAACATCATGGGTTAGTATGTCTGCATTACTGGAGTCAACATTACAGTAAAGTATTTTTTATTTATTGGTCCTGTAAATTTCAGTTCTGTTGAAATTGCTGAGGAATTTGAGTTTAGATGGAAAATGAGTGTTTGTCATTATTTATTGTGATTGACAATGTTTAAAGACCCTCATATAAACTCCATTGCACCTTTAAAATGCAAACTAATAGAACTACTGTAACCCTTAAACCCACAATCTGTGACTACTTACCCACTGACACAGTTGTCATATTTCTCTGTGGCCCTGAAACCGATGATGGTGTAGGTGACTGTGGCGGCATAGACTGAGGTGAAGCCAGTCACAGCAGACAGGATCACAGCATCTTGCATGCAGTTGTTGCTGGGAGAAAAGGAAAACAGGTAAGACATTCAGGACACATCATGTCTGACCATGGCTTCTATCTTTTTCTTAGGCGAAATGAGCTTCTCTGTGGTTGTCAAACCAAGCAGATCTTCTGAATGTCTCTTACTGAACAGGGTTGTAACTTGAGAAAGAGATGAGGCCTCCCCATGCTATGCTGAAGGCGTAAAACACTTGGGCACCTGCATCCAGCCAAGTAGTGGGTTTCATCAGCTCTTTAACCTACAAGAGGAAGACATACACTGTAACTTGTGCTTGTATTATTAGATACTGATTTTTTTCAGATGCAATTTGAAACATACGTCTGGTGTGAAGAGGAACTTTATTCCGCTCAGGGCACCTTTAAGAGTCAGTCCTCTGATCAGGAAGATGGCCAGCACTACGTAAGGCAGGATGGCTGTGACGTACACTGCCTGAAATCATGACAAGATATAAAAAATATCTAATAACATTGATAGCGGGGATTCCTTAGTGCATGGCATTCGACAGTGGGCTCAACAAACCTTGCCTGAAGTTCTGATCCCACGTATGTAGCAGATACAGATGACTGTCCAGGCAGCTAACAGGCAGACTACTATAGGCCAGTGGATTCCACCAGACTCGGATATAGAAGCCGAACTATTCAGACTCACTCTGTAAAAATAGTAATCCACAGTGGAGCTCTGTTGACACTCGGGTACAAATTCTGCAGGTACAAGAAAAAGCCTGTAAATACTTTCATAATGACTAATTAGGGTGTTTCTTTTGCTTGTTGTATGTATTGTTGTATATTTCGAAAATGTAGTACCTGTTCCATTGTCAATAAGAGGGCACTGGGTCCAAGGTAGTGGGTCTTGAAAAGAATTGAAGAGATACCACATAATCCAGGCTATTAAGGTGTTGTAGTACAGTCCAATCAAAAAGGACACCAACATGGAAGATATACCTGGGGAACAGCATCATTAACTGATATTTTACTCACGGATAGCAAAAATGTTCTGTAACTTGGACAAGTACTGTACTTACCAATACCAGTTAGATAAGGGCTGATGGTCCTCCACACTCCCACGCTACCTTTTCTGAGACGCTGGCCAATGGCAAACTCCAGTAGCAGAAGAGGCATTCCCTCCAGTACCAGTAGGATCAGGTACGGCAACAGAAATGCACCTGAAAAATTTACAATTTCTTCACTTTTTGCACTCAAAAACTGAAATCTCTCATATTTCCACATATTCAAGTCCCTAACTGAGTAGATGCCCTCTGGGTAGTTAATACAGGTTTAAGTAATTACAGCTTAATTTAGTTGTGTGGAAAGGAACTATGAACTGACATTTTCAGGCATCTCAACTTCTGTTCTGTTGGGATTAAGTCTGGGCCCCTAAACGACCTGAAGACCTTGTCCTGAAGCCACTCCAGCATTGACTTGGTTTGATTTCAGGTCATTGTCCTGAAAGGTGAACCATTATTACTGCCCACTATTTTATTCTAATGTCTACACAGAGGGTTCCTTGGACTTTGCACTGTGAATTGTAATACATATATATATGCTGTGCAGATGTGTATCATTTTGCCACAGGTGGACTTTACTTCAGTTGTAGATACATCTTAAGAAAAATTCAAGCAAACAGGATGCACCTGACCACAATTTGGACTGTTACAGCAAAGGATCTCAATACTTATGTACATGAGAGATTTCAATTTTAGATTTTTGCTACTTCAGCGTGGATTGATGATCAAATCAACTAACTAAATCACCTTCTTCACCTCCCTGTTCTCTCACCTTTTTTACATGTCACTCAGTAACCTTTGCCAGTAGGTTGAGAACATCATCCTAGCCGTACCTTTGTTGTCCTTTTTGTTTGCTGATATTCCACAAGAATTACCTCAAAAATTCAGCAAAACTAAATTTCCTCTCATTCTATTTGTGCTAATCTAAGTTAAATCTGAGCATATTGACCACTAAGACAAGAGTACTTCATGTGCACAGTTTGTGAATTTGATTACGTAGTGAGTGTTTATTCCTATCATATTACCCTTGGTGGACTCAGTAAATTTCCGTTAAAGATCTCCATTACTCCTGGCAAAAAATAGCACAGCCTTAAAGTTGACATAAAATAAACCGTCACAGTCTTATTAAACCTTCCCGGAAACCTCTGGCAACTCTGCTAACTAAGATGTTTAGTGTAACATTAGCTTACAAGCTAACCAGAAAACTTAAAGGCTTGCTTGTTTCTTGCAGTCAGGCATTGTGTTACTAATTCTGCGTTTGTATTTTTGTGGCATATTAGCATTTATAAATAATATTCTTGTTAACATCCTAGATGTCAACAAGACTATGATATTTGTCTTGGTGCTTTATGAGATTCTAAGTTAATCAAAACCAAAGACTTTACATAAGCCAAACAAAAGTAATGGATACTGTGTTATATTGTCCTATCTTATACAGTATTTTTAACCTGTACAAAACTGTCTTTGCACTCTAACGAGGTGATCGCTCTCACGTTGCAAACTACATTCACCATCCTCGTGACCTAAACATTGCATAAGTGCAAATGGTTAAGTTCACATTTGCAGTGAACATTTAGTTTAAAAAGAAAATCACAGAAAATCAATTTAAAAATTACAGCAACACTGGATCACAACAACACGCTGCTACTTTTGGTACGAGTATTTTGTAGGTGTTATGTTGATCCAACACTGGATTGATTTTAAACCAGCGATCCTTAGAGTACGAGAACTATGATTCCCAGCTGAGGTATCTCCTCACTACTGGCCTTGTGGAACCCATTAAAGAAAAATCATATTCATCAATCATCCAGTAGCTTAAGGTAATTAAGGCTTAAACTGTCATATTCAATCAAGTCACCTGACAATTCATCAACAACATAATCACTTCCATTCAATCATCTTCACTTACCTCCTCCATGTGTTTGACACAAGTAAGGGAATCGCCACACATTGCCAATCCCAATGCAGAAGCCCACACAAGTTAGGATGTACTGGGATTTATTGTCCCACTTTGGCCTCTCACTAGCTTCCTCCTTCTCCATCCTGTCTAGATCCTCATAGTTAGGGATCCGGAGATCCAGCCCGGGGTTAGAAACAACCAGCTTCATAGCGATCCCACTAAAGCAAAGATGTTGATGCTATCGTTCTTCAAAGTCAAAATGAGGGCTTAGTGTATCCACTCTGCAATGTTGAGACATGTTTATGCTCTTTTACAGTATCTGGTGGAGACAAGATTAGCTACTGCACACTCTATACTTCTATTTTTATGCCACCAGTCTTGGTTACAGTTGTTGCTCCAAGAATATTTTGAAGGGGGATCATGTGAAGAGGACTGTTAAATGAAAGGTTCACAGCACTGCCTGTAACTTTACAGCTTAGGCAGTCACTCGCTGATGAGAGTTGCACATGGAGAAAGAGAAAACAACAACAAAGAGGCCGATAGGAAACTTTTTACCTATTCTCAGCCTGATCAGTGGATTTATGAACTCATTCAGAGAGAATAAAATGTAGGATGTTGTTTTATTTACCGTTATATTCCAATTATTACAAAATCTGACAGTAAACATTATTTAATGTTTTTTTTTAAATCTGAAGGCATCAATCTATTTACTGTTTGAAATCAGATTTAACGTTGATTGACCTAATTTTCCTTCTGTTTAAATGCATTTATTGTGGTAATGGATTGTCCTATGTGCACATAAGCTTTATGTTACAGTTCACATACCAAAGGCTGGATTACTATGTGGGCAACTGTCCAAGTGCCCCCGAACTCCAGAGAGCCTTGGAAACACAAGCCTTGCTGTGGGACAAATGGTTGTGACAGTTCATTTGCAGTTTTTTCTTTGAATCTACCACTGAAACACATATTAGCTCACATGATGGTGGATCCTGCCATATTATCTAATCTTGAGGCCCCACCTTGAAGAGTGCCACAGTCTATTTTTAAACCCTTGTCTTTACATGTTGTATGTTGAATAAAATGAACACACACCAAACATGGGACAAGCTCCTTCTGATTACATTTGACTCCTTTACGCCATAATGATATGATAAGACATAAGATATCCTTTAGTTTATTCTAACATGAAGTTTTGATTGTCATACTATAAATCCAGATCTACAATGGAGCCAGTGAATTTGTCCTCAAATTAAAAAAAAAATGTAATACCTATATAAGATAGAAGGCCCAAAGGTTTTGAAGTTGTCCGAGCATCAAATGAACAAATGAGTTTAGCTGAATGAATACATAATAATACTACATCTAACAACTGTTTCAATAAGACATTATTAATACATAGCATCTTGCTAGTCTACTTCTTCGATCTTTATCTACTGTCAGTGTGAGGTCTCCCTCTCGTGGACCCTCTAATGTTGAAACGCCTAAACACTGTTCCTCTAAGTGGGTCAGAACCAGATAAAGATAACAATGTTGTGGCTTTGACATGAACCTTTATCGCGACCCTTTTAGCACATTGCTGTATATACAGTATGTTTAAGTCCCTTTACAGGGTTCAGATTTCTACAAGTCAGCTTTAAGTGCATAGTTACAGCTGGTAAAATCTGCTTGCAACAGATCACTTTCCCCTACAAAATCACAGGTCGCCAGCGTTATATCTACTGCGTTATTTACCATCATCTGAAATCAAGGACCCATCATCCATTATCAAGCAAAGAAACTGACAGGTGTATAGAGGCAGTGACTAAGAAAGGTGGGGTTTAGCAAACAATCTAAAAAGGTTCAACAAACTTTGCCCCAAGTGCTAATGCCTCTTGTGCAACAGATGGCAATGACCGTCCAGGCAGCTAACAGGAAAACTACTACTGCAGTGGATCCAGTGACTTCCTCCAGGTTTAGATATAGAAAGCAAACTATTCAGGTCCTCTCCTAAACAAGAAATTCGGCGGTTTTGAGAGGCTATACATAAGGACAGCATTAATAACTGTGATATCACACTAGGAAACCAGATTCAGACTTTAGTACCAACATCAGACTGATGTTCCTCCACACTCCCATGATGCCTGTCTTGAGAAGCAGCAGGATGAGAGAGAATCACATGTATCAGATCTTTCCTAGTGTCTGCACACATTCAGGACATCAAAATAAATGTACAAGTGGTACACAATTATCTGGGACATAAATATGTTTGAATCCTGCCAGTGGCAGAGTTATACTCATTTGTTTAAGCGCAAAGTGACTGTGAACTTTGTTAATATTATCATTTATGGTGTTGTCATTAGTTTCTTTATCAGTCCCAATTGATATTTGGTCTGTTATCTTGCCTTAAACTCGGGATTCCCCTTTTCTTTGGAGTTGATGTAATTCCCGTATTTTGTAGTCATACAAGGATGTCGGATAGCAGTGTTGGTTTCACCGTGAGTCAGACAGGAAGCCAACAAACAAATGGCATAACATATTGTGCAGACATTTACAGTGCCCAGAGGTTGAGCCTTAATGCTTTCAAAGATCCCATGGATTTTCCTCTAGGAACACAATTAATAGTTAAACTTACACAACTAAGATTTTAAATATAATATGCATTATGCTGCATACCTGCTAAACATAAGCATGTTAGTGTAGTCACAGTAGAATGTCTTAGTTGCTCAGGTCAGATTAAGCAAGAGATGTTTTCAAGGTGCAATGAGTCAGCTAAGTAGTGAACCACAACCCACGTCACTACATTGACCTCTCTGCATGTCAAAGTTTTATGCTCATGTAAGTACGTTTTGTGTGTTAGATTTCAGGAAGTGTGTCCACTTAGTATGGTGAAATGGACACATGGAAACACATTATGGGCTGTGGAGATGCTCGCATGTAGGTGAATTGTGATAAGAGATAAGACTGAGATAAGACTAATTAACATTAGTTATTCTTTTACTACAACATATGTACATGTAAGGCTTATAGATTTATTACATAAAAGTGTCAACGTTTAGGTTTAGAATACAGTTTGGTACAGCTTCTCCTTATTGACACAATTACATTTAAAATTTTACATTGACGTTGTTAAGCAGCTTTTTTCACAATATGAACTCTATACTCACTATATTGGTTAACAAATCACAACACATTATACTTTTAAAATAAGCATGACTTTAAAATCTGTATCATCCTCTAAGGCTCAAGAAAATAAAAATCCCTTGGTTATGACCATAAGGTATGTATATCATACCAAACGTTAGGCATTACTTCAGAAGCCTTGTTATTTTTGAGAATGATTAATTTTACTTGACAATGATTTTTTCCATTCAGTTCTGTTCTGTTCTGTATCCATCAATAAGTAACACATTTAACTAGTCTTTTAGCTTTAGGTACAAAGGACCAGTGATTCTACTGAAAACGAAATGGTTAAGTTCACATTTGATAATGGATGCTTTGGCCTTTTATAGCCTCCCTTAAATCCTACACAGCAAAATGTCTCTTAGATAAAGTCACATATAAAAGGCATCATAAAATGTCGTAAATTCCTATAAGATCACAATAAATTCACTCCTGGGTTCTTGTCTGAGAGCTCAGCCACAAATATCATTACTGGCTGATGACAGATTTTGCATACAGATTAAACAAATGACATAATATAGTTTTTGAGGTGTTTGTTGGTGCTTGTATACCAAACTGCATACTGATTGCGGGCTGTAGCTTCATGTTTAGTGAGCAGATTTGCCAAACTCCCAGCAAAATGGCAAATTAGTATAAATCCCAAAATGTACAATTGACACAGCAGGAACCTCATTTTGCATCCTTCTCCAAAACAAGATAAGTCACCAGGCTATTCACTAGTGCTCTTCACTGTACGAGGCATGAGGAAGACAAAACCAATAAACTTACATACATATAACATTAGGACAAGTTCACATTCACTCATTTTGTTATTAAATAAAAGTCTGTCTAAAATTTCGCTTTGTCACTCATTTGTATTTTGGCGGAAATAGTGTCCATGGTGGCATCCTTGTATCCCTTCTTCTTGCAGCATTTCCTTTGGATGAATTTAAAGAGGGCAGCTGCCGGGATGGATAAACTGGGAGCTCCAGCCAGGATAAAGATGATTACATAGACCCAGGATGGATATGGACGTGGTTCAAGCGTGGGGAAGTTCTCCTATAACCAAAGTCAAAGAAAATGTCACAATTAACAGTGTCATTGAGTCCAAGATAATAAAAGCTTGTTTTATCACCGACATTAATGTTTAAAAAAAGGCATTCAGTGGTGAAGTTGTCATAGTGGACGTTTTAAGATAGCACACTTCAAAAAGGCTACTCCACATTATATTATTTAATTATGGATAAATTAAACACTCTGAAGTGCATACTTACTGCCTCCTGATCCCAGACCAAATAGGTCAGTTCTTTGGTGACTTGGGTAACAAAGTAGAAAACCAAAATGAAGATCATAATGAGTGGGCTAATCACTCTCCATGTGATTTGCCAGAAAATATTGGGCTTGTGGCCAATCATAAACTCAATGTCCTTGTTAAACCTGTTTGGGATAAGCAATAAGAAGAAGACATGACGTTAGCTGAGTCTGTATGAAAGCCTCCATAAAAGACAACCTTGTACTTTTATTAGTTACTGAACAGTAAATAAAGCAGGCAATGTAGCTTTTAATGTTTGTTCAGCAAGTTGATCAGTGCACCTCATGGAAATAAAACTTACTTTAAACTAAGCTAATGTACTGTATTACTGTATGAAAAACATAACAAAATGACATTATTCACATTTTACAACTTTCAAGCAACATACATCGAAAACTCACTGATTCGGTCACTTAAAAGATGCACTGTGTGCTTCTTTATCTCTCCTATGATGATTGAGGCACGTTATCTATGTTCTAAGGTCAAAATATAATGTGCTGTTATTTCCTGTTTGTTTCAACTACATTATGTTGACCTGTTCAGCATTTTACTTACTCATGTATGTAAAACAATAAAAAACAGTCAACACCATATTAGTATCTCTTTGAGGCTTTGTGTTAAACAGTAGTGTACTGTAAATGTGTTCACATGCTAATTTACTAATTATCACTCAATAGGGGAAAAGGCTCAGTCTGATGGAAAAGCAAGTAAACAGGTATTTGGTTGTAATTTGTAACATGGACCAATGTACGGACTTGCCTCATAATCTATTCTTAATTTGAACCCATATTCAGACTAAAGAGACTCACCTGTCTACACCATAGATGTAGATAACAGCGATCATTTCACAAAACCCAATAATTAGAAGGGGGATAGAGCCAGCAAAGTTGTCAAAAAGAGCTAGCCAATAGTTTCCAGAGCGCAGGGTAAAAATTAGTCCAAGACCCAAAGAAATTAAGCAAGTTACACCTGTAAAAAAACAACAACAATACAAATACCTGGTCACATTAACATATATAGATCTAGACATGAAAATGTAGGTTACATTTTATCTGGAATTTAAATAATTACCACAGAAAATTTCTTTAGGCCACGTTTTGGGCAAAACTTTAAGGTCTTGCAAAGGAACCACCACTCCTTCAATGTTCCCAAACATAGTTGAAAGGCCAAGACAGAAGAGCATAATGAAGAAGAGGACAGCCCAGAGCGGAGAAATGGGCATCTTGATGATGGCCTCTGTGAACACAATGAAAGCCAAACCTGTTCCCTCCACGCCCTAGAGGAGTACATGCCAATACATATTTAAACTACTCATTCTTTTAAATCATTTCTTTGAGACTAAAATTGGATGGGTTTCAGTTCAATAATTTTAACAACTGATGCATTTTACTGACCTGGCTAAGGAAAAACTGCATGTCACAGGTCTGTAGTTGTAATCCCTGTATGATGTCTGAATTTGTCTGGTTGAGGTGGGTCAGAACCTCGTTGTAGTTGTTTTCTGTGATGTTGTTTTCAGGATAGTTGAAAGCGTTCATCAGCTTCAAGATGTTGCTGCAAAAAAAAAAGCCCTTGGAGATAAGTTAAGTCCTATATAACTTTATCACATTCATTTTTAAGGTTTTTTTGTAGAGTTTGAAACTCACTCTTCTATACAGTCATCATAGTTCTGTGTGGCCCTGAACCCAATGATAGAGTAGATAACTGTTGCAGAGTACACTGAAGTGCAGCCATTAATGATGGAGATGAGAATGGCGTCCTGCTCACAGTTGTTGCTACAAGACAAAGATAAAGGGAGCTCGTGTGAGGAGAACTGCTGAACGGCAGGTTCCTGTGTAATTGTGTAACTGAGATCTGTACTCACTGAATAGAGTTGTAACTGGAGAAGGAGATGAGTCCTCCAAAGGCCAAGGAGAAAGAATAAAAAACTTGAGCACCTGCATCCAACCAGGTTGATGGATTCATTAATTCATTCACCTAAAAGAGAATCATACGGCACACTTTTAGTTAAAGTGAGCTACAATTCCTACGTGTCTTAATTTCCTTGTTGTAATATTTCTGCTTTTTAAAATGGAAAGTGGCCATTGTTAATATACACCGATCAGGCATAATGCTGTGACCACCTGCCTAATGTTGTGTTGGTCCCCTTTTTGCTTCCAACACAGCTCTGGCCCATTGAGGCATGGGCTCCATAGACACATGAAGGTGTGCTACGGTATCGGGCACAAAGATGTTAGCAACAGATCCTTTAAGTTCTGTAAGATGCAAAGTGAGGTCTCTATGGATTAGAATTGTTTGTCCAGCACATCCCACAGATGCTTGATTGTATTTTTTTTTTTCTCCTCTGTCCAATCACCCCAACCGGTCGAGGCAGATGGCCGCTCACCCTGAGCCTGGTTCTGCTGGAGGTTTCTTCTGTTAAAGGGAGATTGTCCTCTCCACTGTTACCTAGTGCTTGCTCAAGTGGGACTGTTGGGTTTCCTACAATATTCTGTATATAATTTGAGATGACTTATGTTGTGATCTGGTGCCATATAAATAAAGTAGAATTGAATTGAATTGAATTGAATTAGGAACACTTCAAACCCGTTGTTGTGCTCCTCAAACAAATCTTGAACCATTTTTGTTTTGTGGCAGGAAGCATTATCTTGTTGAAAGAGGCCACAGTCATCAGGGATTACAATTTCCATGAAAGTGTTTACGTGGTCTTTGCTTAGGTAGGTGGTATGTGTCAAAGTAGCATCCACATAGATGGCAGAACCCAAGGTTTCCCATTGAAAACATTGTAGTGAATTCTGATACCATGTGTTCCCCAGGTAAGCTATGCATAAGCACCCGGCCATCCACGTGAAGAAACCGTGATTCATCAGACCGGGCCACCTCCTTCTATTTCTCCCTGGTCCAGTTTTGATACTCACTTTCTCATTGTTGGAGCTTTTGGCAGTGGACGGGTCAGCATGGGCACTCTGATTGGTCTGCTATGCAGCCCCATATGCAACAAACTGCGATGCCCTGTGTATTTTGACACATTTCTATCAGAACCAGCATTAACTTCCTCTGCAATTTGAGCTGCAATAGCTTTTCTGCTGGATTGGACCACACGGGCCAGCCTTTGCTCCCTGCATCAATGAGCCTTGTTGCTGGATCACCACGGTTTCTTCCTTGGAAGGAATATTGATAGATAGTATTGATAGATACTGACAGCTGCAGACCAAGAACAACCCGTTTTGGATATGCTCTGATACGGTCGTCTAGCCATCACAATTTGGCCCTTGTCAGACTCATTAACTTTCTCCCACTAACTTTCTGACTTTCTCTTCATCCTGGCACCATGTAGAGAAAGTCAGTGTTATTCACTTTGCCTGTGGTCATAATTGTATGCCTGATAGGTGTATGTGAAGGAATTATGTAACATGATTACAGTTTCCTTGGAAGTCTGATCTTCCAGGAGAAACAATAAAAAAATTAGAAGGCTAAGGGCCATTGACTATTGTGTGAGACACATCAAATCCAACCGTATAATAAATGAATAGAAAATTACATTCTCTAATTAATTTAATTACATTAAATTTGTTATAAAGATGCTATCTGAATATTGTCATATTGGTTGTCTAAAATAGATCATAGAATTAGTCTTAATCTAATCTATTGATATTTTTTTGGCAGTATCAGCTTCAGCTTCATTATCAGTAAACTGACTGATCAAAGCTTATCTCAGACAGTCCAATAAATCTTCAGTTTAAATACAGTTAGCATATTTCGTTGTAACTACAACCCAGCTCACCCTTTCCATTCTAGAAGTAATGTTGCAGTTACTGTAATCGTAAAACTCAACCCTATCTCTTCATCGGAGGTCACTATGTGTTCACAACAGCAAATGTCAAGGCTTTGAGGAAATAGCTTAATAGAAGACTGATACTCCTTTTATGTCTGTAAGGTTAAATGTAAAGTAAGAATCAGCAGCCAGCTAGCATAGCTTAACACAAAACATCATCTAT
This sequence comes from Ctenopoma multispine, assembly GCA_034779795.1. Classification (NCBI taxonomy): domain Eukaryota; kingdom Metazoa; phylum Chordata; class Actinopteri; order Anabantiformes; family Anabantidae; genus Ctenopoma; species Ctenopoma multispine. The sequence goes on along the minus strand of JAUYWH010000003.1, from coordinate 14,772,389 downwards.
CCTGTATCTAAACAAATATAAAAAGATGCACCCACCACCTTTTCTAACACAATTTAACATATTAAATCTGACTTAATTCAAACTGAATCATGCTCTTTATATATGTACATATAAATTGTTCATTTGTTCATGTTTCCACTCATTATGCTATGCTAAGCTCATTAGGAGCTGGTTGTGAACATACACAGATATGTCTTCAAAATGTCAAACTAATGTTTTTTTTCAGGAATTTTGCATTATATTAATTATACTGACAAAATGTGGTTGTTGTTATAATGTTATTATAACTGCTTACATCTGGTATGAAGAGAAACTTGATTCCCTCTAGAGAGCCTTTCAGAGTCAGTCCCCTGACAAGGAAAATTGTGAGGACCACATAAGGCAGAGTGGACGTGATGTACACAGCCTGAGAAGCGAAAGAATGACAAAATAAGCCACCGACATCTAGATATTTGAAGAAACATATATGCTCCAGATAATATGACCACATCAGATTACTTGAATATAGCCTGAATTTCAGACCTTTCCTGTTGTTTCGATCCCCCGGATGCAGCAGACATACAGCATAGTCCAGGCAGCCACCAAGGCTAGTGCCATCCACCACTGCAGGCCTCCAGCGTCATCGATAGCTGTTGAAATGTTCAGAGTCTCTCTGTACCAGAAATAGTCGACAGTGCTGCTCCGTGCACACTCCTCCACCAGCCCTGCAAAGGATGGACCAGCACAAGGGAAATTTAGGAACTCAAAGTTAAAAACATCCTGTATGGCAGATAAAGGTTGTTGGTCCTCTCTCGGACTATCTTGACCATGCTGTGTTGATAGAGTCACACAATACCTGTCCTGTTAGCGTTGAGAGGACACTGGCTCCAAGGCAGTGGATTCTGAAAGGAATTGAAGAGATACCACATGATCCAGGCCATGATGGTATTGTAGTACATACCCACCAAAAATGAAACCAGCAAAGATGCAATACCTGTAAGAAATTAAATAATTAATCTGGTGTTCAGAAATCAGGACTAAAATCTTATCAGCATGCTAATATAATTGCTGGTGTCTTGTCCTTTTAAGGGCAAGACGCTTTTATCCAAAGCGTCTGCCAAGTAAAGTAAAATAAAGTAAATTTATGGACAATGAAAGTATGAAATAAATGGAAGTATATGATATTTATGTTCACGTTACCATTAGCCAACGTACTGCAAAAATGACGTGACAATGGTACTAGATGAAAAGTTAAAGGACGATCAAAGTTAGTACAATTCAACCTGAAGGGAATGTTTATGTCCATACATGATCTGATGTTCCTCTATACAAATGTCCAACAAAATCACTGTAACTCTTATCAGCATCAGTCAGTACCAAAGAATAAAAATCTTAAAATCTCTGCAGCCATGCTCCAAGACAGTGTTTTTCAACCACTGTGCCGCGGCACACTGGTGAGAGACCGTCAGGTGTGCCGTGAAAAATTAATTAATTAATTAATCATTTCATTATTTCATAATTAATTTCACCTAATTAGTCTGAAAACATTTTTTTGAAAACAAATTCATTATTATCTGCAGATAATCTGCCATTGTCGAGTGTCTGTGCTGTAGTAGTGACTGGCAGAGGAGTCATGTACTGATTCCTTATCACTAGATGACAGCCTTGTTTTGCATTGTACGTTAAGACGAGAATTAGTGATGCATGAATGCGACAGGTAGCGGTGACAGCATCGTGTCTAACAATACTACGATGACAGTGAAGTTTTTGAAAAGGAAAAATCCTAACTCCGATCTGGGTCCTAGACAAAATTCGGACCCAGATGAAAACCCTGTTATGAGTAGAAGTCAAAAGAAGGCAAATACGGTGAGCGTGTGTTACATTTCATTTGGATTCACTTTCGCAACGACACCGACTCCGCTGTGCTTGGTGCGCGATGAAAAGCTATCCAACAGTGTTATGGTGCCAAGCAAGCTTAATAATATAATAATTATATATCTAATAATATTATTGCTTCTGTGAGAATAAGCATTATTTTCTGTATTACTGCTACCAGAAGGCTTTTGGACAGAATTGGAGTTTGAAGTTTTCTACTATCTTTAGGTTTAAGACCACATTGTTGTGGCATTTCATGTTCCAGCTTTATTTTTGAAGTGGACATGTTCAGTGACACTTTGATATGCAGTGTTGTGAATCTAATGTTGTTAATAATGTTGATGGAGATGTATGAGGTGTATATGATTTTGTACACACTGTATAGTTTAAACTAACACTTATAATTCAGGAACAGTTCACCTGTAAACTATAGTAGTATTATGTCTTTAATGTTTTTATTTAATTTTCGTAAAACAAATCTCAGGTGTTGCTGCGTACCACTAGAGGAATCCTGCGTACTAAAAGTCATACATGTACCATAGTTTGAAAACCACTGCTCTAAGATACACAATCAAAAATGTTCATGCTTTTTTTGTACCCACCAACTCCAGTGAGGTATGGATTAATAGACCGCCATACTCCCACACTGCCTTTCCTCAGGCGCTGCCCGATGGCAAACTCCAGGTGCAGCAGTGGGATTCCCTCAAGAACCAGCAGAATAAGGAACGGGATCATAAATGCTCCTGGAAGCACAGTGTTTTAATGAGTTAATGTGGTAAATGATTTACTGTAACAAAAGAAAGTAAATGTTTAAATAGTGTTCTCAATAAGATGCCAATAAACTCTAAAAAAAAAAAAAAAAAGTATTACACATATGTCAATTTGAGGTACACCAGGCACTATAAACCAAAAATCGCATTTTTACTTCCACACAGCATAAGGTATAATTTAAAATTTTCTCTCATTCTCTCTCTGGCGCTGACTTAACTTTTACACAATTTTGGTGAGGTGTATAAAGTACACAAAACAAATTCCTACTTAGTCAATTCATGGCACAGCAGCCTTACTTGATCTCAGTCCAGTTAAGCACTGTGATATCCACACTGAAAGCAAAAGTCAGCTTGTATTTGTGTCCTGCCTAATTGAAACAGATAACCATAATACTATAATCTTGTCAAGGAAGTGATACATATACAGTATATAATTCCACTACTAAGAGTCAAAGAGCTAAAAGTACTTGAAGGGTGATCTTTGTCATTATGATGCTTAATTTATCAAATAATTTCAAATGTATCACTCCTTCTTGACTAATGACTCATGTTACAGTTACATCTGCTATTCTATAATTGCAAAGCACAACTTGGGTGCTGTGGTATTGCTCTAGCTGCTGAATGCTGATGGCTACTAAGGAAGTTATTGTTGGGCAGCTGCCAGATGGTGCATGTCAGCGCTACAGCGAGGTTTCAGTGTCTGTCCAATGACACCTCGACATATAGCCAGGAAGAAGCAAAAATGTAATCACTGACCCTGTTCTTAGACAACTGAGTACTCTAATAAGAAAGCAATTTATTTAATGTTTAATGTTGAATCTGTTGATAACATTAATTTAAGTTTAGTCCAGATTTGTTTGACAGATTCTCAAAGGTGAAAACTGAAGTCAACATGGTCATGTAGAAAATAATTCTGGGCTGCCCTAATTTGGTGAGGAAACATGTTTATGAAGAGATATGGATCAAACTGATTTACAAACACACTTATTTTCCTTGCTAGGATAAAATAAATATTAAATCCAAAAGGGACAGAAAGACACAACACATATATGCAACAGATACATTTGCAACACGCACACGGTCAAAAGTTTGTCCCTCCTATGATGTGTAGAGCGACATCACTTTATGTCTATATATTTGTCCATTTAAGACAAAAACTTTGTTATTAATTAATAAATAATTATTAATTAATAACCAAACTAAGTAAAACAACACTAAAATCCTTTCAAATAAACTTGTCAGTGGTTCATAAATGTATTTAAGTCGTCTTAAAACCTTAAAAAAGTGTAACCAAAATAGGAAAATAACACAAGGGTTAAATAATTGTTTGGATTTCATATACGTTTAACTTTGACAAAAATGTAACATTGACTAATTGCGACTAGAGTTTTGGAAAATCCCACCTCTGTTACTTAAAACAGGTAAAAAAGCATATTAATCCTTTTAACAAGTCTCAGTTTTAACTTGAGGATTTTAAAAGACCTCAAACAGAAAAGTGTTCATCTAGTCTCATCCTGACTAACCTCCTCCATGGCTTTGACACAGGTATGGGAACCTCCAGACGTTGCCGAGTCCCACGCAGAAGCCCACACAGGTGAGCAGGTACTGGGCTTTGTTGTCCCATTTGGGCCTGTCACCAGCCTCCTCCTTCTCCATCCTCTCCAGATCTTCATGGGAAGGAATCCTGTCATCGAGTCCTGGGTTGGGTAACTTTAACTTCATGGTGGATTTTTCTAAAGTTGTATAATTAAGAACTTAAAAATAAAAAACTTAAAAATACAACTGCTGAGCCGCCCTTTTGTAACCAGCCGTTGGTTTTCCAGTTTCGTTCAAGTTTGCAAGAGGCTGTTTCCTTTGAGGGTGCTCACTTCGATTCTCTGGTGACTGACGCTCTCTCTGAGTACTCTAGACCTACTGTGTGTCCTGAAAGGGGTGTTGAGGTATTTGCGGTGACATCTGGGACCTAAACTGCAGTTATGACCTCACTGCAGTCTGTATTGTATTATGTAACGTCAGCATGTTTAAACAAAGGGTACAACCTTCTTGATAATGTTTAATACATCACATGAGGCGTCATCGCAAGCACATCCCTGAGTGATGCATTAGGTGTTGATGAATTCGTTAAGTGGAAAGGGTGTATGTATAAGGACTTTATAAAACTTTATTGATGGCTAACATTGTATACATAGCAATAAAGTGCTACAATAACAATTTTTTCCGGTCACTTTGTAGGAGAAGATAGCGCTCAGCAGCATGACATTTTTGACCAAAACTTATCTTAACGATCAGGCCATACCCTTTGCAGTCCTTGAGATAGTTTTATTGCACATTGATGAACAGCCATGTAATTTCAGTCTGTAACAGGATGTTTAGTTCTCATGCTTTCAGATATAAAACGTGTCTTACTTATGTTAAGGCTAATCATCGGAGTAATTCTTCGAATGTGGTGTGAGTAGTAGGTTGTTTTTTTGTTTGTTCAATTTGTATCGTATGTAAATTTTTTCTTGCAGGGTATTTCTTATTAAACACTTATAGATATAAATCTTATCACAGTCCCTTTATAATACAATGATTAACCAAAGAAAGACAGTTGTCTTTATAGCAGTCATATCTAGACGTATTTTAAGGATGTGAATAAGACTCGTGTGCAGCACATAAATACTTACAACCTTGTAAAGATACAAAATGCTCACCTGCCAAAAAACAATGAGTTTGTAAATATGTAGAGTTTGGATAAGTGGATGAAATCAGGAACTGGATAAATATTCTTCTGTCTCCATTTGAGTTAGGTCATCTTTTTCATACTTCAAGCTAACTGATTACCACAAATGGTCATTTGACAATGGAGCACATTCAAGAATATGAAATAAAATAAATATTATGAATGTTTCATTTTGCATATAACCAAATTAGTAGCTATATGCTGCAGTGCACATCAGACACACAAGAAAATCCAGAAAGGAAAAAACATAAACCTTAATGTTAACACCTAAATTTTGAAGTTTCACACTAATGAGTAAAAATTTACCACACATTTTTTATTGGTGTTGTTTCAACCACGTAATGTAAATGGGTAACAGCAGCTGCATAAACTGTGTGAACATGATTGCCACATTTTCCACTAAGTTGGAAAATACCACCTAATCTTTAAAAATGACACAAATAAGCTAAAATAGTACCTTTTTTGTGGTGTGATGAAAACTTATCTTAATGTTATCTTATCTTAAAGTTATCTTTACATGCTAAAAAGATAACTAAGATAACTTGTAAGATTTCAACACAGTTAGTTGGTTAGACACAAAAGTAGGTCCATAGCAAGAGTAAAAAGTAGACAAAAAATAAAACAAACAAAAAAATCAACAAAGGAGGTGAAAGTTAATCCACAATGTTACAGGCCAAAACCTGACGGAGCTCAGTGTGGTGTTTGTCAAAGACACGATTATGCTGTTTTTAGAGTCCATTAACCTGCACATACAACTGTACATGAGATTCTGTAATACAGCATAACTTGTGGGAACACCAACACTAACAAACATAGCTGTCAAAGGCCAGCACTGTATGGACAGAAAATCACTAAATCATCTGCATACATCAAGTGGTTGATTATTGATTTGACAGATCATCCATATAAACATTAAAAAGAAGAGGAGACAGAATGCTTCCTTGTCTAACTCCTTTACAGACCTTAAAAGAAGCAAACACACAATAACCCTATGTAACGTACATATACTGGTGGGTGGACCAAAAGAACAAAATCCTAATTAAGGACTTGGGAACCCCACTGTATTGTAACTTATAAAATAACTTCTCGTGATTTACATGATCAAAGGATTTGAAGCATTGATAAAGCCCATAAAAACGCTGCAATTGTGCCTGTTATACAAATCTAAAATCTCTGTCAGAGCAGAAATACACGTCTGTAACATGTTTTGATTTAAACCAAAGTGATCGTCAGTGGTCAAAATTAAATTTTCCATTCTATTTAAGATTGATAAAATACTGACCAGAGCTATAGGCCAATATATCTGCTGCTTATTTTTCCAGCTTTATCTTTTAAAATAGGCACTGATTTAACATTTCATAAATGGAGTCAGGTAAAATGCCATTAATTAAACATCCTGTAAAACAGATGGCAAGCAGAGGTAAGAGTTTCCTACTCGCAAATTTTAAGTGTTTTGCAGAAATATTATCCATGCTTTACTGTCCTTTAGGCTCTTAACTGCATCATGGACCTCTTGTGGAGACACTATCATATCTTCATTATTATCAATATTATCCGCTACAGAGGGGTTACTTTTAACACAGTTGAATAGCTCCCTATAATGTTCCTGCCTCATCTGAGTAAATTTCTCTGAACCACTTGCACCATCAATGTTTGCTGGCAACTGTGTTTGAGAAGTCCTCATTCTTTTGACTTCCTTCCAGAAGTCATTTACACATTTATTTTGCAGCTTCCTTGCAAGTGTATTTGACCTCAGCGTGTCTTCATTCCTTTTAATAAGGCATATTTAAAATTGGCGTTTGCTCGTTTCTTATGATCAAACAAAGGCCCCTCCAGCCTCAGCATGGAGCTCTTTGACTACCACTGAATACTTCAACATACTTCAGACGTAATAACCAAGGATTATTTGTAGACAGGAGGAAATCATTAAACCCAAATATGTATTTGTATAAATGTGTCTTATTTATTCCAGCATTATTTATTCAAACATTTTACACTGCAGCATCAACATTTTCACATCAGCCTTTCACATAACATATGTCAGTGTACATTTATCAACATGTCAACACAATTTAATAATCTTAAAATTAAATTTCATTAACGTGAATTAAACAGAGTAAAGCAATACTGTATATGCACTGTAGTCCTAACTATTCAATAAATAATCCTGTTTTATTGCATTGGTACATGTAAACTCTTAGCTTGTAAATACATTCCCCCTAAATCTGTTCATTTGTGCCCTCCTTTGAACACTGAACTACTAATGAACTACTAGTTCATTTAGTTAGAGAGAACTATGAATTAACATTTTTCAAGAAGCACAAAACAGAGTATTGATCTCGTAGGCTTATGACAGTTTTGGGCTGTCATGCATGTTGATTTTTGCAGAGACGGTGTCAAGCTCATGTTTACTGATGTTCTTCTTGCAGCAGCATCTTTGGAATAATTTGTACAATGCAAAAACTGGGATCAGAAGACTTGGAAGTCCAGCCAGAATGAAGATGATAACATAGACCCAGCTGGGATAGGATAATGACTCCATCACTGGGAAGTTTGCCTGCAAACAACACAAAATAAGAGATAAAAAAAATGGAAAATCTTTAATTTCTAAAATGATTATGTGAAGCACGTGTAGCTAATGAGAGCATTTGATGAACATACCGAGTTTGGATTCCAGGTGATATATGTCAGTTCGGCGCTGACTTTGGTGACAAAGTAAAAAACAAAGATGACTAGGATAATCAAAGGGCTGAGCACTCTCCATGTGGCCTGCCAGAAGATGTTTGGTTTGTGTCCAATCATGAACTCAATATCTTTGTTAAACCTGTTAAAGAAAATAGATTCAGGATTTAAGAATGGTAATAAACATCCTGCATGTATATCCTACATAAATTTTTTTTTATAATAAATTGAAATGCATAATTGTAGCAAATCATCTCGCTCATTTACCTGTCAATTCCATACATGTAGGATACACCGACCATTTCACAGAAGGCAATAATGAACAGAGGGATGGAGGCTGCATAGCCATCGAACAGTGCCAACCAGTAGTTGCCAGATCGCAGAGCGAAGATGAGTGCAATCAAGAAGGAAAAGAAGCAAACAATTCCTAGAATCCAAAACAGAAAAATGTTTCCTCATTCCAATGTACAAATGTATTTACTATCATCACAATCATTGTCCTGTGTGTCTTTAAGATCATTTACCTGTGATCACCTCTTTGGGCCACCTCTTAGGAAAGATGTTTAAGTCCTGCAAGGGAACCACGACTCCCTCTATGCTTCCAAACATAGTTGAGAGCCCGAGACAGAAGAGCATGATGAAAAAGAGGACAGACCAGAGAGGAGAAATAGGCATCTTTGTGATGGCCTCTGTGAAGACAATGAAGGCCAGACCTGTTCCCTCCACACCCTGAAAACCAAGAGCGCAATCAACTGCAACATTTGACGGACGTACTGGGAAAGAAATGACATGATGTTTCAAAAGTATTTACGAAGCCTTAAAAGAAATCATACTTCACTGAGAAAACGCTTCAGGTTGCAGGTGTTGAGATCCAGCCCTTGAATGACCTCTGACCCTAAAATCGTACTGTTAAGACTTTGCAGCATTTCATCATAGTTGCTCTCTGTGATGGCTCCCTCAGCAAGATCAAATGCATTCAACAGCATCATGATGTTTCTGAGAAAAAAAAAGGAGAAAAGTTGAGAATAAATTCGACTTAAACCAGAAAAATCTGCCCTTATTCCTCATTAATTCAAATCAGTGAATGCAATATCTGATGCACATACTCATTTAGACAGGTATCAAACTGCTGCGTTGCACGGAAGCCGATGATAGAGTAGATAACGGTGGCAGCATAGACAGAAGTGCATCCGTTAATAATGGAGATGGTAACAGCATCCCGCTCACAATTGTTACTAGAAAACAAAAAATTATAGTTCTTTTTACATTTTTACTAAATGAATCGCTGTATTTCAGTATCACCATTTCTATTCCATTTGATATCCAGTAGCATGTACTTACTGAATAGGGTTGTAGCTGGAGAAGGCGATGAGACCTCCAAACGCCACGGAGAAGGAAAAGAAAACCTGAGCTCCTGCGTCCAGCCACGTTGATGGGTTGGCCATCTCAGCTAACTAGAAATCAATCATAGCATCAGCAGAGTGTAACTTCTTCTGACAGAGATAAAGTAATCATATGATGGCTATACACTACTAACATCTGGTGTGAAGAGGAACTTGATTCCCTCCACAGAGCCCTTCAGTGTCAGCCCTCTGATGAGGAAGATGGTGAGGACCACATATGGCAGAGTGGAGGTGATGTACACAGCCTAATTCAAGGAAAGAAATATTTTAAAACAGCAATTTCAGTTTAAAATCGAAAACAAAACCTGCTGCAAATGGTATTTTAAACTATTTGCAATCGAAGCATATTAGGCTATATTATCATTTTAGATAAAGACTTTGCGTTTAGCAAAGCCATTTATTACTCATTACTTAATCATTATTTACTCTATGTGCAGCTGAAGTGACTCATCCTGAGTATTTACTAAATGATTGTTCATTACATCATGATTATGACAAGTAGATAGTTTCATTTTATAATTTAATTAATTGCCCCTAATAAAAAACTGAGAAATAAAAAGACTATAAATTTAAGGCATATTTTGTAGCATAAGTTATAAATCTGTGTGTAAAGACAAATACAAGCTGCTTTCAGTGTAAGTGTAAATATATATATATATGTATATATGTATATATATACAGTATATTTACACTGACAAGTGACTGACAATTGGTAGTTGGATTTTACCCTAATGAATTTAATAACAACAAATACATCATCAGCCACTCAGATGTAATCAGGCATGTGAAGCAATTAGCACATAACCAATTCACTTATCATCAAGTCATTCCTGAATTTCTTCTTCACATGTTACTCATAGACTCATATCCACTTATTTACTATTTTTCTGAGAAGAAGAAAATACATTTTATGTTTGCTATGTTAATACATGGGAGCTGAGGGAAACATCTTGCTGGTTGAATTTTCCTGGTTGTAAATGAGATAAGCCCGCTGATGTATTAAGAGAGCTGAGTTCGCTGCGGCAAATGTACTGTATCCCAGCAATAACAACTTAAATAAAGTTGGTTTTGTTATATAAACGCTATTTTGGTATTTGTCATTCTCCAAGAGTTCTGTTGAGGTTTGACACCAGAATCCTTTGTATTCACTGATATTAAATGTGGGAGTGTGAGCTAATACTTTCTTATGGAGTTTGCCATTTTGCTAGCTTCAAGTGCATATTGCATTTAAAATTGTATTTACTTAACATTACTTGGAAATATAATGATGGTGCAATAATATTTATATGCACGGCATCTCATTTTTTTCACGAGTCGAATTATATCACGGAATTTGCTTTTTATTTGGACATGTGAGACACAATCTGACACATGTTGATCTTTGTACATTTGTATCTCTTATGTCCAAGTATTGATACCACTGCCAGTATTAAAAGACCAATACTAGTTTTATTACACCTTGATATGTGACGGCAAACTTCACAACACATTGATGTGACTGCTGTGTCAGGTCTGCTGTGGTTAATATTAGGTTTAACACGGGTCACACGTGTTGTTTCCTCCTCATTACTGGTTGTTCAGAATTTGCCATCGTATGCATGTGACTGAGTCATGTTTTTACTCATGCCAATGTAATCAGAATTTATGGTTTATGATGATGTTTTGAGATTAATTGTTTTTCTATGTGAGATAAATTGAATTTGACATTGGGTACAATAACTATAGTACTGTTATATTATTTGCATCAATCAGCTGGCGACCAGGGTTCATTTTATGTTATTCATGTTTTAACTTTTGAATTTTGTTTATCCACTGTGCAGTTTATCACACCTTTTACACGTGGCAGGAAGAGTCTATGCTGCTGTGTTAGACACATTATTCTACAGATGTCCCACCTTGCCTGTGGTCTCAATCCCTCTAATACAGCAAATATAGAGCACACTCCAAGCAGCAGCCAAACTCAGCACCATCCACCACTGCAGACCTCCAGCGTCCTCTATTGTCTCTGAGATGTTCAGGGTCTCTCTGTACCAGAAGTAGTCCACTGCAGAGCTGCGCTTGCATTCTGAAACTAGCTCTGCAGGGAGAGCAAATGCAAAAGTTAGCCAGGAGTGCAAAAACATCGAACTGAGATTGAAGCTATCAAAGAAATGGTAACATGCCTGTGAGATTATCATTGAGAGGGCACAAGCTCCATGGCAGGGGGTTCTGAAACGAGTTGAAAAAGTACCACATCACCCAGGCAATGATGGTGTTATAGTACATGCCTACCAAGAACGAGACTGTCATGGCTGCAATACCTGTAACAGAACAGGAAAAACAACAGGATGCATGAGAGTTTTATTTTTTTAAATATTGTTTTAATGTCAAACTTTGCTATTTGACTAATAGCTGTCCATGCTCAAGCTCACCAACACCAGTCAGGTAAGGGTTAATCGCAGACCAAACTCCTACACTGCCCTTCCTGAGGCGTTGGCCAATGGCAAACTCCAGGTGCAGCAGTGGGATACCCTCCAGCACGAGCAGGATAAGAAAAGGGATCATAAAAGCTCCTGGAGACACGCCAAGGACATAGGTGTATGTGTTAGGTACATCGTGTTTACTGTAACCACATGTGAACATTGCAACATTAAATTTCTCAGCACCCTACTGTAAATGTCTTTCTTCATGCTGCATATCATACTGTCTATTATTATTATTATTGCATTTATAATTATTTTTATAACTAGTAGTATAATTGTCATAAGCAATGCAAACCAACAAATATTTATAATAGAAGCTTTTATTGTCGTCATTATCATGCATGACGTTGCACATGGATTAGGATCAGGGCTGAAAGTTCACTCTGTTGTCAGGACTTTTTTTTCCCGATAGCAGAGATCTAAATCAGCTGACACGAAAAAGCTGGATGACACATCACATTTTCATCTGCACTGCATGAATAATCATTTTAAAGTCCTTAGGTAGGACTGCGGTTAAACTGCGGTTTGAAATCATGTTAACACACTGGTAACATTGCTGGAAAAGAAGCAGGACGGTAGCACTTAACGATTTCCCACCCATGATCTGTAGTATATACTGTATTCCAGTTAAACCAGAATAAGTACAAAATACACAAGGGCAGACATTTATTGTCTATTTATAGACGTTTTTAGCCATGCTAGCAGGAAGGGTGTATTGGTTGGTCCACTTTGGTCTGGACTAAAATGTCTCAAAAGCTTGAGGAAAAATTCAAACATAGTGCTGTGAAAAAGTATTTTCTCCCTTCTTTTAATTTATTTGTCACACTTAAATGATTCGGATCATCAAGCAAATAGGAACAGGCAGTTTGGGACAGTTTAGTTCCTTTAATAAATGAAATTATCATTTAAAGTTGTTTGATGATCTGAATCATTTAGGTGTGAAAAATATACAAAAAATAAAAAAATCAGGGACCAGTACTTTTCACAGCAATGTAATTTTAATAACCCTCTAATTTTCCTCTTTTGCCACCAACAGACTGACATTCCTGCTGTTTTAAGACAAATGTCAAGAAATCATTCCACATCTTTAAGAAATTATTTTTAAAAATAGTATTCAGTAAATAAAACATTAGTTACTGTTTTTATGAATGGGCTCATGTGCTCCTCATGAATTTGTCTGATAAATTCTGAATGTTTGCTAACATGAGATATGCCGTTTTGTCTGATAAGCAATAGCGATAAAACACCACTCACACCTCAGCACAAGGTCATGTTTATATGTACACCCATCAGTCAAGGAATCAGTGGAAAGATTTGTATGTTCATACTTCTAAAATTATACAGTATGAACAGGGATTTAACTAATCAGCAGTTGCTTGGTGTATAATTGGTATTTTAGTTTTGTACAGTCGGTTAATATTTAACCTAAATGACTGTAGTAATAAAGTAATGTAGAGCTGACATATAGTGCCATTTGTAGTATGTTTGCTCAGTACCGTTTATTTTAGGTTTTTATATTTTCAACTGAGGCCAGAATCCTGAAGTTTCTTCATGTATCTGTGCCTGTCAGTATGAACAATATGAAGCAATGCTAACAAAATTGTTCACATTATATTTACATATTATTTGTGTAGTTTGAAAATGTAAAAAATATAATAGGAGATACTGAAAAATTTATTCATTTCTAAATTTCCTATTGTAGGATTTTTTCACATTCCACTGTGGAAACCTGTTCATTTCACGTTTTAGATGCCGATAAGAAGACCCTACCTCCTCCATGGCTTTGACACAGGTATGGGAACCTCCAGACGTTGCCAAGTCCCACACAAAAGCCCACACAGGTGAGCAGGTACTGGGCTTTGTTGTCCCATTTGGGCCTGTCTCCAGCCTCCTCCTTCTCCATCCTCTCCAGATCTTCATGAGAGGGGATTCGATCATCAAGCCCAGGGTTGGGAAGAACCAGTCTCATGTTGTCCGTGGAGTCAAATCTGTCTACAGATCCAGCAGGGAGATTCTCTGTGTTGCTTGCTGTCGTAAAGCACAAGCACTGATGTGTGTGACTGTGTTCAGCTCATTTCACCCCAGAGATTATCTCTTCCAGCATCTTTAACAGTGGACATGGGTGTCCCTGTTGTAAAACATCCTTGCTAATAATTACATACAAGTTGAAGTCTTTTTACACACATCATTAGTTGTAGATTTATAATAAGAAGTTAGCAATGCTGACACTAACTACAAAATGTGTGCATTCCTCAGCTCAGTTTTAACTGTTGATCAAACAAGACATTTTGTTGATGTCATCTAAAATGACCAACCTGTGAATACGCGTTAAGAGCCGTTAGAATGCAGCCTTCACAAAATGAAAGACGTTTGGTGACTTTATATCTGAGCTTGTCTTATTTGAATACACGTCGAGTAGTACAAACATGCTACATTCAATAATTTCGCAATTATGACACATGAGAGGATTTCACAAAAAGGACGTGAACAAACTAAAGAAAGAGAATATTTCACAGTAAAACAGAACATTTAAAAAACTTATTAACAGAGCAACATGTGACTCAGCAGGAATGACTGAAAGTCTGTCAATGTCTCGCTCAGACAAGGGGGATTCGTGAAGGTGCACTTATTCCACATGGTATTCTGGGAGAATATTTAGGTGTTTAAAGGTTGCTACTGAGGGTGCTGGTCAAAATGAATTTGTACCTCCTGGCTGCATCTGATTAGACCAGTCACATGTGTATAGTGTAGTTATCCTGCATTAACAGATTATATATGACCCCTAGAACAGCAGAGGAAACAAAACGTGCAGCTGAGAAACCACTTAAAGCTACAATATGCAACTTTTGCTAGTTTTAGGATGAGACTTGAAATAAATTCACACTGCTCCACCCATCACCCTATTTGGTTCTAACTTAAGGGGCAGACCAGCTGCCTCCCAAAAATCTCAGAGCCCTGCTGGTTTATGGATCTTCAAGGAGATCAGAAATGTATGTTGGTCACTGAATGACTTATAAACTGGCAGTAGTACTTTAAAATCTGGTCTGTACCGTAGATAACCAATAGCCAGTACAAAGAACGAGAGTGATGTGTTCAGTTCTTGAGTCCTCTCTGGTAGCAGCATTCTGAATGAACTAAAGTTGTCTTCTTAGGAAGACCAGAGAAATGATAACAGCTATAGTCTGGGCTGCTGGAGATGAGGACTTCTCTAACTGTTGTCTGGACTGATTAAGCTGGACTTCACAGCCAGTCACTGTTGTAACTGTGTAAATTCTGCCCTCTAGTGGTGAAGTGCCTGCCACAGTTTGAGAGCTCTCACTCTTCTCACGTTTCCATCTGCTACAGTTATCTCTTGGATTAATAAAGTTTTTTGAATTGAATTGAATTTCAGTCATGAAAACATCAGCAGATAGAACCACTGACCTAGTTTCACTGCAACTGCAAGTACACTAAACACTAAAAAGGTGACTTACAGTGTTTTGGTAAATCTTCCAGGTGGATGGGCAGGTAGAAAAACTTCCTACCTGCATTTACAGATTTTGGCCACACGAGGTCACCATTTTTTAAACTTTCACTTCAACATTATTTAAATATATCGTGTAGTGCTCTCATCTAGTTTTCTATCAGTCTTACTGATTATTGAACTGTTAACAAACTCCTGTTCTTTGTATCATACTTTTTACCGTCAAGCATTTGGCTATTGTAGATGAATGTATTTCATATTTATAGTTAGACTCATTGTTTGTGTTTAGGTTATATGTTTATATAAATCTGTTAAATACATTTATTATAGCATTAGTGTGATTCACAGGCTATATGAATCCACCGCTGAGCTGGGGACAGAGAAAGGGGAGGGGGAGGAGGCAGAGATGAGCCAGAGGGGAAAATAGAAAGGGGGTAGGGGTGGGGGTGGATTTACTGGGACTCAGACAGACAGCAGACCGGCTGTCCCAAGCTGCGCTGATCCTTCACTCTCGGGCATCAAGCTGGAGTCCTCCTGTTGCCTGCCCTTTATCACTGGCCACCTGCTTCTCCGAGAATAACACAGCGGCACCAAGGAGCACGAACCGACCTAACCCGAAGCAAGGAGGCGAGGCAAGTCAGCACTGACCGGTCTCTTGTGCCATCTTTTCGGCATCCAACCCCCTTCCGACTGTGTCCTTCGACAGGACTGGCTGCGCACAGGGCGCACTTGGCGACCAGAGTTTGTTGTCGTTACCAGGAGAGAAGCGCTCAGCGAGCACAGCCGTTGCTGCTAAACTCCCTTTAAACCGGGCTGCCCCCCCCCCTCAGAGGAGCCACTTGCATGGATGCACCATGGCCACGTTTGTCTGCAGGGTTCAGTTTTTAGATGACACCGATCCGTTCAACAGCACTAATTTTCCAGAACCGACCCGACCACCGCTGTACACCTTCAGGGAGGATATCCCCCTCATCAACCAGTTAGCAGGCGTCCACCGACTCCTCAAAGCTCCACACAAGGTAGGATTACTAGTGTGGTAAAGATCTGGTGCCAGAAGTAACTTGTGTCGCCTTGTGGAAATATGTGATGTATGCTGAATACAGGCATATATTTAATGTACTGCACAGCTTAAAATGTTTTGTAAGATTAACTTCAAGACAAGTGACAATCAATCAGGGAGTCATGTGTTTAGATACAAACACACATTTAAATCAAATTCACACAAGGTTGTTATGCAACCATCAGTAATGCAGCATTTCACTTCAAGCCTACTGCAAATAAACTTTCATACCCACCAGTCACAGGCTATTTTGAGAACAAGCGCAAGTGATTGGCTCTTCATCCTGAGGGGGGGGGGGGACTGAAATAAGATTGCAAATGTTTGCCTCGGAGACCACAGTGTCATCAAACACTGACTTCATGTTTGAAACTAAATGTCATTATTTATTCGCACATTATTTGATATGCTGGATCTCCACCAGACCCTCGTTTGACCCCCTCTATTTAGGATGGGCAGAAATAAGAAGTCATCTCACGTGCCATGTATTTTTGCTACTGAACCAAATAAACCTGCCCTATTTCTGTATTGTTTGCACTCTGTTTGCATGTCACAGTGACAGGTGGTTGCAGAGGCATTAGTGCAGCTATGCTGCGTTGCCTCATTCATCCACAAGTGACAACCATCAAGTAGAGAGACTGGCAAAGATCCTGAATCTCAGATGAACAGGTTTAGTGAAGTGTCAGACTACAGGCGTGTGAGTGAAAGAAGGTTTGTGACACCAGATGAATTTTCAGTGATTTTTAAGATTTTAGGCAACACCAAAAAAAAACAGCAACACATTCCTTAGTGACAAGTTACAGAAACACACAGACGTACAAGTGTAGTAGATACTGTTTGTATACTTATTTTTATTCTCCATTTGTAAGGAGAAGCTACACAGTTCAAACTAAAAATGTAGATTGAAGTGAACTGAAGATAAAAGTGAGACAGAGGAAAAAAGAAAGAAAGTTTAGCTGCTGGCGCACAACCCTGACAGCAAACCAGCGTTGAACAGCAGAGTGGTTTTCCAGACCGACTGGATCTTTTGCTTCTCCGTCTTTAAAAGCCACAAAACAAATGAAAAATGACCCACAGCACAGAAAAGCTTATGATTACAACCTATACACGGACAGATGGCACAGCCTACGTTTGTGTTTGCAATTTTGTTCACTTCAGGAGGAAGCCCGTGCGCAATGGCAACTGGATATTGCACTTAGATTACAGGGATGAAACGGAACTGTTGCAAATTTGCCCAGCAGTCAGTCCAGATCTGAAATTTGGTGCTTAAAAGGCTTGAATGTTGAATATGTATTATTGGAATATGTCAATGCTATGTTGGGTGTGATGCTTTTTCTGAGCTCTTGGAGACATTTCTCAGTGTTGAAACAGTCTCTGTCTCTTTTTTTCTTGACATTCTGTGCTCCTCTCTCAGAAAAAGTCTACTGTATTATTATGCTGTGATGGCAGAGCTCTGTGTATGGCTGGCCGGGCTGCATGCAAAGTATAGGTCACTTGTCCCAGAATTCCTGTGGCTAGGGCCTGGATCCCTGCGACACTTTGTTCTCCTCACTTTAGGTGCCGTGGTTTTCCTGACCTCTTCCTCCTTCTCTTCTTCCACCTCTCTGACCATGCACCAGTTTGTAGACTCAAACACAAACACAAGGTTATAATGGTCTGCCAGTTTCGAGGCTAAATGAATGTGCAGGGGATTTGTCATTTTGCACACGCTGCCGAACAGCAAAGATGTGTTTTTATTTTCACAGAAGAGATAACCGTGCTCCTGTACTTACGAACTTTAAAGAAATAATCTTCAAAAACGTTCGTAAAAGTTCAAATTTGACTCAAAGCGTGGAGAGAGTGATTTAAATTAAGACAAGCTCCCTTCTTAAAATGATACGAGGCATGTTCAGCTCAGTGCAGAAGCTTCACTATCACTTCAACAGCTACAATTTTGCAAAAGGAAAACTCCCATTCCTCTCAAAACCAAAGCCAAAGACTTCTCAGCTCAACTTTTATTTCATTACCAAAGGGTTCCCATTAAAGCAACACTGGGAGATTTAATAGCTGTGTAGAACACACCCTCCCCCATGCTCTTCAAAGAGCCTGATACTCTGCAGCTCTGATTTTGTCACAAAAAACTTCTTAAAAACTCATTGGCTAAGTTACATAAGGGCATCGTTAACTGTCAACTCGCGGTGATTGCCAGCAGGCTTGGTGTTGTTTTAATATGGAAATAATTACTCCCTTACCAGCACCTCTGGGAGAATTTGATTAAATGAGTGTAAAGTATACTAGCCACTAAGTGTTTCCCTCGCCTGTCCCTGAGCATTGAGTGTGAAGAGTTTGCAGTTCCTCCTGGAGCCGCCTCTGTCCCGGCTCCGTCCAGCATGAGGTGTTTTGTTGTTATTACACTTCTGACCCAAACCAAGTGTTTTAGGAAAGAGAGACCCTTTGGAGGGTGAGCTGTTAACATATTGTGTTACAAAATGTTCCAGCAACCACTTCTTGCTGTCCAAGCAGTATTTATATGGTTGAATATTGTGTATAGGCAACGTGGAGCAGCAAAAGAAGGAAGCAGGGAGCTGGTGCTGATGGTGGGGGTGGAGTGACTCTGTCTTGTGTAGAGTACAGGATTTTCAAAGCCATAAAGTAAATCTCAATATTGGTGAAATTGCTGAATAATGCTGGCAGATTGGGCACATGACATGTTTTTGTCTTTCCCCTAATCAGGGCAGTGGGACAAGGCATGATTAACCCCCCCTGTTGGATCCATCCCCCATTTACTTGGTCAAACCTCGTCTGAGATTTACCAAATCTGACACTGACATGAAAAGTGTGAATAGTGATGATGTGTGTAGTTGTGATGTAGCTACAAAAAAAATTGTACTATTTTTTTCTTTTGGATAAGTTAATATTTCTGACTATGAATCCCTTTGGCTTTGGTGATACTTTTCCTCTAGGGCTACCATGAGGTTGACATTATGTGGTTTTTGGGGAAATGTTTTGACAACAGTTGGATGGAATGGCAGGAATTAACCGCACAGATTCATGACATTTGCCTTTTATATATCTACCTTTCACTTTCAGCAGGTAACAGTGTGCTTAATACTTTGGTCTGAGTGCGGCTTCTGGCATCCGTGATGATCTGATTTACTAGTTTGCCCAGTTTATCCTTACAGCTTCAATTAATGTTTGTCTTAAAAAAGACATATCCCATGTTTGCCCTGGCTCAATGGTTGGATTTTGGGATGGTACACTACTTGTATCTCTTGTCCTAGCTCTGCTTCACCTGAAGACTGTTCATCATTTGATGAGAGGGACTCCTTTCCTGACCCGTCAGTGGTTCTGGAGGATTAACCTGACTTGAAAGAAGTCTTCGACAAGACGTCTCCACCAAAGATGGTGTAGTCCATCCATGCATAGATTACAGAAAATGAAGTGACATGACAGTCAGAACCAATACCTACTGCCCCTGAGCTCCTGCTGGGCGCCACAATCTGCATGAAACTTGATTTCAGTAATACATACCATGGGGTGTGCATTTGCAAAGATGATGAATAGAAAATGGTCGGGACACTGAAAGTAATTAGTCATGCCTTTGAACATACCAACGTTGACAGGCCCCTGTCAGTGGCGTCCTCAGGGATATAGTCAGCCATTTTGTATTTGTCTATTTAGATGACATCCTGTTCTTTATACGTTCTATGCAGGAGCAAATTCACTGTGGGCAGTGTTACAGTGGCTACTTCAAAATGAGCTCTTCTTCCAAGGCAGGGAAATGTGAGTTACACTAATTCACAGTCACCTTTTTGGGATTTATTCTTATGCCCAAAACTGAGAACGCAGACGCAGTGAAGGACTGCCAGTTCCTGAAAGCTGTCACCAGCTCCGAAGGTTTCTGGGTTTTATGAAATTTTACAGAAGATTCCCAATTACAGTTCCACTGTGGCCCCGTTTTACCAGTTGACCTCTGAAATGATCTTTCATCTGGTTAACCAAGACTCAGCAGGCCTTCTCTCATTTGGAAGACTGACTGACTCTTTGGACATTGAGGAGGAGCTTGCTCACAAATTCACTCACCCACTTCCACCCACTTCCACCCTCTTGCCTGTTTGTCCCAGTTGTGCTCCGACCATGAGCATTTTTCTGGTGCCATGCATCCCATCTCACCTGTCATTCAGGTATTTGCACACCAGGGTGCTGGCGCAGCAACACCTTAGGTTGCCAACCCTTACTAGAGATGCCTGGGAGTATGTGTCTCCTGATGTGTCTGTGCTCAAGTAAAGACAACCTTCATCTGGCCTCCTACATCCTCTGCTTGTCTTTCACCATCCCTGATCATGTCTGTCCATTGATTTCGTCTCTGGATTAGCTCAAGCTGGAACCAACCATCCTCATTCAAGATGACCTACTTTGTTGATCTGCCTAAGATGGCATCTGCCAAGTAAACTGCAGAGGTTCTTCTCCAGAGGATTTGTGATTGTGAAGTGATTTTGTGAAGTGATTCAATGTATGACCTTGGAAGTGAACTTGGATTGTGAACTTTTGGATTTTGCTTCACTCACTCTTCCTGACTTACCTGAGGTGGTTTGCACTCCTTGAGTTCTCTCAGCTTCCGCTGTACTTTGTGTTTATTAATAGTGTTGGCATGATGACATGCTTAACCGATGGTGAACATGGTCATGATGAACATGGTCATGCATTTTGGCAGCATCATTGTGCACATTTTTTTTGTCCAATTCAAATCACATGAGTAAGAGTGTCTGCCTCCTAAAATACATATGCATATCACTACATTTTATCTGGCCTAACTGGCTAAATTTGAAATGCATATGTCTGCATAGCATGTGTTTTTTTTTTGGCAAATAAAGCACATGTGAATTAAGGTTATTGTGAGGAGGCGAAGGGTAACTGCAGGAGAAACCACCAAAGTCACCTCCTTGTTCACATGCTCCTGGGATTGCTTAAAGAATGAATGATAGGTAGAATAATAATGCAGAGTTCATTGGGAGAGTGAGGATTCTTAGACTCCCTTTTGTAACACTTGGCCTTGGCAGTGTCCCCCCTAAATGCCCAGCCCCTGTCGACACACCCACCCTTGAGCTCCCGTGTGCATGCTGCCTCAGGGAAGAGTAAATATAGCAACGTTATATTTATGCAGTGAGTCCATCTCTGTTTCTGAGTAAAAGAGAGAGACAGATAGAGAGCGGCAGCAGGTCTTGTGAGCCACAGTCTCTGCTGGCCAGACAATACGGCTAGGGGAATGTTTGGCTGAACACTAGAGGCCAGGCAAGGTGATACTGATATCACTGAGGTGCAAAATGCTGATTCAACTCATGACTCTGATCTCATTCACCTATTCATACAACAGCAGCGTAAACAATAAGCTGTAAAGCTTGTAGCTGATTGTTACAACATAATAATGTACTGTATGCTACTTTTTATTAGCTGTCGCCAGAAGGACTGTTTGCACCTGCTTTTAACTTGTGACTGTAGTCATAAACATCAATGCAACTTGTGTGCAGATATATTACTGTGCATCTGGTCTCAAACTCAGCAGGGCGTCTTTTTTCACAGTAGAGTGGGTCAATTCTGATATCTGCAGTTGCAGAAGGCCTGGGTGTAAGATTGGTCAGCTTTTGAGAAGCTGTCATGTGCATGAATGTACACATGTAAATAATGTATATTACACTGTTCCCCCACAAACATATTGGTCTGTGTCGTGGATCTTTATATTGTATGCAGTTTTATCAATATGTACGTGCCGTTTTTTGTCACAGCTGTTATTTAGATGTACCAAAACCTCCTTCTTTTACAGTGTTTCCGTGTGGTTTCACTTTCATATTCTCCAGCCTTTATGCCTATTTGTTAATTCCCTTAACAGCTTTGTAGTGCTGAAAGCAGAGCTGCACCAAACCGAGCTCTCCCTCTTTTCACGGTCCACTGTACGCACTCATGTCCTAACCCTTGCCCCATAAACTGGCTTTATTATAGAGGCTCAAGTTGTTTTAAAAAGGGTGTGAAACGCATGCATACAGGGTGAGAGAGCATTTAAAAATACTGAGTTGAGAGACCAGTGTCATTCCTGTGGGTGGTTCATGTATGTACATCTCTGCCAAGGAAATTTCACATGCCACCCTGTACATCCAAGTGCTCAGTCATATTTTCCATCTCTAATATTTATGTTGGGACCACTTTTTTTACGGGGTTCAGTACCGTTAAATCTGATCCAGTATATTAGTTCAGGTTCATTTCATTCATTAAGAATATTACTTTCTTTCCACAGCTTGATGACTGCGCGCTTCAGCTCTACCACAATGGCACCTATCTGGATCTGGAGTCCTCGCTGGCTGAGCAGAGGGACGAGCTGGAGGGCTTTCAGCAGGATGACACAGGGTGAGACTGACTCACATTTATACTCCCTGCCACAACCACAACCACCAACACACATACACTTTCACTCTTCTCTGTCAAAATCTCTCTAATCAAACTGGTGTAGTCCCCTTGCCTCCCCCCCCCCCTCTCTTTCTCTCTCTCACACATGCACATTTTCTGAGCTTCTCCATTTTTAAAAAATGGGGAGAATCATAAGCTGCTGGATATGAAGTACTTGGAATCACAAGTTCACGGAAAGTATGAAGCCCTCAGGAAAGCAGGACAGATGTGCCCTCCCCTCCACAGCAGCAGCAGCTCTTTTCTTACTGTATGTGTGTAATAATTGTTATTCAGGTCCGCTTTGTGATACATTATTACAAACTTGTCAACTCTGGACTACAGGAACCAACATTACCATTTTGTAGCAGTAGATCTAGATAAATTGTGTTTAAGTGCTGCTGTTGAGACTCACAACTTTAAAACTGCACTTTGTAGTGTACAACACAGGCAGCATTGTGTCACCTGAAAGCCTTTTTTTATACACTGAGCATTGTGAAAAACACACTGAGAAGGCAGCTGTCAACTGGCTGCATGGGTTAGTGTGTTGTTTGGTGACTGGGAGGGACAGCGTGTTAAGTGATGGCAGATCCACAGAGCCTGGTTGTTTTTAGTCTGAATTTGTGCGTGCCTATCTCCATGTGTACTTTAATTGTTTATCTGTGTCTTAGTTGTGCGTCGTGCGACAGATGATGGACAGGTAAATAAGGCAAGCATTTCTGAAATGGCTGAGATCTTGGGGAACTGGTTGGATCAGACATCAGCCATCAGCTGCCAGGGCTTTTACCCAAAGTCTCTTACATAGTAGATTCTCAAAACGGCAAGAAAGACAAAATTTGTTCTGTCAGCATCAGAATAGATTGTGTTAACATGTTGCACTATTTCTGAGCAAAGATGATAACAGAGCACAACAGAAGGATAAGAAGCCAGCTGCTCCCTTGTTTGGGTGTATGTTATCCTTACTGCATGTTACCCATAGCGGGTCTCTCTCAGTTGTGTGTGTTATCAGTGTGTTTTCTTGCTTGGGTTGGATACTACCAGCATGTTAGTGATGGAGCTCAGTGATTGGCTCCTACAGACGGAAAGATAAGAGCTAAGGTTAGGAGAGGAAGTTTTATGTGATGTTGTTGTCCCGCTGGAAATAGGCTGTTTTTGAAGGTGAGCTCAGTGTGGCACAGTGGTATGTGGAGGTGAATACAGTATATGTGTGTGTTGTGTCTGCTCCCGTAGTTCTGGTATCTGTCCTCAAGGCTCAGATGTGTATTGGTATACGGGGGTACTAGTCTAACGTAATTCACCAATCATCTGCACCATTCCCATCACGATAAATGGTTTTCATCGTAAAACATGTTCATAACAACAAATCCCTGCATCACGTTTTGTCTTAAAATCATTTTTTTTCTTCTTTACACAAGTAACAAATGATTGAGTAATAATTGTGTTTCTTTCTCTGACTGTGGCTCCACTCTCCCCGTCAGGTCCAGAGGGAAGAAGCACAGTGTTATTTTACGGACCCAGCTGACTGTCCGTGTACATGCCTGCATTGGTGAGTGCTGTGACATGTTTACATGTGGTACATACTGTAGTGAGATCTCCTACTTCAAAACAGCTTTGTTGGTCTCTATATGTGTTATCATGTCAAAAATTGCACAGAACCTGAACCAGAACCTGCTTTTTATTTACACGGATGAACGTGTTAACATGGAAGCTCAGCTTTTCCCTGGTGAAATATCTCCACTGTCTCAGTTTTTTTTTATGGTGATGACAAAGACAGGAGAAGATACAGAGAGGGAGGTGTGACTGTCACTGCAAACTAGAGAGAGGCTAAAGAGAAAGAGGAAAAGAGGAAAATAAATATCTGAATGAGACGTCCAAAAGAGGAAAGGGAATGATAGGAGATGGATGAGTAGGCAGATTGTCAATACACAATGAAGCCTTTTTTGACTTAAGAGAACACAGTAGATCATAGGCCTCCCAGGTAAAAGTAAACTGTTGATGGTTACGTTTTAAATATTAATGTTTAATTCTGCCGTAACATGAAGTCCTGCAGTAGCTGATATGAATAATTGTTTTGGAACTTGTTTAGCATGTCCCTGTAAAAAAACACAGTCACTAGCAATTGTAGAAAAGTAAAAGTAATTTGTAATAACTTCATAATATCTCATGTCATACCATAGTCTAAGATTACATTTTGGTTTACCACTAAATACCTGCTGAACTAGTCACTTTCCCATTATTTTTAGTTGTGTTTTGTACTGAAAAGCAACTATTAGCATGTTAAAAACAAATTGTTAACCATTATTTATTGGAGGGAACATTTGCTGAGAGATCACCTTCTTTTTTTTTTTTTTTACAAAAACATGAAACGGAAACATGCGGATCAGATTCACGCATGTTCACACAATCACAACTGGAAGCTGCCCAATACAACCACAATCTGACCTGTGGCTACAGCTCTAAATTTAATTTTCTCACTCTGTGGGATCATTTGTGTACAGTCTGACATCAGGTCACAGTAGGTATGTCTGTAATAATGTAATGGAAAAATAATCTACTTATGGTGATTATGATTATGGCCCCTGAGATCTTAATCATTTTAAAGCACTTCTTTCTTGTCTTGTGTGTGTCCTGGGTTTTTTTTTTTATTGGTCATTCTCTGTCATTGTCTTAGCTGCTTCAAATCATATCCACAACTGTTTTTCTTGATGACTCGTCTGCACGATCGACATTCTCCATCCGGTGATAGCTGTTCTAATTCTGGGCCAAGACTCAGTGACTGATTGGTTGAGAGTGCAGTGAAGTGAAAATGTGCATATACAGAAAAAAAAGAGTAATAAAAGTACATTAAGATGAAGAAGTTGATTCTAAACTATCGTCATACCAGCTGATTTTCTCTGGTTAAAAGAAAAATGACCTCATTCTGATTGCATGTTACTGCAAACAGTATATTACATTTCATAACAAATGACAGATAAAATAAAATAGTTAGACTTTCTCCAACTTTTGTAGATTGTTCTGGACTTATGGGTATAGGGGTGAGGGATTGCTTTAGTCCCCTGGTCAGAGGTGTTAGAAAAAGACAAACTGTATTTTTAAAAAGATGAGAACTGACCCAAGCCAACATTTCTCTCGTCATCCACTAATGGGCTTGAGTGAATGGGGTGTGAAGTGATGTAAACTAAATCTTTCTCTCTGTACACACACCCACACACACAAACTCTTATGAGGGATCTTCCCATGGCTCATCTTGGTTTGAAGAAAACCAGTGCTGGGCTATATTTGCTTGTGTCTCTTTCAGCCTAATTTGAAAAACGGCTTCTTATTAGAACAGATCTTTTTATATGAGAAAAGGCTGCATCATCACTACATGAGAGACATTTTGTTTGGAAAGGCACAAGTAAAATCTGTCCAGTGCCAAAGCTTGATGATAGAGTTTGGTCACTTTATTGACCACAATCCAGATTTTATTCAGCATGGCACAGATGCTGGGCAGCAGTTAGGTTCTGAGTGGAGTTGATATTCTGCAGTTTGTAATTCTACTGCACTAAACAGAGATAAAATCAGAGTGATCCTTTCACTTTACAGAGCTACTGACTATTTTCCACCCCCTCTCAGGCTTCATGGATCTGCCTGTGTATCGCTCTATAATCCTTTGGGGCCTTGACCTTCAAATCGCTTGAGTAGTGGTCAGTGTATTATCCCCTAAATGAAAGTCTGTTACGTTTAAGGATACAGATTGCCTGTAGAATGAAGGATCTGCGACTCACAATTAGTTTGTTAGTAGTGTAGGATTGTGTAGCATGGGTTTGAAGTAAGTGCATAAATTGCTCATCGATCCACATGGGACTTGTTTGGTTTTGGTGATTAAAGAACAGGAAAGAATCAATAGCTTAGGGATTTTCCTAATCTTGCTGCCTTCATCAGCTTCGGCAAAGCAGTGTTTTACCCTAAATGCATTCTGCAGCACTGGAGAATGTAACTTGCACTCTCTACAGTTCACGCAGTTGACTGGGGCTAGCCGAGCTAAATGGTTATTAGTAGAGGTGTATCGATTCTAAAACCAAGACAACAACTGCTATACAGATGTCTACAATCTTGTATTAAGTTTTTGAAAGACTGTAACGTGATAATTTCCCACACACTGAGTGATCATGCTTGCTATAAAAGTTAGCCTATATTTATCTGATACAATTTCAATGCTCACATGTAACTTTGGAGTCATTTACTGAGGCCTTAAAAAAAATGGACAAAAAAAATGGACAAATTACTCAAAATTGTTTTATTAATGTCCTGATCATGTGCACCAACTTCAGGTTTTTCTAGTAAATAGCGCCTGGAGTTACTGCACAGGTGAAGAAAATAGGAAAACACTGCAAAAAACAGGATAAGGGTTTTTTGACCTTCTTTAGTCATTGATCTTCTTTCGAGGTCACACGGTGGGGAAAAATTAGTATAAACATGGGAAACTCAGATCTCCTTGGTATTTCTTGGCACTGCAGAAAATGGAAAGATCAAATTACATGCAGGCCTGCCAACGTGGGATTAAGGATGCTCTGTGATCCATGCATGTGTCAGTGAGGGTGTGACAATGTGTGTGAGTTACTTTGAGAAAGAGGACACACAAGCAGCAATACAGTGAATTTGTATGCTAGTATGAGCATTATTCTTTAGGTGGTGTGTCTGCATGCGAGAGGCATTTGTGGCACTTTGATGATCTAACTCTCTTCACCACTTATAGCCTGAACCTCACTCTTCGTTTTTCCTTCTCTGCTAAAAATCATATGCCCTTTCTTCCACATTCACACCCCTTTTTTCTCAGTCGGTCCCGTGGTCTGCAGTATCGTCAGGGTGCCAATCAGAACCACTTCAGAGTTTAATTTTAACCGCCTCTGTCGCACAAGAGTTGTTGCGTACGATGGCTGACTGGTGCAGAGAGAGGTGGTTCAAGTGTGGGGGTGAACGGGTAGGTGTTATCTTTAGAAAGTGTTGACAGCACAGAAACATGCGGTAAGGCGGCACAGTGCTGAACCTCTAACCGCTGATAGTGAGAGTTACAGTAAGACAGACGACTGAAAAAGTTGATTTAGGAAGATATGGAAAAATTGCATCTAAACAGAGAGTTTGTCACATGTTGTGTGGCTACAATATGTAATGCGAGTCTGCTATATTCAAAAGAGCTGTGATTTGTATATTTGATTCAAAGTTGATATTTTATGACATGATTTATGTCCAAGTTAGCATATGCTATTATACAGTTTCCCACGTGGCCTCATTCTCCGGCTTCTCCTGAAGTAAAAGGATACTCAGTAATTAAGTACAGTTTAGGTGATCAAATGCAGATATGGTATGCTACCTGACAGATAAAGCTCT
The DNA here is from genome assembly GCA_034779795.1 of Ctenopoma multispine. Classification (NCBI taxonomy): domain Eukaryota; kingdom Metazoa; phylum Chordata; class Actinopteri; order Anabantiformes; family Anabantidae; genus Ctenopoma; species Ctenopoma multispine. The sequence continues at coordinate 14,744,192 of JAUYWH010000003.1, read as the reverse complement.
CGGTAATGAGTGGTACAGCAGGTGAAACAAAAGACCTTGCATGAGTCTTGGAGCTGGTTCAATCCTTTGGCACTGAGCTCTGGAATTTATCTTGTTTTCTTTTAATTTGTTTTTTTTTAATTTGGCTTCTATACTGTTGGACTTCTGCGCCCCAATTATCCGTCTCTAATCACACGCACGCACACGCACACACACACACACACACACACACCCCAGCAGAAGTACGTTAGTGCTGCAAAGGAGGTGCAGGGACCGGGTGTTAAAGTGGAGTGAAGGTTGACTTGCTGTGATTTTCTCTGGTTGTGCTGTTCCATAACAAATTAGCAGCTTGTCAAAAAACAGCATGTTGTCATTGCTGTCTGCTGCTATTACTACTATTACTACTACTGCTACTCTGTCTGCATATTTATCCTTAATTTTCCCTTTCAGCACAGGATTAATCACTTTTACTGTATGTCACTGCATGATATCGGTGAGAGCTGTTCAGAGTCTGCGTACAGTAAAGTGAGTTGGAAAAACATGAAACATGGTGACATGTTTACCAGTAGTGGCAGGGACGGCCGGCTGGTCTTGACATGCTGCAGAAAGAGATGAGTCCAGCTGGTTCTAACAGTAATTTACTGTGTCGCTGTCCCCCTGCTGCGGGAGATAAAGCCTGGTAATGGTGTGACAGGGAGATCATGCCTGGCAAATGGGTTCACTTGGAGGGGGTGTTCAGTAGGACATCTGTGGCTGTGCAGTTGTAGAAGTCCAGACTACATGCTCTAACTACTTTTCAATCTGGCATTTTGCCTTGATCGGCTATACTTTGCTCTGCGTTGTCCCTGTTTCCATTCCCCAACATCTCCTAACTGGTTTCATCTGAACAAACTCCGCTCCTTTCTTTTCTTGGCCTACACGCTTTTCTCTGTAAATCTATATTTACTCTGCTCATCATCTGTCTGTGGCTGACTGTTATCATAGACACCTGTGGCTTTGGCTCCAGGAGCTGTGCCTTGTGATCGCTCTGTGTACACGTGTCGGAGTCAGTAAGGACATTTGCTTATGAATTGTTACCATGATCTTTCTTCCACGCACATGTGCTTATGTTTGTGAGTTATTTAATTTCTTTTCACTATCTCATCGTAACCTCACCAGCAGCTGAGACCCTGAGAAGCGACTGAGAGCATTGTGCACACATGAGTCATGTCTTACTTATTGTGGGAGATGGAGAGTTGGCTGATGAGGCCTTAGGGATGGAGGTGTAGAGCAGAGCAAGTGGTGGAATAACCGTTCAACATGAGCTGCTGTACAACATGCATCTATCCTGCAGCTGTTCTCCATTCCCACAGCAGTAGCACTTTCACACTGTCTCCAACAGTAAATAACGTGCTGTCTTCCTTTCTTAGTAGTAGATCATGCTGGAGAAGGGAGTCAAACAAAGTTATTCTGCTTCCTGTTGCAGTAAGCTAGAAGCGGATAGCAGACAGTAACATGGATGCATATTGCATGGTTCACACTCAGCTGCGAGGTTTGACAATTCCAATTGCAATGCAATAAAAACACAATGTGATTATTGCTGGCTTTTATGGGTTGGCTGTGTAATCCGGTTGTATGTTGCAGCCGTGCGTCTCTGTTGTCGCTGAGATCAGTTGCTGCGGTGGGTCCTGTGTGTATGTGGAGTGTTGTGCTTTCTGTGGATGTGGCAGGGTTTTCTCCACAAGCGTGAGCAGCTCAGCTGCTGTGCTGTGGCACAACATGCTGCACTTTGTTTTGTTTTTTCCCTCCCGAGCCTCATTGTGTTTACTGGAAGAAAGTAAGAAACACTATCACTTCATATACATGCGGGTAGCTGTGCACATGTGAGGGTGTTATGTCTAGGCTTGTTCACAAATGCACCCCACAATGTGCCTGCACACTGGCTGGTCTGTTTGAATCATTTTGAAGCTGTTACATAATGCAGTAAAACATTACAATTACCACAAGCTTAACATTAAGAACACACACTGGACAATCTGCAAGCTTGGCGTTCTGTCCAGCAGTGGGGTTTTTAGAGATGATGAGTTTAGGGGATGTGTGGAGAGACAAGGGGAGAGAGATGATTTTCAGGGAAATGGTAAATCAATTAGGGAAGGAAACACAAGGGAAAAACAAAGCAAGGAGAAAATGCACCTGCCAGACAGAGCAGCAGCAGTTGGCGAGTAGCTCCGTAAGTTATGTCACAGCTCTGTGGTCTGCTGACCGACAGGTGAGGGGAGGAAAGAGAGAAAGATATGGGAAGGTGGGACAGTTCTGTTGTTTTCTTTTAAGCATTAGCACCTGGTGGTTTGTGATGGGCTGGGGTCACCATGGACACAAATTATGTCGCGTGTCGTTGTCTCCTGAATTAGAATCGTCACACGCACACACACGTAAACAAGGAAGGAGTATAATAACAGGCAAGTGTGGTGTGAGTCAGATCAAGATTTCCCTCGCTAATCCACTAACAAAGCAGCGCATGTCCTCCAGTGTCCTCTCTGTTTACTCGCCGTGGCTGCTGTTAGGTTAGCTCCGGTTTCTGCCTGCTTCTTTTGTGTTTTCACTTTCTCACTTTGTGTGTATATGTCTTTTCTCTCTTACGCCTCTCTCATACCCATTTGTCTGGCTCCCTTTTTCAACGTACTTAATCCGGCCAATTTACTTAAGACCGCTGTTCATCAAACCGTTTGTTGCCAAAGTAGATTTTCAAAATCTAAAAATGAGTGGTTTAGAATTTAATTCAGATGGTTGTACAGAGCGGCACAGTAAGGGACGACACAAACTGAGACTGAATAAGTAAATGAATGGTTTTACACACCGTTACCGTTGTAAATGTGTGTATACCTATATGCACACAGTGCTCTCACTGTGTCATTTTTCTCTGTCTCTGTTTGTCTTCATTTGTCTCTTTCATTTGTCTCCCTTTTTGCAGGCTTATTTCTGTCATGCGCTGACACTGCACATGTCCGGTGAAACCGGTCAATTACCAATGACACCATCACCAAACGTGATAAGTGGGCGAGACAGGGAGTTAGGGTAGAGCAAGGGGGAAAACACTGGATCCTTGTTTCACGTGTGCAAACTTGTATGTGGGATCGAACACCACGATATTTCCCACAATGAGCTTTTGTGTCTGGCTGCACGCAGCAGAAAATCAGGTCAAACTTTATAAGAATGTGGTACCACAGATAAAATGCATTTACAGAGTAAGTGAATATTTTTTGGTTGTGAAGAGTAATTTCCTGCAGGTCATGTCTGAAGCAAGAGAATATATTATTGTTGTTGTATAATGTATGTTGCTGAGTGTGTGAGTATAGAGCAGTGCTGTGCCAGTAAGAAACGGGTCTTTTTTATTTTTATGGTGTGGGTAACTATTTCTGTATGTGTGTTTGTGACTTCATAGGTGTCAGGGGCAAGTAATGGGCACAGGGCTCATTCCAGTCATGAACAGACTGTATTTGTGTGTGTTTATATGTGTTTGTGAGGTAGAAGGTTTCCTTCCTGATGTCATCTGCTTCTTCACAGCTGATGTCCTTCATCAGGGTTACAGCCTGGGGATGTTTTACTGTGTGTGTATCATAGTGCGTACAGTATTTTGTACTTTACATAAGTGTGTTTACTGTACAACATTTATGAGAATCATAGATAAAGGTCTTACTTTGCCTTTCTTTCTCTCTTTCCGTCTCTAATGCACATACGCAAACACACACACACACACACACACACACACACACACACACACACACACACACACACACACACACACACACACACACAGAGCTGATGGGACATCTATCGTCATCTGTACTGTGCCATCAGAAGCCTCAACTACCCATACCATAGGCCAAGACCAACAGAGAAAAAATAGAGTCACAAAATAACCGAGTTGTCCTCAGCAGTCTGGTCTTTGCTTGTTTTGCTTTTACTTTTAACTTAACTCGTGATGAGACTAAAATCATGCACCATTGTTCAAACTACGTATATTATCTTATGATTATCTGACAAAATGTGCCTAAGAAATGCTTGACACAAGTGAAACTGCACTGAACTGAAACAAAATCCACTGAACAGCTCACACGTAGTGCACTGCATGACCTAAACGAACGCTGAGCCCAGGATCTAAGGTTGCTACAATATGTTTCATACCCAACCTCCTATATTTAGCACGACACCAGCACAGAGTGAAAGACTTCCTGGGATTAAACCCAGCTCTCCAGTGTGCCATTACACCTCATGCGCCTCTCAAGTTTTTTTTTCTTTCACTGAAGATGCAATTTAAAAGCCCAACTGAATGATTGGCCCAGACAGCCGCGTGGAGGCTTTTCTAGAGGGGTGCAATGAAATCCTCCAGAAACATGAGTCAGCGGTTAGAACTCAAGCTTAAATGCAGGACCACCAGCTGCGACCCGGCCTTCTCGTGTCTGACCCATAGGGAGTCATACCATCCCGAAAAATATTACCCTTGGTTGACCGCAGTTTGTGTTTATCTGTAAATATCCTGTGAGCCAATAATGATGTGTCGCACAAAAATGATTCCCTCTGATCAAAGCGCATAAAGGACATTACAGGTTGACAGGTTACACTGTTTTATGTGCAGTGTTGTCATTGATTATGTTGGTGTCACCCAATTTTTATACTCAATTTAATTTTTTATTTATTTCAGTTCTTAGTGTGTAGTTAATACAACATGACATTGTCACATTTGGAAATGATTTGGGCTCATGTAACATTTCGCCAAATTCCCCCTACTGTTTGTAAAGCAAGCATTAAAATCCAGTGCCAGGCATTCACTTAAATCATCTTAAGGGAATGTTTCCACACTAGAGGAAGTGAATTTACATGCTGAAACTCCAGATCCCCCTGGAATAATGCACAGGGGGAATCTGGGAGAAGTTTAACTTCCAGCATCCAGTGTTCATGACGAGGACTACATCTCTCCCTTTACATGGTGAATTGATTTATACATTTTATATCAGTTCCATTTATTTTATGTAGTCTATTTCATTAGTGTTGTCAGCCTACCTGCACAGGTAAGGTGCAGTGGATTTCTTGTCATGTTTTTTTTCTAAAAGCAGCTGCCTACTGTGGCAGCAACAACAGAGACTAAACCAAAACAGTAAAGTTGTGGCATTTATGAGTACAAAAAACAGAACAGCTGAAAGTTGTGAAAGACCCTGCAGATCTATGTGGAGCTGGGTGATAATCCTCTGGGCACATTACTCTGAGTGACCTCTTTCATATACAATTAGTGATTATAGTCACCAGCAGAGTTTCATAATTCCCATAAGTGACTTAATGACCCTTTAAGAAGCTCATCTGCAGAATTTTTAATGGAAAGTTTGCATTTGCATTTTTTTTCTTGTCAGCCTATAAGACATCTGCTGAGTTGACTGTTTATTGTTAAGTCTGAGGATTAAACATAATAGTAGTAGATTGTCGCTGCCGTTTGCTGAGGCCAACTAAACAGAATTAAACCACGGTTAACTGGGAACTCCGATATTGCACTAAGCAGTACAGGAATATACAGCGCAGGTTTGAGTGGCGTGTGTAACCCAAGCTAGCCTCTATTTGTCTGTTGGGATATGTGTAGATGTAGTTGCACTAAATGTTGAGGGATTAGTCAAAGCTTAAGGGTCACAGCACTAATCTCATTATGGCAGGAGTAGAAGCAGGGATCTGACCACTCTGAACGACTTAGTAGACAGTCTCAGCACTGGGGGAATCCCTGCTTCACTGCAGACCCCCCATACACCAACAGGCACTCAAGCACACGCAGGTTCTTCCATACAATATATTCTGAAACACTACAGTAAATGACTTACCTCTGTAAGCTGTATTTAAAGTTGCTTTAATAATAACTCTTGACTATTACATTAATCAGTTTTTAATTATAATCGAAACTTGGATGAGACACAGTAGATATGATCATGTTTTCATGGATCCTCACTGGTGGTGCTGTAATAAACTTTATCAGAGTTTAAGCTCTAAAAGTAACCGGACTCCAGTGTCTGTGTCATTCTGATAAAGCTCTAATAATAGAGATAGCTTGACATACTCTTTTTACACTCCACTACGTTATCCAGTGTGGTGGAGAGTCTACAGGTTTTTTGTGTGTTTACCATCCTTCAAGGTAAAAAGAGCCAGTTGTGCTTTAATCATAATATATTAAACATATAGAAAGTGGCTACATCAGAAGTCTCCCCCCTTTGCTTTAAGAAAATTTTAATTTTATAATGGAACGGGAATAAATGGTGTTAAGGCTTATTGCAGTACACGTGAGGTCGCTGTGAAACCGTGGGCAGGAACTGTGAGTGCTCCAAAACAAAACAGTAAAACTTTAGGGCCAACTTATAAATGAAATGTGTCTTTCTGTCTTTCCCTCATCTGCCTGTCTGCACTCAGCAAACACAGGCGCTGGCCTACAAATGGATGCTCACACACACACACACACACACACACACACACATACAGATGCAATAGAGTGCATTTACACACACACACACACACACACACACACACACACACGCACTACGTGTGCAAGCCACAGTGACACATCCCAGTGAGTGTTTGAGCTTTTTTTTGAGACAATAATAAAACCTAGCGCCAGGAAAAAAAAGAAGAATGACCAGCAGAAGACACGTGGACAGACAAACCCTCACTTCAGACACCGTGCGTTTGCTTTTTTCTCTCCCTCCACCTCACACGTCTACGGCTTTGTCTCATAAACCAGTGGAGGACATTTAATTAAGATGTGTTATCTCTCTAGTATGTGTTTTGTTGTTATTTAAGTCTTTCACTGCATTCTTTGTGTTACACCAAACACCAACCTGAGAGTGATTTCCAGCTTGAACTCACCATTACTTTAGACAGCTGGAGCCCTCCGTGCCAATGGGAAATGGTGAACTGGTGGTGGGGTGCAGGTTCATGGGTTTTATGTTGTACTGTTTCTTGATGCTCTTTTAGATACTTTTCATTTTAACAGAACTTATAAATTGATGTATCAGGCTAATTTTCTGCGTTTAGTAAACTAAATAGGAGGCAGGAAAATTCAGTTGTATAATGTTTTATTTGTTAAACAAGTACAACAGAAAATACAAAACTAGTTACACCAGAATGAGCCAAGCCAAAGTCAAGTGTAGGCCTTATCACTGCTGCTGACATGCTCCTGATGCACAGCAGATGGTTTGGTAAAGGTTATCCTGACAGCCTCACTCACAACTTGATGAAGAACACGAACAGGACGCGTGGTGATCTGGATGAACCACTGACACTCGAGGGCCAGGTGAACGGTTCCCCGCCTCATTAAGTGGCCACTTGATTTCAGGGGAACCTGGAAAAGCGTCAGCATGAGGGAAATCAGACTGAAGTAGTTCTTTGAAAAGAGGAGGAACAGGTTATCTAAAGTTTGGAACCTGTTTGATTTGTCACTGAGATGTTGGATCATGGCACTTGGAACCTTTTGAAGGTTGATCTCAGACTATTTCCAGGCTGTTGGTTCTTATGTTAAAATAATCTTAAATAAGCTCAGAAAAAAGATTAAAAATCATCATTTTACTGGAATCACATGGCATAAATATATATGTAGTTTGTCTGTTTTTGAAGGGGGAATTCCACGTGTCTCTCATACGTCTCCTCTGCCTTTGATTACCCAGAAGGGACTGACTGGACTTCTTTCCTCAAATCAGACACTACTGTTCACTGTGTTTTCAAACCTTTCCTTCCCTTTCTCTAACTCTTCCACCTCTTTGATGGCTGTACACATGTTCTCCTTTTCTCTCCTCTCTCTTGTGCAGTCACAGTCTAGTTTCCCCCACATTTATTGTTGCGTGTTGTCTGCTCCTTTGCACTAATGTTTCTGATGACCTCAGATGGTTTTATTATCTCTACTGTAGACTATCACAGATTTGATGTATGCTGCTGATCTCGCAGAAAGGTCCCTGCAGATGGAGAGACAGACAAGCCTGTAATTCTTCATCTGTGTGCGGAATGATAATGATTTTGACCCTGGCCTTGGGTTAGCCTTGTCTAGCTTAGCGACAGTTACCACTGTGCTCCAGACAGCAGAACAGACTGGCTGGCTCCATAACCACCCTAGCCCACGTCTGGGCACACGTCAGGGGGTGCGTTAGCTGTCCTGCCCTACCCTTACCTCTGTACTCTTTTAACCAACGCCCTCCCTCCTGATGGACTGCAGGATTTGTCATCAGCATGCAAACTCTGGATTTACACATGCAGGTTCCCAAACCCCCTGCTGACACACATTTGAAAAAACAACTGTTCATACGCACAAATGGACAGTGCACCTAATACAATTAAACAGACTTTGAGCTTAATGCAGTGCACTTAGGAAAATTATTTGTGTTGTCTGGCCATTATAGGGCTGTGTACAAGCAAAAAAAGTACAATATAAAAACATTTGTTTATACAGGGGGTGCACAGAACAAAAAGGATTATTATAGTCATTCCACTGTGCTGCACGCTCACAATAAACATTTGAAGGTCCTGCTGGAATATTACAAAAATACATTAATGATATATTTGTGTTACGCACAGAATTCTTAAAGCTAATTATCAGCGTGATGGTATAAGAAGTGTCTCAATGCTTTCCGTGTCGTGACCTGAATACCTCACCGTTGAAGCCCGGCCAGCAGCTCATTAACATTCCAATACAGCTCTAATCACCACCGCAGTGTGTGTGTGTTCGTGCGTCTGTGTGCGTGCGTGTGTGTGTGTGCAAGTGTGAGAAAGGCTGTGCACATGTTACTCTGCAAGCGAGGACGCGGTGAAAGTGTGCGATGAAGTGCCTGCCTCAGGTGATCAGAGCCGCGCGGCGTGATTGGCCCCATCGGCTCGCAGCATTCCTCTCACATCTCTTACCATCCCGCACAGCTGAGACTCATTTTACCAAACACTTTTATTGATCTAGTCATCAGAATCAAGCATATGAAGACTGCTGAGAGATGAAAGGTGTGCAAAAGAGTAAACAATGCAAACCGATTGTGTCCAAAACATTTCTGAAGGCCAGGTGGAAACACATTTTTATACTGTTTTTTAATTCTACATTAAAATCAAATGTTTCTCTCTCTCTTTCTCTGCAGAACGACTCTATAACTCCGGTGGGCGTGACTTGAGAAGAGCACTGTTTTCACTAAAGCAAATTTTTCAGGTAAAACACACATATTTCACATGCAATTACTGTCAGTTTGTTGTTGCAGAATCCAGCTGGCTATTGTGGTCACTGTGCACTTCCATAATGACAGGGATCTCCACCAACGTGGCATTTCTCTCCCTGTGTGTGAATCTGTGTGGGTGTGTTTTCGTTTTGTGTGTGAATCTTTATTTTAAAACGGGAGGCATAAACAAAAGGTTTTTTTTTGGAGCACATACACAAAAGTCTCAGATATAATAAAACATGCTCCAGCAAACAGAGCAGTAATGCTCAAACAGCAGCTACATTCAATAAAAGCCATTTCAGTACTGTGACTTGTCAGATACTGTGACTCAATTGGACAAACCTTTTCTTACAAAACACCATAACTGCTGGACCAGTGACACGCTTTTCTCTCGGTTCCCTGCTTATTATTCACTAAAACGTCTTCCACTAGCAGCAGGCTACACACTACACTAGATGTCAGGTTTTCAAATCTTTAGAAGTATTTTCAAAATAGTCAGACCTTCAAATGTTTCGTCATCATTTTATTTTTGTTGCTGGAGATCGTATGTCAGAAGCAACAAACTGCAAAACACAAGCTTGTTGACATATGGACTGTGTGTATAAGCTGGCCTGAACAAGTGTGGGGGTTGAAAGTTTATATGCTTTCAACTTTTATGTAATGCACATTACTGCCACCCTGTGGTAATAAAATATATCGCACCTTTCGTTGAGGTAAATAATGTTCAAGTTTTTTCAAGGCAGTATATGTGGTTATGTGTGCAGCTGGTGTATTTGTGTTGTATTGCATTAAGACTTTCTGTGCTTTCTCTCTCTCTGTTCTGTTTTTCAGGACGACAAAGATCTGGTCCACGAGTTTGTGATGGCTGAAGGTCTGACATGTCTCATCAAGGTGGGAGCAGAAGCTGACCAGAACTACCAGAACTACATTTTACGAGGTACAGTCTCTTTCTCACTATCGCTGTGTTTTATTCAGATTCAAACTGGTGCTATTAGCGTGGTCATGTCCCCATACAGTACATAAGAATACTGAAATGAAAACACAGTTTGTACTTAACATAAAAAGAAAACATCACATCACTTTCTCTAATGTTGAGGCCACCAGCTTTCTGTCAGCCGCTCAGTTCCATGACATACTGTATTTAGCACACTTTAGTCAAAGTCTATAATATTAACAGTGACATTAATAAAGATAGTATTAAATAGCAAATTAGCAAATGATCATAGTAAATCTAAAAATGAGTCCAGTTCAGGTATTTCTGAGGCGATATCCTGCTGTCAGAAATTGTAAGATCTGTGGAGGATTCTGACAACAACAAACCCCCCGAAAAGACCCCCACCAGTACAAACATCTGCATCAAATGACATTTACAGCTCTATTATATAAATATATATCTTTTTATATAATAACATATGTGTGTATTTTCTGTCGGATCAGAAGCACAACATCCAAACTGACATGAGCATCTCTATGTGGATTTGACACCTTCTTTCAAATATTCATTCATTTGCTGTAGTGTGTTTGCGTGTATACAGTGTGCAGCTGGCACTATGCAGTATAAACATGTGGAATCAGAAGATGAAGTCACTAAAAGAAACACGTATTTTGATTTAGTACAGAAATATACAGACATACTAGATATAGTATATCAGACGATGACAAGAGAAACAAAGTACAAGCATAAAGCATAATCTAGTCGTGTTTTTGAAAGCCTCAGAGTGATAGTCGATGTTAATAAAATGTTAATAATTGTTTTAGAAATCCTTGATTAGAATATCATAAGGTTGATATTTGATATAAATTAGGCAGTAGTCTGATTTAGGCAAATCTCAGATTGATTGTTGTAAAGGTTTGGGCATACTTCACTTTCTCAGCCACATGGATTTCTGGTGTTGAGTAGGAGAGGTGAAGCGGATGGGAGTTTCTCTGAACTTCTCTGCTTCAGTATGTGTTTGAGCTGTGTCTATACAGAATATATTAAACGAGTGGTGACTGTCACTTTCATTTCAAGATCAAATGTTGTGCAGCTGACACAGAGCAACAGCTGAGATGGACTGGGACACGTAAGCAACTCTGGAATTTGATCCAGAGCTGCTTTTAGCTTTAAAAATAAATTCAACAAAAAAAAGCTAACCCACATTCTTAGCAACAGTGGAAAACTGGCTGGCTTTGTTATGTCAACTTCTACCGAGCTTCTGATGACATTATGCTGTTATTAGTTTGGATACTTTGATTAACATGGGAATTAATTTCCATGCTGTCATTGTCATCAAACACAAACTTATTTCCAGATCAGGTGAAGGGCTAAATACATAAAAATAGGTACTTTCTGTATTTTTTCCTTTGATATCTTCTTTTACAGGCTGCTGTAATACAATCATCTGTTACTTCCATGTCAGAAACAGGCAAAAAGAAGTTTAGTAACACTGCAGAACAAAGAGAACTACTAATGTAACATATTAAACTAACTATTTTTTTGTCATAAAGATTTAAAGCATAAAACAAAAAACCCCGGTTTTTACTTTTCTTTCTATTTAGAGCTGCTCCCAAAAGACCCACGTGCTACACACAGTTGCCAATCCATGTTCTTGGTTTTTCTAGGAGCTGAATCCTCTAAATATATTTGTTCTGTCTCTCTAACCTTTTGTTTCTCTTTTCCTCTTCCTGCACTCTCAGCTCTGGGGCAGATCATGCTGTATGTAGACGGGATGAACGGCGTCATTGGCCATGCTGAGACAATCCAGTGGCTGTACACGCTTGTTGGCTCAAAGGTATAATCATGCACACTTACTAAATCAAACTCAACTCCAGTTACATGCTGCAAGTAGACTGTCATCAGCTCTGAGCTAACCATCCACACATTACTTTTAGCTTTTATATAGCTTTTGTTGGTTTGGTGGTTTGGTTTTTGAAAGTTGCCCTTTTACTCCACTGACAGTGTCTTGATTCCATGACTACTAAATTGTTTGCATTTTCCTCATTAGTTTCGTCTGGTGGTGAAAACAGCTTTGAAGCTGTTACTGGTATTTGTGGAATACTCAGCGTCCAATGCTCCGCTGCTCATAAAAGCCATCACCTGTGTGGACAGCAAGAGAGGTACAGAAGACTCAAGACGCCACAAGCTGATGAAAAAGTTCTGACCTATCATTATGTTTTCTTATCTAGTGGTTTGGCTCGTTGCAGTATAGACTTAGGTGTGTTTTGGTGCATTGTGACAACACTGCTCACGTTTTAATGGACTGACTTTCAGGTTGCAAACCGTGGTCCAATGCGATGGAGATCTTGCATGAGAAGGATGGAGTGGACACGGAGTTGCTGGTCTATGCGATGACCCTCATCAATAAGGTATCCATGTCTACAATTTATATACTGAATGTCTAAATACAGCGTAGAAAAATATGGACCTCTGATATTTAAAACATACCTTTTCCTTCCGTATTCACTTAGAGTTTGAGGATGCTTTTTAAATTCTTCAGATATTTACCAACCAAAGGTTTAAAACCTCCACGTATGTGTCTTCTTTTTCATTTGCAGACTCTTGCAGCACTGCCTGACCAGGATTCATTCTATGATATGGTGGATGGACTAGAGGAACAGGGCATGGAAACAGTATCCCAAAGACACCTGGGCCGGAAAGGCACTGATCTGGATTTGGTGGAACAGCTTAACATTTATGAGGTTTGAGACAGACACACACATATTCATTTATAAGATTACAAGCTGATGTTTCCATATTAAGGTTTAGATTCCAGCTAGTAATTGCTGCTCGTGTCCAGTGAATAGAATATAGTTTACTGCACACCTGCGTAATACTAACTTTTCCTGTGGGAAGCACCTGCCACTACTCTCACTTCATTCCTAATCAACTGTTCCCCAGATGACCCTGCGGCATGAAGATGGTGACGATGACGGCCAGCCTCCACCAGTCGGACGCCGTGACCGCCGGCGAGCCAGCCTTGGAGGTGGGGACAAAAAGCGTGGCCTGGAGAGGAGGCGGAGCCGCAGGGCCTCTCTTGGGCGGTCTGGCCACGCCTCCCCCTGCAGCCCTGCATCGCCACAGAGAGCTGGTTTCAAGCCTTTCAGTGGACTGAGGACTGAGGACATGAGTGAGAGGTGAGGGGGGGGAGAGGGTTTTAATACAGTCAAAAGAGAGCGGAGGGGGAAGGCTGCTTTACAGCAGAATGATGGTTTAATATCATTGAGTTGCCTGAGCTCAAAAGAGACGTTCTGACTCTCCTATGCTGCCACTTTTTACTTCAGAGCACTGTCAAGTTTCCTTCCATCCATGTAAGTTCAAAGGTCACTCAAAAAAAGATCAACTGCTGACTTCTTACTACTCCTGCTGCTCACTTAAATGCTGTAACAGCTACTAGTGTGTCTCATGTGACATAAAGCACTGTGAGTGTTCTTTTGTTTGTTTTTTTATTCTGCACTGAAACAAACATTTACTAAAAGAAATAAAATAGGACAACAGCACAAACGTTCAGGGGTGCTTGTAATTTTAATAGAAGCGTACACTTTATTAAAGCACAGTGCTGTTTGTATGCACAAACAAGGAGACATATGAGGACATTTGGTGATAGATAGTGATCAGCTCTCGGTTGTCTTCTCCATTGTAGTTCATTCACTTCCATAATGTGCCTCCTCCCCCTCATCTCTTCATCCTCTGGCTGTGTAACATGACCAGAGCACATTATGTCCCATGTTTCAGCTAGTGTGAAAGAGTGTTTAAGAGTGCACAAACTGAGGCACCAGCGTATGTTGGAAAAGATGTAGAAATGTGTGCTACATTGTGAGAAAACAACCCATTACTACTGAATGAAGTAACTGGAGACATGCACTGTCACCCTTTCCCCTGCTTCATTTCTGTGTTTTCTCTTGTCTCTCGTTTCTCTCACTCTCTTTTCACCCGACTGATGTCCCGTTCCTGTTTGTTCACTTTGAGAATTAAACATGTTTGTGCGGTTTTGTTTTGCACCTGGCAACATTATTTCCACCCATGAGTAACATCTCTTCCTCTCCTGCCTTTATTTCTACAAACGTGTTGTGATTTCCATTTGCATGCTTCTTATGTGTCATATATCATGTCTTCCTCAACCCTTCCCTTGAATGTTCCACCCATCCATCCATTCATGCATCACCTGCCTCTACAGAGAGGAGGAATGTGAGGATGGGATAGAGGATGAGGAGGAAGAGCAGACTCCAGTGACTGAGTCTGATTCGGATGAGCAGGAGGGGGCTGATACAGTGTCTAGTCAGACCACCTCCAGGTATTTTAGGACATATCTTGATGATTTATACATCAAGCCTCATATCTAGATAGAGGCTTGATGTATAAATCTAAGAAGCCATTAATTGTCTCATTTGTTTTTTGTTGTACATCTAGTTGGTCTTTCTCCTTCTGGTCTATGCACTCGGTAGTTGCTATGTTGTATCAGTGCAATGTTTTAGAGCTACAGTGGGGTGCAGGTGGTACTTTTATCGTTTGCCCAGTTACACTTTCGTCTGTTTATTCGTCTCAGTCCATTCCTCTGTTCCCGCCCGGCTAGGGATCGTCCACCCATCATTCACAGAACAACCATCCAGTCCATCACCATCACTTCCAAGAAGGAGAACATAAAAGAGTCTGAGCAGAGGAATCGGACTGAACCGTCTCCGTCTATCCCGACCTCATCTCCTCCTGTTTCCTCCCCTCTGAGTCCACCAGCCCAACCCTCTGTTCTGGCCTCCCTGCTGGCCAGGAAGAGGTCTATCGTCACTGTCCCAGCTACCAAGGAGGTCAGCCCACCGTTGCGGGGCAGCTCTCGTCCATCTTCTGAGAAGCTGCCCTACCTCCCCCATTCGCCTTTCCATCTCTTCTCCTACGACCTCAATGAGGAGCCGTCACCCCCCGAACCTGCCAAACCCAGTGAGGAGTCACCCAAACCAACATCTCCCAGGTCAGAGGGACAGCAGAACTCAATCTCCCATGAGTTCAAGAAGCACAGACAACTTTTTCTTTTCCCTTTAAAGTTCCACTTTTCCTTTTTCAAATTTCCACATTTGTTTCTGCCTTTTATCCCGGCACCAGCTTGGATCTCCTTGCCCCACTTTTGTTTTTCATCACGTTACCATTTCCTTGACCTCACCTGACCTCCTTGAGCTTCTCACCTCCAGTCTGTCAATTCTCTTATTATCACCTATTGTACCTTCACATCTCTTTTTTTAGTTTTGTCACCTATTAATAATCTTCTACACTCTTGCCGTAGCCACTGCATTTCTCTTCTTTTCAACATCTACACAGGTGCTGCAGTGTTTCCACAGATGCCTTTTAGATCTCTTCACCTGTACATCTGTATAATCACTGCTTCTGGAATTAACTGTCACAATCATTTGTCACCACCACTTTCTTACTAACCAGTAAGTCAGAACGATGGTGGATCACTGGACAACTTCAGAGGCCACTGACTGTCACTCTTTTTCTCACACTGTCATCCAGGAACGGAAGTCTCAAGTCCTATTCATCCCTCGGCAGTCCGAGTACGCCCACCAGCCCGAGGTGAGGGGACTCTACACTAACATGCGCCTGAACATAAACACATGCATAAAATACACACTGTAAACAGTTTTGCTTTGCTCACACGTGTAACAAATATAGACTTTGTGCAGCCTCGAGGTGCATTTGTGGTGATGACATCCTAAAGTCAGTGTGATCTCAGTTCTCTCGTAGTTGATGGTGTGTTACAGACATGCTTAAACATACACAGTAGAAGCTCTGCATGTGCAATGCTGAACAGATTTAGAAATATATACTGTCATATTATATCACATCGATTAAAAGCGTTTCAAATAATGCAGACGAAGATAAACGTAGACTAATTCATCAGGGACCCAAATCTTTTGTAGATGGCAGGATAACAATTACTTGGAAGGAATTTTTGTCATCACAATGTGGTGAAATGAAATGTGGTGAAACACACTTCAGTGAGTATACAGAATCACACTCACTGTGCAGTGGTGCATTGAAATGTTTTTTTTTTCTCCTTCAGGCCTGCCATTGGGGGTCTTCTTTCTTCCTCTTACCGACAACACCAGGAATCTCTGGCAGCCGAACGGGAGCGCCGGCGCGTGGAGAGAGAGGAGAGATTGCAGCGGATAGAGCGAGAGGAGAGGAACAAGCACAGGTGAAGCGTCGTTGGTTCTGCAACTGGCCTCAGATAGAACATTACATAACAATGAAAGGTTGACAAGTTAGTATTGAAGTTAGTTTTTATAGTGTTTATGCTGTGTTTATAAGAGAAACAGCTTCTGGCTGTAGCTAATATAAGCTAATAATAATATGAATCCATTAATATAAGTGGGTTACTAAATAATTATTAATAATGTCTGGGATTAAAATGAACCCAAACAACAATCAGTATCTGAAAAAGGTATAGTATAGGTATAGTAAGTATAAAGTACATATGAGAATTATGGGCTACACCACTGTTATATTGACACTGTTAGGTTTACAAAAGACAATACACAAGGGTTTGATTATCATTTTTAAACATTCTGTGTTTGTGTGTCGCTCACAGCCGCGACTATGTGGATAAAATGGAGGAGGCCAGGCATGCGCGGGAGGAGAGGTGAGTGTACGCACTAAATCAAAACAACACACTCTCACAGAACAGCTCAACCCAGGGGGAATAAGTTTGAGCCTCTGGTTTGAGAAGCTCAGTAATAGTGTAATTGTTTTCAGGTTAAAAAGGTGCCCTTTGCTGCCAGAAGCTGGGGGGGGAGGATGCTGAACCGATTTTCTTTACTCCGTCTGCCTTTTTTTCCATCTCTCTTAAGGAGCTATATTTTAACGGCTGCACTCTGCCAAGGGCCTGATTGCTTTGTGGCTGCACGCTGTGAGAAAATCCGATTCCGGGATTCGTCAAGCGTTTTTCGCGCTGAATGCACACGCACAGTTTTGTACTCGAGCACATGCGCGTTTAAACTCACACACAAGAAGAATTTTCATGAGGCTAATAAATCTGTTTGTGTGCAGATTGGATTCACGGGAAGCAAGAGGCTATGTGAGGTCACAGTTAGATTTAGGACTGCATCTTCATTGCAATCAAAAAAAAAATCCATATCATCACATTATTTAAAATCGCTAGGAGGTAAAGTTTCTTTATTTTCTCTTTCCTCATTTTCTTTTATGGACAGTCTGTGTACTGCTCTGTTCTGTCTCTATTCCTATAGGCAAAGACTTCACCCTCAATTTAAAGCACAATCAATACATTAATGCATAATGTCAGAGTCAGAGCAAAAAGAAACAGAGGGAGACAGACAGAGAGAAAGAAAGACACATTAAGAGCAGCTGGATTCAACAACAACAGATGGAGGAAAGAAGCATGAGACAGACAGAAAAGCGGAGAGGGAGATGAGCTGCTGAGTGAGCATGTGGGAGATGTATCCACAGGACAATGTTGATGTATTTATGGCGCATCTGGGCATCGTGGTTATCAGAAAAACATGAGTCTCTACTCCAGGCCACCTCCCGAAGGGATGCGTCTGACGAGATACAGCACAGCAACACCTGGACAGAAAGGACGTGTGTGAAATACGATGATTTTCATGACAGATAACAGAAATGATTTGGTTTGGTAAAGCCTCAGAAACAGAGTTACAATAAATAACGTTTCTCTGGACACACTGGTTTAAAGCGAAAATCTTGTAACACGCTGAACTAAGATGGTAAACATGCAATTAATTTGATAAAAGTTCAAGCACACAATACACACTTAGCTCACTCACTGCATTTCACTCTTTATCACAAACACACATATATTAGTATCCGTTTTTTTTCAGCCCTCTGAATTGACCTGATGCTAATGAACTCTGAACAGGAGCTCCACACATTCATGGTACGGTGGGAAAGAGGAGGAGTTAGAGAGAGAGAGAGAGAGAGAGAGAGAGGGAGGTTTTAATCAGTTCTCTAAATCTCTCTTCTGTTCGTCAGGTTGAATGGTAAAGTTTGGTAGGGAAAGAGAGGAAAAGGGAGGAAGGAAAGGAAAAGGCCGAGGGAGAAGAACTGATGAAGGTACATTTTAAACTCTGATTCGGCAAGCTCCACGTTTTCTCCATTTTCTGTTTTCCTCTGCGTCCTCCTCTCCAACACTGGCTCTTGTTCTCAAAACTCCCTGTGGCTGCGTATTTGGACTGGTGATAGCTGAATGTTTGGATAGAAAAGGAGCCATTTGATAAAGGCAGTGGCATTTTGGACTATTGTGGTGAGGTAGAGGAGAGTGGTAGAGTTTTAAAGGTACACGCTGTAGATTGGGAGTTTGTGATGACCACAAAAAGTGGTAACTGGTGGTTTAGTGTGGGGCAATTTGGCAAAGACAAACACTGCAGAAAGGTAGGAGATGCATTTGCCTCTTTCTTCCTCTGATCCTCCTTCTGCTTCCCTCCCAGGTATAAGAACGTGGAGCGTCTGGCTGCAGAGGAGTATGAGAAAGAGCGTGTCCGCGTCTCGAGGACTCGCCCTGACCTCAACCTGACCTTTGAACCCTCCGAGGCCTGGCCCTCCTCATCGCGCAGCAGCACCCCATCTTCCTTTGCCTCCCAGGAGGAAGCAGAGGCTGAGCTCGAAACCGAGACTCCTACCATCCCCTACACGCCCTCTGAGACTGGTAAGTCAGATGGGAATACTGTTTGATGGAGTGACAGTGACATTATGTGTTTTATTGACTAATAACAATGTGTCTCTATGGGTATGTGGGTTATTAAAATTATAGTTTTACCTGCGTGTTACAGGTCTCTCAGTGTAGGGCACTGTGTGAGTTTGATTTCTTAGAATTAACACTTTGGGGAATTATAATTAAAACCAGAAAGTCACCACGCCCCCATGCCCCACAGCAATTATTTTTTACCTTAACTAGATTCAGTTTGCAGCTTGCCATTTAAATCAGCAGGCAGTCGTGAGCAAAGCAGGGAGACGAGAGACAGATTATGGAAAATAGTGAAGGAGAGGAAAGGACACTATCAAAGAGGCAGAAAGGGGAAAAAAACAGAGGATATGGGTGAAAGGGTCAAATAGGTTTTTGAAAGAGCTTTTTGAAAATGTGAAAACATCTTGTGTGAGTCTTGTTTTCCAGTGCATGCTCAGCCATGAGCTGAGGTACTGTAGTTCAAGCAGGCGAGTGTGTGAGGCCTCACGGTGTCATAACGGTGTTATTCTAACCCCGCCTGCATCACTGCGTAGACAGTATGTGTGTGTGAGCCATGCACATGAGTGTGTTTTGACGTAAACAGGAACTTAATTCCTCATTTCCTGTCCATGCGACAGTCCGGCTTTGTGTAGCCGCCATATCGTTTATATTAGTTTATGGGTGTGTGTTTTTATTTCTCTTGATTGTGTGTGTATGTGTGTGAATGTGTGTTGATTCAGGGGTGTTTAACATGTTTCAAACACGTTTTAATTGCTGATAAGTCACACACCTTTCACTCTACCTGTCTGTATGAATGTGTGTATTCTCCTGTGTCAGTCTAATCAATGTGAGAGATCAAAACAGGAAATCTGAGTCTTGGAAATAAATGAACTGTGACTTTTTATGACAGGAGAGGCTGACGACTCCAGTGTCAGTGTAGAAACAGAAGAAAAAGAGACAGAAGCAACCGCTGAAGAGGGAGAAGAACAGAAAGGCGAGGAAGAAGAGGAAGTGCGGGACGACACAACAGCAGAAAAGGAGGAAGAAGTAGAAGAGCGTGAGCAGGAACCAGAGAAGGAGGGGGAGGACGCGGAGGAGGACAGTGGCATCCTGAGCGACAAGGAGCGTCAGAACGAGGAAGTAAATGAGAAGGACAACTGCTCTGCCTCCAGCATCTCCTCTGCCAGCAGCACACTGGAGAGAGAGGAGAGGGGGAGCACTGAGAATGGTGGGTAGCTTCAAGTAGAAAAACTGTTCACCTCTATGTGTGGAACTCTTTTCTCAAATTTTTTTATCGGTGTGCTAACAAAGGGAGAGATCAGCAGTCAGCCTTGACTGAATTATAATAACTCATAGCGCAAATGCAAAAGTTTGTGATGATATTGAGAAAGAAACGTTATAATGTGCATAGTTCACATCTGACTGATACCTGACTCTTTTTTTCTCTTCTTAACCGCATCACTCTCTTTCTCAGGATTTAAGGAGGCAGAGGTGAATGAGCAGTGCAGCAAACTTCTCAACAGCAAACTCTTCATGCTGGGCATGCTATACTCCCAGAACAAGAAGCCCAGTGATGAGGAGGAGGACGAGGAAGATGCAGAGAAAGAGAAAGAAAAGGGAGAGGGGGAGGACAAAGAAATCCAGGAGGACGGTAACGCCAAGCAGGGGAATGCCCAGGAGAGTGACACTAATGCTGACAAATCAGAGCAGAGAGGCAGCATCCGCCCTTTCGCAGAACGATTTGGACACTTGATCAAGGATCTTGGTCCGGCTCGTCCTCAACTGGACAGTCCAGCTAACGAGCCCCCTCCTCCACCGCCCAAAAAGGAATCGGACACGATCTGGGACCAGCTCCTAGCCAGCCCCCGAGAGCTGCGTATCGGGGACATCGACTTCACCGACCTGACAGAGGATGATGACAAGGACACTCTCGACGCTGTTTTGATGGGAGGATGCGGCGACCTCCCACCACCGCCTCCCCCCCCGCCCTTCATCCCCCGCTTCCCTCCGCCCCCACCTATGCTAGGCAGCTGCCCTCCACCTCCACCCTTGATAGGCGTTATGAGGCCTCCCCCCCCTCCTTCTTTTAGTGCTCAAATTCCTGTGCCTCCTCCCCCAGAGCCGCCTTTATTCAACAAGAAGAAGAAGACAATCAGGCTCTTCTGGAGTGAGGTACAATAAACCATAAACACTTTAACCACGTTAAACTAAGGCCTTTCAGATAAATGCAAAAATATTGATTTATTGTGAAAATAAATGGAGCTGCAGAGTCAAAAAAGTAAAAAAAAAAAAAGGTTTTAATTACAGTAAATGATATCATGACAGGAAAAGCATGCAATGAAGTCATATGAGCAGGTTGGTTGGGCAGATCCTGCAGATCAAGATATTCATTAAAGACCACTTGTTTCCATTAGCCAGTTTAGGATTAAGGACTCATCAAAAACATTGACTCACTTGACATGTTTATATTCCTGCAATTTTCTTGTGGTTGTTTGTCTCTCATTTTCTTCTTTTATGGTAGGAAATGGGAGTTTTAACACATGTCTGTACATAATATAGTTTGTTGTTGTTGTGTTTGTGATCAGGTGCATCCGACAGACTCTCAGTACAGGGACTACAAGCGGAGTGGGGACTCATTCTGGTCCAAACTGGAATCAGTGAAGTTGGATACAGCTAAACTGGAACACCTGTTTGAGTCAAAGTCGAAAGAAATACCAGTCACGAAGGTAAAACAGTGTCTTATGTGTTTAAAGTAGCACAAACGCTGAAAATGTTCCACCACAATGAAATCTAATGAAAGTGATATTAGTTCATTTTTTGTTCACCGTTGATCAGACACACAAAAGTCAGCAAAGCCCAAAGGTGGTGTTTTTCTAAGCAGGGAATTCGTAACCCACCACATTATGTATCACATTACAAGTCATGTATTCTCAGGAGTCACGTCTTTTCTTCTCACTGCTGCTGTATCACAAACTGCCACATAGCCTGTAGGTTTGGCGTCCATTATCTCTAGTATGTAAAAGTAATGTAGTATGTGGTTTTAAGGGTTAAGCGAGGTCGTGTGTGTTCTGATCCTGATCACACGAGACCGTGTTGAATCCTTCATAATTCTCGCAAAGCCTCTGAATAAGAAAAGCATGGTCCGCTAAGATGTGGAGCTGAAGACTGGCATCTCATACTTTGAACTTGTGCTGCTTCAGAAACTTCTGTTAAAGCCAAACCAGTTAGTATCACACCTCTGTTCAGCTTCTGGTCGAAACATAATGTGAAACAGTGACGTTGAGACCTGCAACCGCAATATCAAGTCTGAAACAGCTCAAGCCAAGGTGTGAGAAGTAATGGTAGAAGCTAAGTTTTAAAAGGACCTTCAGCAATCCAAAGCCTGACTGGTTGATATGAGATGTTCAGTCAAAAACTAAAATTTTTAGATTTCACATAACTAACTGATGGTGTTTTTCTATAATCCTATAAACAGTAATATCATTCAATAATATTGACAGAAATATTTTTGTCATGAAAAAATATCAATTTTTTTATTCCTACCAACATGGGAAATGTGCTTTTTACCTTTTTTAAAAGTTGAGTTTGTCTTACGTACCTTAATAACATAAACAGGAACAATTCAGTAGTGGTACGGTTGTACTGTAATGTACTGTTAGTACCAGTCTCCATATGGTGATTATGTAATTTCCTAGCAGAAATAACCAGGACTTAGAACCTACTCTGCTACACTTTGATGTGGTATCACTTTACAGTGCCCTTGCTTTTGTAGCTTATAATAGCCCGAAGTGCTGTTGAGGTCATCGCTACATTAACACGCATACAGTACAGACCTCACCTGTGAAGGTATTTCCTTCTCTTGCTGACTATATAGTTACCAGAGCTGCAGTCAGTGTAACCTGAGCAATGGTCCCTTTAATCATTACAAGCTCTTAACCAGACCACACAGAGAACTCAGACAGAGGCAGGAGAAGAGAAGGAGAGATCCATCATCGTCACCCTCTCTGTATGTTTGCGTCCTAGAAAACAGCAGCAGACGGCAAGCGTCAGGAGATCATCGTTTTGGATTCCAAGAGGAGTAACGCCATCAACATTGGTCTGACTGTGCTGCCTCCTCCTCGCACTATCAAGACGGCCATCCTTAATTTTGATGAGTATGCGCTCAACAAGGAGGGCATAGAGGTGAGCGATGGTGAAAATATCCCTGCTGTTGTAAAAAAATCATGTCCCACTGCTTTCCACCTTCATCCCACTCTTTCCTCGCCCTCAGAAAATCCTGACGATGATCCCCACAGAGGAAGAGAAGCAGAAGATTCAGGAGGCTCAACTGGCCAATCCTGATGTCCCACTGGGCTCAGCAGAGCAGTTCCTCCTCACTCTGTCCTCCATCAGCGAGCTCTCTGCCAGACTTCAGCTCTGGGCCTTCAAGATGGACTATGAGGCAACAGAGAAGGTCAGTTTAAACATGGCACATCACTTCTAATGATCAAAACTGTTAGATAGAGGAGAGCAGAGGAGGGAGGACCAAAACAAAACCGTCGTGAAATGCAAACAGATACATCAACTCTGCGCCACAAAGGGTTGGGTAAATGTGCACCGCATGTGTGCATTTGTGCGTGTCTTATGCCTGTGTGTCAGAAAGGGTCAACATCCCTTCAGTGCAAACAACATCCGCAAAGGATCAACATAGTTACATCATAACATCATGACAAAATGTGCAAGCTTATTAGCAGCACCTTGTCTTCTTATTCCGGCACACCGTGTTTCACTTGAGTAAAGAATGCATCCAGGAGAGGAAGTTCAAAGTCAAAACCCAGAGAATGAAAAACATGCCGGCGCTCAGTTGCAGTCCTGTGAATTTTACGACTTTCTCCAGGATGCATCCGTCTTTAATCTTTCCATGAAAGGCTCAACTCCTGACCGCACCTTTTGGCAGCGCGATGTTCCAGACTTTGTGGGATGGTTGGGCAGTGGGAGGCTTAACTGGGGGCAATGTATCGCAAATCACAGACAGGAGAGAACCTGCTGCACTAAAAAAAGAGGGAGTTCATCTAATCACAAGCACCTTTGATAGAGACCGTTACACAACCTGTCATGACCTCAAACGAGAGCAGATGATTTGCGGTGGCAAACACCTGTTCGTCGCTTATATAACTGCAGTCTAATGAAACACATTGCTTTGTGAGTGATAATTGACTCAACTAATGCTGTGTGTGCACGTGTGTCTTCCTCCTTTCCAGGAAGTTGCAGAGCCGCTGCAGGATCTGAAAGAGGGTATGGAGCAGCTGGAGAAGAACAAAACTCTACGCTACATCCTCTCCACGCTGCTCTCTTTTGGAAACTTCCTCAATAATGCCAATGTGAGTGCTGATCATTGCAGGGTCACCATAGTGGGCACAAATCTTATGTTTCCTTTGTTCTGTGCTGCAGTGATTGGTAGTAATTATAGAGATTCTCAGTGATTTTAATGGAGTGTGAATCACCCAAGTGTGTAATTTGTGGATTAAAATATTACATATTAGCAGCTATAATTTGGTGAGGTCAGATGCACATATAATACTATTCATTCAGAAGGAACATTTTTACTTTGGTAAATAGTTGGTGCGTTCATGTGTCCAGGCTAAAGGCTTTGAGCTGACGTACTTGGAGAAGGTTCCAGAGGTGAAGGACACCGTTCATAAGCAGTCTCTGCTGCATCACGTCTGCTCCGTGGTGGTGGAGAACTTCCCCCAGAGCACCGACCTATACTCCGAGATCGGAGCCATCACACGATCTGCTAAAGTAAGCTCCACAAATTCTTTTTTTTTTTTGTTCTGCTGTGGCCTTCAACACGTGAGTCAACTTGCTGAGTTACAGCTACGATCTCTGCACAGACCTTAAGGTATTAGTTATTATTAAATGTCAATAAAAAATAAGCTAAAGATGATTATCTGTTAGAAGAGACAGGGTTGGTATTGGTTGCACTATAGAACGTTTTTATTATCTTCTTGTTTTGTTTAGTGAAAAGTCAGTAATGACGCAGTATATTTACAGTGTTACTCTAAATTTCTGGATGATGTTTTACAGGTTTTATGATGTAGCAGAATAATATAGAAAGGTTTTAAATACAACTTTGCATGTGGTGAAACAACACAAAGAAGCTTCCACATCTCTTCCATCAGGTGGATTTTGACCAGCTGCAGGAGAATCTGTGTCAGATGGAGCGCCGCTGCAAAGCTTCATGGGACCACCTGAAGGTGATCGCCAAGCACGAGATGAAGCCGCAGCTCAAGCAGAAGATGTCTGACTTCCTTAAAGATTGTGCCGAGAGGATCATCATCCTCAAAACTGTTCACCGCAGGATCATCAACAGGTAGTTCCTCCCTATGAGTCTTTTATTAGTAAAGTAGTGATGTGAGATTCACAGTGAAGAAGGAAAAACTATGTTGAGGTGTCATCCTCTCCTTTCCTCCCAACTCTTTTTCCCAGGTTCCATTCATTCCTGCTGTTCCTCGGGCATCCCGCCTACAGTGTGAGGGAGATTAGCGTCCACAGGTTCAGTAAAATCATCAGCGAGTTTGCCCTGGAGTACCGCACCACCAGAGACCGCGTGCTGCAGCAGAGACAGAAACGGGCCGACCACCGCGAACGCAACAAGACGCGAGGAAAGATGATCGTGGAGGTCAACGCTCCTGTGAGTGTCACACAGACAGAAACCTTTACACAAAGACACATGCAAATCTTCTCATTTCTTTTCTAGAGCTTCACTCTCAAACCTGTTGCTGCTTTTCATTTTTTCTCCTTCTTGTTCGTTGATCTGTTCTTTGACTTTTCTTTCTCCTGTAGTCTGATGATGAAGAGGAGAGTGAGGTATCAACGTGTGCTGCCTGTCTGTGTGTGTGTGTGTGTGTGTGTGCATGAAACCACTAACTGTAACTTGATCACTTTACCTCAAACTTACCATCTTTGCAGTTGGACTGTTTACTTTAATGATTCAGGTTTGGCATGTTTGAGTCACAGGGCGAAATAATTAAAAGTACGAAACACAGAGACCTTTTCTTCTTTCGTTCGGCTGCACCCTTTCAGAGCGGGCGGTATGGCTCCAGCAGCAACAGCAGCGCTCCTAGTGGCAGCCAGGAGAGTGAGCAGCCTCAGGGACTGGGCCACGCGGAGGACGCTGCAGAGCATGAACACATGAAAGCGGTGCTCAGAACAAGCCTCAGCGGCGGTGAAAAGGAGGGCAGCGGCGTTCCGGGCCTTCGGACACGGACAAGATCCCGGCCTGGACGAGGAGGTGAGGGTGCTAGAAGTTCCATACAGG
The DNA here is from genome assembly GCA_034779795.1 of Ctenopoma multispine. Classification (NCBI taxonomy): domain Eukaryota; kingdom Metazoa; phylum Chordata; class Actinopteri; order Anabantiformes; family Anabantidae; genus Ctenopoma; species Ctenopoma multispine. The sequence goes on along the minus strand of JAUYWH010000003.1, from coordinate 14,718,060 downwards.
GTCTCACTGTGAAGTAAACTAGTAAATCAATAGTTCACAGCTCTGTGTAGTGCATCTTCATTTAGCAGCATCTGTCTTCTCGACTTGATAAGGTCGCAGTATGCAGGCGTGGACGCCAGCTGTGGAGGACACTCAGATCTGTGGAGACGACGCCGCAGACGAGATCATGGAGCGTATCGTGAGGTCGGCCACCCAGGGTCCAGGAAGCAGAGCTCAGCCCAGAGAGAGGAGAAGGTCCAGGGCCAACCGCAAGTCATGTACGGCCTGAATGCTGAGCCTCTGTCCCACATCCACACCACAATACATGCAGAAGATAAATAATTCATCTTTGAATACCTTTTTTTTTTTTGTTTTCTCTTTCCCCAGTGAGGCGAACTCTAAAGAACGGTCTGACCCCAGAAGAAGCTCTTGCTTTAGGACTATCTGACTCCCCCGATGCACAAATGTGATTGTCCCGCTCTCTCTGGAGAAACGCCGCTTCTGTCACCCACACATCTCTGCCAGCTGGCTGCCTTCACCACATACAAAGCTGTATTCCACCAGTCACAAGCCCCTTTAGGTTTCTGCCAGCTGCTAATTTTGCCTGATGTGTCTGCCTTGATATGTTTTTAATGCAACATAAAGAAAAGATCTTTCAGAAAAAGATGGGAGTGAAGGAAGAGAATGTGTGGAATAAGGACTGACGTCTTAGACTTGGCAAGAAGGAAAATAAAGATTCAATTCAGTGATGCTGCCTCTAAACTGAATTGAAACAGGTTTTATTTATACAAACTTATTTTAATCGTTGAATTAGTCCAAAGGGATAATTTATGCAGCTGTGACACCATGTTTAATTTTTTTTAAGCTGTGAATTGTGCTTGTAAAGACTAAGTGGCTGGAGAAGAAGTTGTTTAGAATTTTTGTTTCCTTTAGAAGTTTGAAAGAATCCCAGGATCTCACCGTAAAAACAAAGAGGCCTACTACGAATTATCCTTTGTGAAAATGCAAATGTTTGCTTCTGCGGCTGCACGCTTGACAAGTGACGAGTGTAGCTGTGTTTAGTAGGAACGTGAAAGGTTTTCAATCGGATGCGTGCCTTTCATTTCAAAAGGGACATTGCTGTACCTTTACGCCATCGTTTCCAATTGTGTGTCTCACCTCCTACTCAGATGACTCATGAACGTCACACTCACGGGTGTAGCTGTGTACACAATGAGTGTTGAATGCAATTTTTATTCTGACAAAATTTGTTCTCAGTATTTATTTGCAAAGCGTTTGACATCCTTGCACCTTACTCAGCATTAACAGTCTGTCACGCTGAAATGAACGACTGACTCAAAAAGCGGAAGAAAAGTTTTTTTATCTCAGAGGAACTGTTTGTAAATTGTAAAAAGACAAAGACATGTGGACTTTTTAAAATTGTAATAATCTATTTTGAAGGACATGTGGAGAATTCTGCATAAAATATGTTAATGCCCTTGTCAGCTGCCAGGTACTATATACTGTAGTACTACAGTACAGTGTGCATGTTTAGTGTGGTTCATGGTTATGTATTATTTTTGTAATTTTATGTAGAAATTTGTATAATAGTCTGAGAGAAAAGGGAGAAAGAGACTATTTGGATATTTGCTTTGAGCTCTGTGGTCATGTTATACTTTACACATGTATGAACTTGAACAGTTAGTGGAACAGTCAGTGGATCATTTTAAAAAGCGAAAACTGGGAAACATCACTGCATAACTATCAAAAACATGAAAATATGGTTTCTATAAACTTTCACATGCAAATGCTGTGTATACACGTTCTGCAATAAAAACTAAAACCACACTGGTTTTAGTGAAAGCTGGATGTATGTCTTCACTTCTTTCTCATCTGAGCCATTGAATACACAGCAGAACACGTGGGTGCAACTGACCAACCTTTGGATTAATGAGTAGCCATGAACTGCACAGCCGCTGCACACGGTTCACAGTTTAGCCATTTCATTTTGTCTTATTAGTTGTTTTTTTCTGAATCCATGGCTAAATCAATTAGTCTGCTGTGGGGGGCTGGATCCCCTCCCTGCTGGCGTGTTATGATCACTCTGGAGGAGAAGAAGCTGCAGGGATACAAACACAAGCTGCTCTCCTTTGAGAAAGGAGACCACAAATCTCAGGAAGTGCTGGAAATCAACCCGAGAGGACAGGTAGGTTGTGCTGAAGCTCGTGCAGGACGAGAAAGCCTCTGTCTGGATACAGATTCTTTTTCTAACACACTTGTGATTGCATAACTGAAAATTAGCTTTTCTTTGTTTTTCTAAATATTCAGAGTTGTTCAGAATTTAAAAAGTTTGAACTTTTTTTGCCACTTTCATTTGATATTTGTGTCAGCTCCCAGCATTCAAACATGGAGACAACATAGTGAATGAGTCTTGTGCAGCATGTTTATACCTGGAGGTAAACAACAAAAATTTTACCAGGAAATAAAACTTACAGTATTATTATTATATTCACATCTTATTATTCACCTCTCTGCTTAAAATAGAATCAGTTTAAGTCACAGGGCACCAAGCTGATCCCTGACACTCCAGCAGAACAAGCGCTGATGTACCAACGCATGATGGAGGGTGTCGTCCTCACTGAGAAACTGGGTAAGACAGACACAAACACACACACACACACACAATACCAGAGCACAGTGATGATGATAAAGCAGTGAACGCCCTCACACGGATGCTCTGACTTAGATACAGTCATCTACTATGAATGGTTTGTCCCTAAAGAAGAAAGACATGACTCTGCTGTGAAGAGGAACAGGGAGGCTCTAGCAACTGAACTCAAACTCTGGGAAGGTTACCTGCAGAAGGTAGTGTACAGTTTGAACAACACACACACACACACACACACACACACACACACACACACACACACACACACACACACACACACACACACACACAGACACAAACAGACTAACAATCCCATTTGCTGTTTCACCCAGGTGGCTGCAGGCTCGTACCTGGCCGGGGCCTTCTCACTAGCCGATGTGATCGTCTTTCCAAACGTTGCCTATGCTTTTCGTTTCGGGTTGGTGACTGAGTTCAGTACTTACTGGAATAACTGAGCCGAGCCTGCTTTGTTTTGCAGTGACGTGATAAACTTGTGTCTTGTCTTTAGGCTGTCTGTTGGACGTTACCCGAAACTGACCAAGTATTACAGCTTGTTGAAGGACAGAGCAAGCATTAAAACCAGCTGGCCCCCACACTGGCAGCCCAGTCTGCAGGGTTATGACACTCTGAAGGACCTCTGAAGTCCAACAACATGACCATCACTGTTCATTGTGTGCTAGTAAATTACTTTAAACATAAAGCCAATAAAACATTATTTCGAATTTATTTAGATTTCACTGTTCACTAGCTTGTAGAAAAAAGATAAAGTTGTAGTTTGGCTTTCAGACCAGTAGATGGCACTATACACATGTATTAAAGCTTGAGAAGAACCGCTTGAAGTGTGAATGCAAGAGCAGCAGATCATCACTGTTAGGAGAATCAGCAAGAGTCAGGCTGGTAAATTTAACACCACGGCTGCGGACATGACAAACTGTTGTGTGTTTATCTGAAGAGCATTTAATGTTTGCAGACTAACTGTGGCTCCCTATATGACAGGGTGTCATATAGGGAGCCACAGTTAAAAATAACTAAATAATGTGTGATTATTTTTGAAGAGGTGTGTAAGAGATGCAGGAAGATATTACCTCTGCTTTGTGAATCTAGAGTCACTGCGTGTTAAACTGTGTTTAGTTTTAGCTGATGTACTGGCTCGCTCACCTCCATCTAAAAACTGGCTGCGTAAGATTCATTCCTGATGATGATTTCTTAATGCTTGAAAGAAGGAAGCTTAAAAATCAAACACATTATATTGTAAGCAATAGAGAATATTAAGTGTTAATTGTTGTTATCATCACGTGTGTTAGTTAAATTCATTCTTAATGCTACTGGGAGCTAATTAAAATAATCTGCTCAGCTGTAGGTTATCACACAGGGACTGTTTAGGGACAAATCTGTCTCACTATAAAGTAATAAGTGTGTGTTGTGCTTTCCAAGGTAATATTACTGCAAGGTTACAATCTTTGTTGACTTCTGCTGTCACAGCAGACTCACAAGCCAAACTACCTTCAGAGGGAGCAGCTGCACCGAGCAGTAGTTGAAAAATGAATATAATCAAAGCAAGAGCTATATGTAATAGAAGCTGGTACCACTTACCAGATTGGTGCGATTAAGTCCCATTCCATTTTTTTCTCCAAAGTGAAAATGCCCTCTTCTGTAAGGTCAACACCTTGATTTCATATATATTGTCTACATGTATAACTAATGTATAACTATAACTGCTGGTTGCATTTATTAATGATTTTAAAGTGGACTGAAGATATTAGCAACGTTAAATATGAGGAGAAGTGACTTCTCTTGTTTTGTGTTGGGACTCTTTGATCTCAGATAAGACAAACATGAATCCAGCACTGAAATGATTCACTGTTGAACATCAATAAGATCTTATAACAATAACTTATACACTGCACTTGTAAAAATATTAGTTCACTTAGAATAGAACTGTACGTTTGAAAGTAGTTTCATGCTGAAAGAAATATGAGGTACATTAAGAAAAAACAAATCTCACTTAAAAGTTGATTATATTCATGTTGTGTTCCTGCATAACAGGAACATAGTTCTGTGTATTGGTAGGTGTATATTCATCATCATAGCTTATATCAAAGGTTTATAGGGATCAAGTCACTGCTGCGGGTATTCAATATGAGTTCTCGTGTTACTGCTGGATTCTCACATTTCAATTCAGTTCTGGATGGAAGGTGAAATGTCTTCAGCAACTTAAAACAAGTTTAGCTGCCACTGAACAGGATTTTTTAGGATAACCATGACCTGTACAACTGTGAATCTTTTAACATTCAGTTCATTATATTACTACATCATAACAGAATAATCTCAAAGCACTTAATAAGGTCAAGAGCTTACTCAGATGTATAAAGAGAAGCCCAACAATCCCCCTTGAGCAAACACTGGGGGACAACGGAGAGGAAAAGCTCCCTTTAACAGAAGAAGTCTCCAGCAGAAACAGGCTCAGAGTTGGCGGCCATCTTCCTCGATTGCTTGGAATGAGTGGAAAGAGGTGAGAGAAAAGAAGAACACACAATAACAAGCATCAAACAAAAAATGATCAGGAAGAATGGCTAGCAGTTTCCTTGTTCAGCCTTCCTGGACCACACAACCTTCTTCCAGGATGAGGACCTTGAAAAAGGATGTACAAGAGAGAGAGGCACATAGCCTGTGGTCATGTGCTTGAGAAAAAGGTTTAGAGTAATGCAGTGATTTTCAAAGAAAATATAATTTCTTTGGCAGACCTACATGGACTGTAACTGTGTTTATTAAAGTCATTCAGACTGAAACTGACCCACCACTAATTGAAAGTTAGAACATAGAAATGAGTTGTAAGTTTAGATTTAGACCTCTACAGAGTCATACTGTCTGATGTCAGCAGGGAGGTTATTCCAAAGGTAAGGGGTGTGGTAGGAAAAGTCCCTGCAGTCTCCTGACTTATTTTTAACAGACAAGAGCAGGGCTCATTCTGAGAGTGAAGAGCACATAGTGGAGTAAGGTTTAAGAAAATCAGACAAGTATGAAGGAGCATTATCATTTAAAATGTTATATGTCATCAGACTTATATTAAAGGCTTTTATAGGGAGTCAGTGAAGGGGGATTTAAGACAAGCGAAGTGTAATCAAGTTTTTTTTGTTAAAATCCTGGCTAATAATAGTACTCTGTGAAGGGTCATCATAAAATATAAAGAAAGAAGAGGGCCAAGGATGAAGCCCTGTGGAACTCCATATTTCACACATGCAAATGTGGACATTGTACTATTATAACTTTTTTGTTCTTTTAGATAAGTAGGATTTTAGCCAAGCATGAGCCATTCCTGAGAATTTTTTTTTAGAGTTGGTATTTCATCTTTAATATTGAAATCTGCACTGAGGTCCAGTGTGAGAAGCACAGACGAGGAATTTGAATCCAAATGTAGCAGGATATTGTTAAGTGCACTTTCAGCGTGATCAGACTGGAAAGGTGTAAAATATTTGAACTGAAAGCTGTTTAGCTACAATCCTATCCAATAATTTAGAGATGAACTGGAGATTAGAGACTGATTCATAATTATGTAGTGACTCTGGATCAAGATGTGGTTTCTTCAATACCCCGGAAGCTTTAAAGCTGATGGGGACAGTACCAGTTGGAAGTGATAACAATATTCAGCATGCTAGGTGCCAAGCCTGGCAAATGATCTTTGTACGGTGTAGCCATCTACACCGTACAAAGGGGATCTGACATAACTGACGTGATAAGGTAGACAGTCACATTATAAATCACTATCCCTTGGGATAGAATCAGGTAAGAGGTGTTGCCACTGCAGTGGGTTGTTTCAGATTGCAGCGAGAATTTTGTCAGAGGATGTAAGCACCTGTTCAAGTGAATATTAAAATCTCCCATAGTTAAAATATCATCACAGTGAGTAATAAGATCTGAGATTAATTCTAATAGTAAGGGCCATGTTGTATGTGCAGTACCACAATGTGAAATGATTGAAGACTGACACTCTGTTTCCTTGAACAGTGCAGTTTAGTATTAAGGGGAGATAGTTTTAGCATAGGAGCTTCGAATCAGTTGAGGGTAACATTAAATTTAGATGTTAAATTGAAAATAGATCTATAGATCTACACCACCAGCTTGTTTAGTTGCATGAGCAATTTGAGCACTGGTGACCACAGGGGAAGAGGCTTCATTCAACTGAAGATAAGTGTTTTGTTAAATTCATGTTTGAAATAAACCAAGAATGTTTTACTAACAGCCAGGGTGGCAATATTAAACCCCTTAAGGGTGATTGACAGTCTTTGGGGTGAGTGATGTCTCAATCTTATAGATCTGACTAGTCAGGCTTTCCCTGACTGGATTAGGCTAGACTAGTCTCTCCTACATCGCAGTTTCAGTTAACTTAGCAGGACTTTTATAAAACTGGTGTCTTGACACCATCTTTATAAAAATGTTTTACTATTCTTGTGTTGACTGTGTTCTCTTCTTTTCCTTTATTGGCCGGTTACTTGCTGTTAAAAGCTAAATTGCTGGTAAATCCTTGCTTAACCTGTATAGGTCCGTGAAGAAAGCCTGATCACTCTTGGCTGATCCGAGGCATCCCTTGTGGGAGAACTTTAGGCTGCTACACAACCATCAGAGCACAGATACATTCTGCCATGATACACAACAAACAGGTGTAAAAGGTCATTTATTCCTGTTGCTATCAGTCTGGTTAATTACAATTGAAATTACTAATTGTGCTGACATTGTCTTGTCCTATTGTCTGATATTATTTGTCACTACTGCCTCTGAACTAAATTGCTCGCTGGGGATAATCAAGTTACTTTAAACCTTGAAGCTCTAATCATCCACTATGCTGAGTGCTAAAAGCTTCAAGTCGCATGGGTGCTTTCCTACATTTTTACTCTAGAAAACTCACAGTGACTCAGTGCTTTTAAATAACCATACACAACCTGTAAATCCAGTTTATTCAAATTCTGTCATTCAGATTAATCACTTATATATATATATATATACACATACACATACACACACACACACGAGTGCGCGGTAGCACGTTCAATAACAAGGTTACTGCAAAAATCATTCTGCTATTCCTGTTTTTCCACACACTCCATGTCCATGTTGAAAGGCAATGTTGTATCATCAGGTCCAGGCTCAGGTTCACTGCAGCAGGAGGCGACAATGGTGCCTGGTGCCAAGGCATCTCTGTCACTGCCAGCAAGAGGGAAAACCAGAAATACACACAGAATTAAGTTAATTAATGGACAGAGATGTAAAACGATATCTGTATATTTTTTTTTCAGAACTCCACTTTTATGTAATATGATATATTTTATTTTCTGTACACACACAAAGGCTTCTCAGATAAAAAGCGAAGAACAGTATAGTATAAATATGCTCACATATGTCCACTCAGTGGTGGATCTAGAAAAATTTACATGGGGGAGCAAGGGAGTGGCAAGAGGTCTAGGCGGGGTGGCAATGCTGGACCTCCTTAATGAAGTATGTTAAAATCCCACTATATGTAAATGGAGTCAACCAAATATCCACAAATACACTTTAAAACAATTTATTGTATCATTATCTCTTCTAAGAAAATACAATTTTAGGTATAATTGAGAATAAATATAAAATAAATAAATACAGAAAACAAATTGTATTTACAATTATATATTTATACAATGACTTTTGGACAAACAAGCGATTAGTTTTTACAAGTATGATTTTAGGGACATAAAAGTTGGGGGGGCAGCTTGGGGAGCAAGTCTCCCCGAGTAATCCGAGCACAATTACACCACTGTTTCACTACCAAAGTCTGAGGGTCAGAGATTCAGGTTTGGGGAGTTTGTGTAATCAGACAAAAACAGTGGAACAAAACACGATCCCCATAAGGTTCATATGCATTAGGTCACAATAGAAAATGTAGGAGATGTCTGTTTGACTGACATGACCACTCAGCCTTTCAAACAACATTTTAATCTTCATCATAACTTTGCATATAGTCAAAGACACAGGTTTACATCGTGCACGATTTTGCATTTCATGCAGCACCTGTGAGACATTTATTAAGCTCTACTGTAATGGTTTGTCTGAAGCTGGAAAATTTAAAATGCGAAAAACGATTAGGTTACTGACCCACTAAGAGAACAGCCTCTGTGGCTTGTCTGACATGATCAATGAACTGTATGATTCTCAGTGAGGGTTCACACACAATAATGAACTATTTCCTCTAAGGATTAGGGGAAGAAAATGAACTAATTTTTAATCAGTTTAAGAGAATAAAACAAGCTGATCTGAGGTTTTCACAGTCACTAGAGAATTATCCAGGGATTAGAAAATGCAGTTTAGTTTGCATTGATAAACTTTGTTAAAAAAAGAATATGACCTGAGGGTTGTGCTTTGCATTAATTTAACATTCATTTACTGTTTCCTGAGTGGTTCAGTGACAGCATTTTACTGGGCTTTGCATGCATGCTGTGAGCCCATGCAAAACATGATGTGATTCAACGTGTTGTGATTATTTGTGAGGCAGAAAATGAAAACAATTTGCCAAATCTCCAAGTAATATGGTTAAAATCATAGAAATGACTAAAAAACAGCAAACAGCTTTTCAGACCTGCTCTACAGTACGTGCTTGTCAACAGAAAGTGCTTGTCATCTTAGACAAGCAAAAACCCTGACAGGAAATGATCCGTCTCCACAAAGAAAGATCTGCACAGTGATACAGACACAGATAAAGGTTTATGTAATGTTGCTGGCGCTCTCACACGCTTCACTTCACTGCTGGGTGAAAACATTATCAGGCAGTGTTTTTGTCCAACTTCGTAGAATCATAAAATTATACTGGTCTGCAGTTGAATGCAGTTGCTGGAGGGTGGTGGATTCAAAAAGTAGCCACATGATTATCTTGGGATTTGTTCAGCTCTTTGACATTTAACACGTTTTCTTTTGCACATTAAATGTGAAATAGTTGTTGCAAACTGCATCAAATACATAATGGTGGTTGGTTTCATCACAGTTTATTTTAGTCTCTCTTATGTTGATACTGGCAGCTACTCAAATGTGTCAACACTTCAGTGTCTTTAATTCAGAGAATGAAGCACTAAATTAATGTTTTTATTCCGTGTCAACATCTGAAATGTAAAGTTAAATGAAAGAGTTGGTGTGGACTACATTTAGCTGTGATTTAACTATTTAATTTGAGTGAACTGGCTTGGCAGGTTGTGTAGGTGTTGAATGAAAAGTGCTGAGTCACTGTGAGTTTTCAAGAGTCAAAATTCAGGATGTAGAACAGATGCAACATAACGAACTGTAAATCACTAAAGAAATACTGAACCAGAATAATACTGATGTAGATTTCCATAGATGCATATTATGTGAGTAACATGTGAGAATCCAGCAGTAGTAGTAGAAAATATATTGATTAACTGCAGCAGTGAATTGATCCCTATAAACACTATGATGATGAATACACAGCTACTAATACACAAAACTATGTTCCTGTTATGCAGGAACACAACAGGAATAAAATCAACTTTTAAAATCAGCTTTTAATCCCACCAATCCAGGCAGGTGGGAGCGGCTTCTGTTACAGTATAAATCCAGGCACCTGTTCACTCTTCACATCCATCACAGTTCATTTGTTTGTCATCTACTGCTCGGTACAGCTGCTCCCTCTGAACCCATGGCCAAGGATATGACTCTGATGTGGGGCTCTGGCTCTCCTCCCTGCTGGAAGGCGCAGATCGCTCTGGAGGAGAAGAACCTGCAGGGCTACAACAGCATATTGTTGGCGTTTGACAAAGGGGAGCACAAGTCGCAGCAAGTCCTGGACATAAATCCCAGAGGACAGGTAAGTTCACTCCACTACCAAGAAATAAAATCAGTCTGCTTGTAGTAAGCCTGAAAATTTTAAATTATTATAAATTATTAATATAATATATTATATATTAGTATAAACATGATTAGCATCTTTTATGAAATCAAACAACACTTAACCTTTACATGGACGTGAACATAACCAAAAGTGTTTTTAGTTATGTTGGCACATGTCTCTTAAAGGATCTTAGACCATTCTTCCATTGCAGATTTGAACTTTTGTGCTTTTGACCACACCCACGTTTGTTTATAACAAAAATGTCTCTTTGTGCTTTGCAATGATGCAACACACAGTTGTTCTAGACACTGTGAAACGTTTGGAAATAGCAGTCTAACCCCCCTTCTCAAGATGAGCAGCCGCTATCTTCTGAGTTCCAGACTGATTTCTTTACTTTCTTGCATGATAAATTACTTTTTTACCAAGAATTTAGGAGTAATCCCTCTCAATCAAGTGTTAAAGGGCCACTACCCCTGCTCAGTAGAGGCTTTTCTGTAAAGTTCAATGCTGATTGCTTGGTCAGATATGTTTTGAAAGCCCCCAAAAAATCACATGGAAGCAATAATTTCAACCACATCATTATTTATTACATTTAGTATAAAGCAAGTCTGATTATTTTATGTTCCAAAATCTGAGTAATATCTTTTTTTTTCCTAAAGCTTCCTTCTTTCAAACATGGAGACCGTATCGTGAATGAGTCCTATGGCATCTGCTCTTACTTGGAG
>JAUYWH010000003.1:14631986-14706624 GCA_034779795.1 Ctenopoma multispine | reverse complement strand
TGATCCCAGAGTGCGGTGCTGAGCAGGCGCGGATGTACCAGCGCATGTATGAAGGTCAAACACTGGCCCAGAAAATGAGTAAGTTAACACTGACACGCAAAGCTGAAGCTTCTCACCGGTCAAGTAGCTGCCACTTTAAATCCTGCATGTAGTCTGTGCTAGTCCATAATTATCAAATTCCTTTCAGTGGATGTTCTCACCTACCACATGAAGGTACCAGAGGAAGAGCGACATGAGTCGGCTGTGAAGAGGAACAGAGAAGCCCTGAGTGCTGAGGTTAAGATCTGGGAGGGATACCTGCAGAAGGTAAATCCTGGCTTAAAATTTTCTATTCATTAAGACACAAAAGCTGAAGAACTTGAGAAGTAGAAGAAGACACAGCGTCTGACTTTCACTCCATTATATTCTTGCTGGATGCTACTATAGATTTGTACTAGGAAATATTGAGGAAATTTTCTAAGTTAGATTTTATCTTCATGATGTTAATGAATCCTAAATATTCTCTGGATGCTGGTGATGGCAGGTTTTCAGGGACTTGAATGTTGCATAACTCTTTTGTTCTGTTTTCTAGGGACCAGGCCCTTATCTAGCAGGAAAGGACTTTACAATGGCTGATGTGACCGTTTACCCAAATATCGCTTTTCTCTTTCGTCTTGGGTAAGAGGTCTTATTACTAAATATAATTTCTATCTGACCAACAAAATGAATTCTTGGATAACAAAGGAGATCATGCACAATACTGAGGGGCATGTTGTGATTTGTCTCCTTTCTATAGATTGTGTGAAAAGCGTTACCCTAAACTGGCAGAGTACCACAACTTTCTGAAGAACAGACCCAGCATCAAAGCCACCTGGCCTCCCACTTGGCGCGAGAACCCAAAGGGTCAAGACTTGCTGAAAAACCTCTGATTCCAACATAAGCTAACTCTTCCTCTTATGTAATATATATATATATATCTATATATATATAGATATATATAGATATATATTTATTTATAAAATACACATTTGCTGTTAACTGGCACCTGGCTCAGTTGTTGCCCGCATTTCCCACGATCATCTGGCTCAGCGTGGAATGACGACGGTGACGGCAAAAACACTCGTAACAGGACCAGATGCGGGCCACATGTGGGCCAAATGTCTCAGAGCCAGATCCAGGATAAGAATAAAAACAAACAACTCAATTCATGGTCTTTATTGCTTTATTAAAATACAAATGTGTAAGAGCTTTCTAGCACCTAGTAGCTGAATTCACCATAATCTAAACAAAAATGTGTTCACTGTAACTCATAAGGTCTTAAATAGAAAGATCAACCTATTGTTTTATATACACTTTAGTTTTCACTTTGAATGCCACAAGGTCTAATGAGGAATTTAAATTCATTTTATGGCGGCTGCCTAATACCCACAACTATTAATTCACAGCAACAGTTACAAAGTAGAATTTCTAAATGTTCACTATTAAAGTTACAGACTGTAAACATGAAAACATCTGAACGCAGCCATCAAACCTGGTTGCTCACAGATTGTTTTGTAAAATATGGAAAATATCTGCCTTCACTCTTGCACCTTTACGGTTTCCACAGCAGAGGTCGCTAAACTTTAAAAAAGACCACTGCAGCTTCTGCTGTGCTTTAGGTTCAGTTACTGTTAGATTCCAAGTATAGGGAGTATAATGCGCCTTCATCCGGAGGTGTCTCCTTACCTTAAAATCTTCACCATAACAGCAGCCGCTTGTGTCTAATGATTCTCAAACTCGCCCCAAAATTACCCAAACCAGTTATCTCTGCCTGACCTGTCAGACTAAATCTAACTATTTATCTTTAGACGAGTCTTTTGGCCTTTTATTATCTGCACCTTAATAAAATGTTTAGTCTCTCTGCAAGAACTCGACACTGATCATGCAAAAAAAACCTTTTCTAAGGAAGTGAGAAGTCGCAGTTATGCATTTCTCCAGGGAACTATGGATCCGACTGTGTTTGTTTTATGTGACTCACCTGAATCAGTCAATACATAGGCCCTAAATTGCAGACATTATTGTAAACTAGTATAATGGGCATACATATATATCAGAGTTCAAATAGATCCACTGTTTCATTACTAGGGGTGTAAACAAAGTCTGAGAGTAAGAGATTCCGGTTTGGGCAGTTTCTGTTGTTAAACAGCCACAAAAGCAGTAGAACCAAACATTACCTGATCTCCATAAAACCCACGCATCAAATCCAGTGGACCAATTATATCTCAACAGAAAATGTAGCTGGTGTCTTTGATGACATGACCCATTTATGTTATTGTTTTATGGTTGTCAGCCTTTCAAACAATAGCCTCTAACCTTCATTGTGACTTTGCATATAGTCAAAGAGAAGAATCATCGTGCATGATTTTGCATTTCATGCAGCACCTGGGAGACATTCACTTAAGATCTACTGTCAGGTGTTGTATGCAGCTGCCGCTTGTCTGACATGAACAATGAACTGTTTGATTCTCAGTGGGGGTTCACACACAAGAAGCTTGTGTTTGCTGAAAACGCTGTCTGTTACAATCAGTTTCCCGGAGTGAAACTAATTTCAGGCTGAACCAGCAGATCTGAGATTCTCCAAACCACAAAAAGACTCACATATATGAAAAAACATGAAAACCTCAAACTATCCAAGCGCTGAAACATGGTAATTGTATCATAGCACTTTATTTTTCCTTCTGAGTCTGTGCAATAAAAAAAAGACTATGACCTGAAGGTTGACACAGATAAAGGTTTATGTAATGTTGCTGGCGCTCTCACACGCTTCACTTCACTGCTGGGTGAAAACATTATCAGGCAGTGTTTTCGTCCAACTTCGTAGAATCATAAAATTATACTGGTCTGCAGTTGAATGCAGTTGCTTGAGGGTGGTGGATTCAAAAAGAAGCCACATGATTATCTTGTGATTTGTTCAGCTCTTTGACATTTAACACGTTTTCTTTTGAAATAGTCGTTGCAAACTGCATTAAATACATAATGGTGGTTGGTTTCATCACAGTTTATTTTAGTCTCTCTAATGATGATACTGGCAGCTACTCAAGTTTGTCAACACTTTCAGAGAACGAAGCATAAAAAAGTGCACACTGTATGTGAACAGTGAGAGCTTGATGGTTTTATTCCGTGTCAACATCTGAAATGTAAAGTTAAATGAAAGAGTTGGTGTGGACTACATTTAGCTGTGATTTAATTATTTAATTTGAGTGAACTGGTTTGGCAGGTCGTGTAGGTGTTGAATGAAAAGTGCTGAGTCACTGTGAGTTTTCAAGAGTCAAAATTCAGGATGTAGAACACATGCAACATAACGAACTGTAAATCACTAAAGAAATACTGAACCAGAATAATACTGATGTAGATTTCCATAAAATCAACTTTTAACTGAGGTTTGTTTTTTTATCTGTGTGTTTCTCATATTTCTTTCACCATTAAACTACTTTTAAATGCACAGTTCTATCCTTAAGTGAACTAATATTTACAAGTGCATTGTATAAGTTATTGTTATAGGATCTTTTTGATGTTCAACAGTGAATCATTTCAGCGCTGGTTTCTTGTTTGTCTTTTCTCATACTTCATGAGCTGCATATGTGAGATCAAAGAGTCCCAACACAAAACAAGAGAAGTCACTGCTCCTCATATTTGACTTTGTTAATACCTGAAGCAACAAGTGACCAGATCTACAGTCCAATTTAAAACTATTAATGCAACCAGCAGTTCTCTGCTTTTCCTCAAACATGCAGACATTAAATATCACGAAAATTATGGTGCTGACACAACTGAATAGGTCTTTTTAACACAGCTTGCAGAGGGTATGAACTATCTTGATTGTCTTGAGTTAACAGTCTTTGGTTATGAAAAAAAATGGGATGGGACTTAATCCCACCAATCCGGATAAGTGGGAGTGGTGGCTGTTATAAAACCAACCATCTGTCACACTTTAACTTCACTCTTCGCGTCTTCTCCACTTTTTCTGTTTGTCACCTACTGCTCGGTACAGCTGCTCCCTCTGAAGCCATGGCCAAGGATATGACTCTGATGTGGGGCTCTGGCTCTCCTCCCTGCTGGAAGGCGCAGATCGCTCTGGAGGAGAAGAACCTGCAGGGCTACAACAGCATATTGTTGGCGTTTGACAAAGGGGAGCACAAGTCGCAGCAAGTCCTGGACATAAATCCCAGGGGACAGGTAAGTTCACTCCATTACCAAGAAATAAAATCAGGCTACTTGTAGTAAGAATGCACTTGCACATATGCACAAATGTGTATTCATCTGTGTAATATTTTGTGTTTTTATTTTCCTAAAGCTTCCTTCTTTCAAACATGGAGACCGTATCGTGAATGAGTCCTATGGCATCTGCTCTTACTTGGAGGTGAGAACTTTGATCTAACTGCTCAAGTTGGCCCTGGTTAAATGTTTATGCAGCTAATGAGTCAATAAATAGCTGTGCTCTTTGTGCAAACAATGTGATGTAGACAAAAGAGACATCCTACACCCAGAGAAAAGAAACTAGAGCTACCTGCAAATGTTTATAATAGTTACTCTTCATGCTTCCAACAACAGAGCCAGTTCAAGTCCCAGGGAAACAAGCTGATCCCAGAGTGCGGTGCTGAGCAGGCGCGGATGTACCAGCGCATGTATGAAGGTCAAACACTGGCCCAGAAAATGGGTAAGTTAACACTGACACGCAAAGCTGAAGCTTCTTGCCGTTCAAGCAGCTGCTGCCACTTTTAATCCTGCATCTTAATCATAATAGATCAGATGATTTTCTCATCCTGACAACTTCTGAACCATAAGTGTTTAGTCAGTTATTTAGTATTTTTTTCTTATCAGTCATAACTTTATGACTTGGAAGTTGTTGTCTTTCAGAGGTCTGCCTTTGGGGACTTTGAGCTGCATTGCACTTGGCAACATTATACACTAATGTGGCTTTATGTCTTTAGTCAGTTTCCTCAGAGGAAGACTTCTCCCTATAGACCTGAAATGTCCAAAACGCACACCATTCACTAATGAGCTTTGCATCCACATAATGAAGCAAAATGCATTAGGTCTGTGTCCCTCTTAACAGATAGTAATGTTGAGAAGTCATATGTTGATCCCTGTAAGGATCACATGCTCGGACTATCTTGCATGCAGAGTCACAAGACATTCATTGTGCAAAAAGATCATCATTCCAATAAACTGGTACATAACACGACTGGAGTATATTTTAAGCAGGCTGCTTCAAACTTTAGGATTAACATTTTTATTATGCTAACTGAAGTTGCATGATAAAATTCTGCTACAGGGGAATGAAAGCAGTTAGTCCAAGCACAATGTGGGGGCGGTTTTGCATCATTAGCTTTTATTCATATGACTCATAGAGCTCACATCCTGAGAGACTAGCCTATAATGACCAAATTCGTGTTTCCTGACATTTTTCAGCTGACGTTATCTACTACAACTGGAAGGTTCCAGAGGGAGAGCGACACGACTCGGCTGTGAAGAGAAACAGAGAAGCCCTGAATGCTGAGCTTAAGATGTGGGAGGGATACCTGCAGAAGGTAAATCCTGACTTAAAGTCTATATCATAAGATGGTTACAAAAGCTACAGAGCTGCAGAGGTAGAAGAACACACATGTTCAGAGTTTGTCTGACCTAATTCAGGAATTATATCTTTTTTTACAGACATTACTGTAGCTTTGTAAATAGAAGTTGAATCTTCAATACATTAAAACAAATCCAAAATTTTCTCTGGATGCTGGTGACGGCAGGTTTTCAGGGACTTGAATGTTGCATAACTCTTTTGTTCTGTTTTCTAGGGACCAGGCCCTTATCTAGCAGGAAAGGACTTTACAATGGCTGATGTGACCGTTTACCCAAATGTCGCTTATCTCTTTCATTTTGGGTAAGAGGTCTTATTACTAAATATAATTTTTATCCGAACAAAACATGAGATCATGCACAATACTGAGGGACATGTGGTTTGTCTCCCTTCTACAGATTATGTGAAAAGCGTTACCCTAAACTGGCAGAGTACTACAACTTTCTGAAGAACAGACCCAGCATCAAAGCCACCTGGCCTCCCACCTGGCTGGAGAACCCACAGAGTCAAGACTTGCTGAAAGACCTCTGATACCAACATAAGCTAACTCTGCCTGTTGTGTAACTCCTTGGATCACACTGCTTTAAGTGAATGAATTTATACGATATATGCATTTGCTGTTATTTTTCTTGTTAAATTTGTGCTTGTTTAATGTCTCACAAACTAAAACTGACTCACTTTGTACTACAAACAATAAAAACCTGACTTTCCACTTGACACTGAACTGTCTGTTAGCCAGCTTATTGCGTAATTGACAAACGATACTAAACTATACACCAAAACATATGACTGTGTCAAACCTGGTTTCTCACAATAAGTTTGTTTTATAATTATCTTGAGGATGTGAAACTCATCTGCTGTCATTCATGCACCTCAAAGTTTTGGTTTGTCCCTTATTTAAAAAAAACTATTAAATGTATACATTTGGAAACTAAAAATAATCAAGTATAGTATTTACTTTTATAGATATACTAGAGAAAATTAAGTAGACTGAAATCTAGTATCACATTTGGCTTATACTTGCAGCTACACTTAAGTATATTTGAAGTATACTGTCAAGACTTATACTTGTTCCTATACTTATTCCACTGTAAGTGAGAAGGGTGAACAGTCAATAGTGCTTCCTTCTCAATAACTTAGTCTGGCTCTTGGTCAGCTCCCTTAGAGGATCTGGCTCTTGTGTCTCACAACTGGCTCCTCATTTAGTATCACTTGGAGCCTTATATTTTACCCAAATATATCAATTATGAATGTTTTGTGTATTAGTAGGCAGATTTTTATTCAGTATTTTCCTTTTTATTTGTGCTTTCATATTTGTATGTGCCTTGTCTCTAAAGGGCCCCTGTAATGAACTAATATGCTAACGTTTGAATGCTGTTCGTTTTCTGTGCTTCAATAAAGATAATACAAGCACTGCGGGTTAACTGCCCTGTTAGAAATGTATTGACATAAAATAAAATAGAAAAAGATTCCCATAAAGATGGAAAAGGAGAGGACAAACAGTTGTACCTTCCAACTGTATCCTATGATGCAACACCCAGTGCACCAACCACAGGCACAGTATTAGAAATCATAGAGAAGTAGAATTAACCATTAGAGTTGCACAAATATCAAAACCACTCTGAACATTGAGAGAAATGGCTGTAAGAAACGTGTCTGTAATTTTTATGTACAAGGAGAACAACTTGCAGGATAGGGGGTTGAATAATTTTGAATGCAAACTGTAATTTGATCATAAGTGACAACACAATTGTAGGTGCGCTTTAAAAATTGAAGACAGCTGCATTTGTGTCGGTTAATTAAAGATGCTGTTGTTCTTGTCCTGCGCGTAGCTGCTGTCTCAAGTGTGACAATAGAACAATGCTGTGTCTGGTTTCTCCCATGAGGACCTGTTTCCAGAGCGATGCTCACAAACATGCATGTAGATGTAACACACATATTCCAGGGAAGGATGCAGCACTAAATAATATGTGTGGGTGAGTTTATGTTCATGTGAGAATAGAAAACCTTCCTCACTCCATGCTTTTTATAATAATTCTCCCTCTCTCTATATTTAGTGTTTGCTCTGTATAATAGATGGCAAGTATGAATACTGTATATGCCACAGGCACATCTGAATTCTGTTTGTCACTTGTCAGTTTGTTGAGCTACTGTATCTAGCCACAGTGTATTCAGCCATTTCCCTAATGTTCCTCAAGCTTCCCACTTTGACTTTTGAACAAACATTTTAAATAACCTGCCTGCTCATTTCTTTGTTACAGCCTCAGATAAATACTCACAATTTCCTCATTGTCATTGGTAGTTGTTTAATTCTATAATATATTAACTTGGACTGTTGGCTGTTCCTATACATCATTTGATCTCATATTCTTGTGAGTAAGTCAGAGAAATGATGCCTATTGTATTTATTATTTTATTAAAACCTCAGAGCCCTGTATTTAACCACTTTGTATATGTGAAAAAATGCAGTACAGGTGCTCGAAAAAAACAGGCCACGTGAAGTAATGCTGTCATCAAGATTAAAGTGCATACATGCATACATACAGCACTTACTATTTCTATTGAATTCACAGCAGTCAGCTGTTCTCTCACTGAACAGGAGAACAGGTTGATCTCTACAGCTACTGTCCAGAGAAAAGAAAACACGGATTGAAACTTTCTACACATTTTACTGTGACAATGTTTGTTTGTATATTTCTCTTTCTTACTTTCTGCCCATTTCCTGCATTGTCACGTTTAATAAATGCATTTACATTCAGAACTAGGTATGATTTTATATAAAGCATGTTGGCACAAACTGACAATGGTTTGGAAATGTACCAGTTAAATTCCTTAATCATTCAAGGATATATTTCTATTGATTTCTCTCAAATTTGACATAAATTTAAAATCAAACATCAGAAAAGCTTTTTCATAATTCTGTTAAATGTCTTTAATAATGGTTAAAAATATTATTACATTTCTCAGCACGTGGGTAACGTTTAACAATGAGGAACTAATAGGCTACAGTTAAGGGATGGTCAAAAATACACATTACAACACTAAAAACACCTCTTACAAAATCCCAATCTGAATCGTTGTGCAAAGGTCACAATTCAGACAAGAAAACTTCTGTGACATCTACCAATTCTTGTTATTTGCTTCTTGAAAGGGATTGTTTTTTGTAGTAACTGCAGTCAGTGTAATAATACTTACACAATGACACAAAGAGTCAACTTTGATCATCTCATACATGACAAATATATACCACTGAATGCATTATCATGTGTGGTCATAGACATATGTGCTGCTCCTATGGCCATGCCTGCATAGACAAGACCTGGAGAATATTAACACAAAGAATAAATGAACATGAACACTAAACAGTCTTTGATGATCAACATGTAACCAGTCAGTAACCAAGAGTTGTTTAGGGTTAGGGTTAGTTAAACTTTGCGCAATGCATGAAAAAAATACCAATACAAAACTCAAACTTGTAGGTGTGTTTTACTTCAGTTTTGGTCACTTGGATGTCTGCACAGACATTGGCAGTTTGTCAAAAATCAGTTGTACAAATAGACCCAGTGTACCAACCTTCCTGTTGCAAAACTTGCAGTTGCAGAACACCGCCTCTTTAATTACAGTGGCACTTCAGTTCAGCCTCATTTTCCTCTGCAGAACAAAAACTGAGAAGATGGGAATGCATTTGGTTTTGGCAGGTCTGCTCTCCCTCTGCAGCCTCTCCTTTAGCCAAGGTAATAAATATACTATATATTGTGGCTACCTGAGCACACGGTTAACTGTCTATTTCATTACTTACATGTGGTTAAATCTGTTTTATATACAGTACATGTATTTGTTCACGTAAAATGTGTCTTCTTTTTCAGAGCCTCCTGAATGTAACACAGAGCTTCTGGAGAATGTGGATTTTCCAGAAGGTAACATAACATTTCTCTATTCTCCCGATGTGTCGCATTGTCAGCTGCTGTGCACCCAGCACCCTTCCTGCCTCTTCTTCACCTTTCTTCGCGCTGACTGGACTGGAGATAACAGGTATGACGATGACAACTGATTTCAGGAAACAAGTCAGTCAAAATAAAAACTTTGAATTCAGAAAAAGAAAAACTTTTCAATTTTTGAACGTATAATACACACAGAAAAATAAACGAATCCAACTTTCTCTGCAGGAATTTCTATTGCTACATCAAGACGACCCCCTCTGGAAAACCCAGTGCACAGACTGCACTACAGGGTGTCACCTCTGGATTCTCTCTAAAGCCCTGCAACCCAGAACCAAGTAAGGAGTCAGCTATTTTAAACCAGTATAAAATATTTATTTTTTAAATTCATTTATTAAGAAGTGAGTAGTTTAATCTGTCTTCTGATGTGTCTGTCCACCAGGACCTTGTCTGTCCGGGGTGTACGAGAACGTGGACTTCTTCGGAGCAGACTACAGGGCGTTGTTTACGGCAGACCATGAGGAGTGTCAGAGAGCCTGCACCCAGGACCCAACGTGTCAGTTTTTCACCTTTACAAATGGAGCCTTCACAGAAGCGACCTTCAGGTAATTCTGAACATCACCAATACCTACAACGGATATACAGGTGGAAGAAAATGCAGAGAGTTCAGAAAACGGTCAGTGTGGGTTATCTGCATTAGTTTGCAGTGCGGAAAGTATTGACATATTTATCATCCCTTTTATTCATCTAGCTCCAGAATGTCTGGACTCTTTGTCTGACAGCAGGCTTTCTGTACAAAATAAAAATCAAGACAACCCTGTGATGTCATCTGGTTTACTTTCTTCGAATATTGTTAAACAAAATTCATCTCCTTGCACTAAGAGACCTAGACTTTATAATTTCACTGTATAATGCTGATGTTTCTTGTTGTGTTCCAGGTTTAAGTGCCACCTTAAATTCAGCTACACAGTACCAAGGATTCCTAATGTTGCGAGGGAAACTGGCGTAGTATCTGGATTCTCCAGCAACATACAAATAACTCAGTTCTTTGAGCCAGGTACACAAACAGTCATAACAAGAGTCATGGCTTTAGGAAAATATTAATTTCAATATTCTACCTTTCATACTGTTCTACCTGTGTTTTGTACAGCATGTCAAGGGAAACTGTTTTCAAACACTGACATCCCAGGAAATGACATCGAGAACCTGCCCGCAGCCTCTGCTGACCACTGTCTGGCACTGTGCTCTGTCCACCCACTCTGTTTCTACTTCTCTTATGTCAGGTTTGTCCCATATGATAAAGTAACTAAACAATGCTGAGCTATATGAGCCTGTCTATTGTTTCTACGGCATGCTCTCAGTTTCAGTCATATTGGTTAAATTTGTTCAATGATCTGTTTTCTTTTCATTGTAGTAATGACTTCAAATGTTTCCTGAAGAACAATTCAAATGGAATAGTGACCACACCCCAACAAGGAGTCACATCTGGAATACCTGTACGCTTCTGTCAGCTAGATAACAGTATGTACCACAAGTCACTACGAAACCTGTCCAGGATTTAAGCATAAGGATAATCAGCTTTATTGTCATTGATCACATTTTTACATGTTACAACTAAATGTGACTGCATTTAACCCATCCCCCCTTTGGGGGGGAGCAGTGGGCAGACAAAGGAAGCTGCCACCTTCAGCATCCCAGTCTCACACTTATCCCATTGCTCTGATGTTTCTAAATGTTTATCTATCCTACTGTTCATAGTTTAACTGTGTTCCTCTCTGTTTACAGGCTGGCTTAAGGCGGCTCACGATGGAGTAGACTTCAAAGATGCCGACATTCGCTTCGAGCCGATGGATGACGCAGACACGTGTCAGAGGACTTGTAGTGCAGATCCTAACTGTCAGTTCTACACCTTTGCCACTGACCGCTTTCCTGACCAAAATGCCAGGTACAGTATTCTTTAAGCAACCATACAAACTGCATCAACATATAAAACTGCATTTTTCTAAATAGAATTGTGCCACCAGTTCAAGCAGTGATGTAACATTTAACTCGATCATCAGTTGTAGTTGCACTTGAGAGTCTGACGACAGGTTGTACATGTGTTGCTTAATTAAAGACTGTGTTGTTTGTGTCCTAGGCGTCGCTGCTATCTCAAGCGTGCCATCACCATGCCCGCTCCTCTTAAAGTTTCTAAACAGAACAATGTTGTGTCAGGTTTCTCCCAGAGCAGCTGTCTCTAGAGTGATCTACACAAACCAACACAGATGTTCAAACAAATATGAAAAAACACAAAAACAAAATGGAGAAGAACACATAACACGTGTCATTAAAGGTTTCAGTAGAAAGCAAAATGTGTGGATGTGTTTATTTGTAGGTGAGAGTGGAAACTTGCGTCTTCAGACCATGTCAAATGCTTCTCTTGTCCTGATTCAGTTTTTACCACCACAACTTTCAGGACACTTCAGGGCACATGAAGTAATTCTACTGCTATCAAAACTACAAACCAGCAATGCGTACATACAGTACAGACTTAGTGTTTTTATCACTTTCCTGGATCATTCAGCCTTTTAAAAATGTATGTACTTGGTTTCTATATATTTTAGCTGTACTACAGATTGTTTCCAGTTACTGTTTGACATTGTTCAACCTGTACTACACTCATGTACTCTATAAGCCAACTTTTTTGAGTGAGCTGATAATTTCAAAATACACCACGTTAAGTAAAGGTTTTGTCAGCTAAATAAAGGTTGAAGTGACAGATTTTATTGCCTTTTAGAAAAAGTTTTCTTCTCTCTTTTCTAAAAAGGGGTTTATAAGGGCAGCTCTTTTGACAAGCTTGTGCCTACACCCAAAGTAATATAATAATTTCTCATTAATAATTTCTTCCTACAAAACATTAACCTCCTGAACCCTGAACCAGGAATCAAATTGAGCTGGCCTGCTGCCTCGTCACAGCAAAGGTCATAAGCTACATGAGCTGTGCAGGCAACACATAAAACCTCAACTAAAAGCAAGGTAAGGAGCTGACCAGCTGGATTTGTGTATGGAGGTACCACGACACGGATACACAAACACAGAAAAACTTTAGGACAGTAATAAGAGCATGTCTTATTATTCATTGTTTTATTTCTGCATGTGTTGCATTATTGCATTAAATAAATATGTTTAATTTCAAAGCAGTATTAAACACTATTAAATACTAATAAATTAGACCATAGTGTGATCGGCTGGGTCTGTAGAAACCTGTTTACACCAGTAGGTGGCAGAAACAGATAACTCTATTCAAGGGTTATCTGACCAGGGTTTGAGGTCTGAAAACACTGGACCTTTTCTGGTATTTTGACCATTTTTTGCAAATAAATGCTCTAAATGACAATATTTGTATTTGTTTTGTGTGTGTATATATATATATATATATATATATATATATTACTTCAAATGTAGTGACGTACAATCTCTTCCACTGAATTGTGCTAAAGTAGTTACACAAAACTCTACTAAACTCAAATACTCGAGTAAGCAAGTATCCCAAAATGTGTTAATCGTCTGAGGCTACAACCATGCACAGGTAACATGATCTCTGCATCAGTGGTGTCATCCAAGTCAGTTTTCTCTGTGTCATTATTGTCAGCAGCAGTTCTGTCAGATGGGGTTACAGAATTTTGGACAGTGGTTCCATCTTCATTTAAATCAGCGGTGGCTGATGGTTTATCATCAGTGTCACCAGAGTTGTTTACATCGGATGTTACAGCTCCAGGCCTTATTGTACTCTTTCAGTGTGGTTTCCAGTGTTTCTCTGTCCTCAGTCTAACATGCAAAGTTGGCTGTGCCAGAGTCTGCTCCTGGTTGGTGGATCTTCCCAGCTTTTACCTTGGTCCACTCCCCCTTCATACTCCACCTCCACATCCCACCTCTGCTTTCCTGTTGGTCCAGCTGAAAAACGATCCTCCAATGAAGAGCCAGAACTCCTCATTGGCACCTGTTTAAAAACCCTGTTTATCTGTTGGGAGGAACAGCATGGCTTGGCATCAGACTGGTTCTTCGTATGTGTGCTAGCTGGTCTGCTGATGTTGGTAACTGTTGTGGTACTTTGTTAATTGGGGACTCAGATAGGACTTAGACATATGTACAAACACACTCATCCATCCTTACACCTTGTCTTTGTACATGCTTTGACACTGAGGACATTTTCTTTGGGTAGATTACACTAAACCTTATGGGATGCTTCTTGTTTGTATCTATTTTGGTACAGCAGAGTAGATAGCGCTGCATTTTCCTTGATCTGTTATTTTTGTTCTGTTCTGTTATTTTCTTTTAATAGCATCCCCTTCATGAGTTCCTGTTTTGTTCCCTTTGAAACCCTTTATTTCAATTGATTAATAAATGACAGCTTTATGCTGTTTACAACCTGTACGACTCGGTTGTGATCTTATGTTACTCCTTTCAAACAAGCCAAGGTTGTAACATCAGATGAAAGTAAGTCCTCTATCCAAGTTGAATATTTCTAGATGTTGGGAAGACGTCATTTTATCAATTTGTGATAGTGTTCTCATTGTTTCCCCCTCTTCCCTTTTCTCTTTATAAGCTTTTCTCCTAGTACTCACCTCTGCCAGGTATCATACTTCTGCTAGTGATACAAGACCAATATTAGTTTTATTATATCCTGAAATATGAAAGCAAACTTTACAGTGCTGTGTTGTGACTGCAGCGTCAGGTCAGCTGTGGTTAACGTCAGCTATAATAACACTGTGTAGTTTCTCAGTAACTGCTGTTATTTCTGTTGTTTCTTGTCTGTTTCTGGTCCTTTTGTAGCAGGCTAATTATTACGATACTGCAGTATGTTATTTATGTACTACTATAGTGTATATACTCAAGTGATTTCATTGCCGATCACCTGTAGCTTATACTTGCAGCCTGCAGAGATCCTGTGTGCAGTGTAGTGTCCCCATGTCTGCCGTGTCTGTGAGAGTGATGTAAAGTTGTGCAACGAAACATAACACATACAACGAAAACATATCTCGCGGAGGAAGCCCGTTAAAATGCTTCAACACAACAAATTTAATACATTTAAAAAATCAAACACTGAGAATGAAAAGAAGAAACCTGGAGCAGCAACAGTCTGACAGCAGCTAACGCAGACTACAGATTGTGTTGCTGCATTGTGCCTGCAAGCCTTTTGTATTTATTCTCTTGAAAACGTAAGTAAAACATGTTTTAGTCTAAATTAAGTTTTTCCAGATCACGTAGCCAGCAGCACTCATCGTAACTAAATTAAAAAATATACAGCCAATCCATGTGATCGGCCTGTGAGGACCTGTGTCTGTTTGCAAAGGGAAACAGGAGACTGTTGTTGTGGACTAGGTTGAGGAGAAAAGAGAGTGGAGCTGTTCAGTTACAGAGTTAAGTTGCTTGCAAAACAAAAGAGCTTAAAAAAAAGACAAAAAAAAGAAGAAAACAGTTAAAATGATCTGTTGTGTTCTACAAATTAGTTTGAGAATTGTAGGTACCAACCCTTTTTTTGTTTTGTTAATATTGGCAATAGTCAGAAGTGTTATTGTTGGGTTTGAATATTTGATATCGGCCATCCAATTCAGGTAAATGTCAAGTTTTTAGTTGTTATAATCTGATGAGGAATATTTCATTATATTTTTTGTCGTTTTAGTTTTTAGTTTTTCCCCTGAGCCACCTTGTTGTAGTCAGGGGACAGGACATGGACAGGAATGAGGGTAGAGGCCTGTCAAAGTGCAATCCAATTACATAACAAAAACAGTTTCCAGAGCACCCCCACCCCTGTCCGTCCTTCGCCACCGTCTGCCCCCTTCACATTTCTGTCTGCTCCCTCATATATGTCTGTCTAGAACCGACCCTGTAGGTAAATATTTTTCTACTTACTGATTCACAGCGGTTGGTAACTTGCAATACAGAGCAGGTATCAAAACTTCAGTTGGTAGAAGTCATGTAACCGACTGCTAAACAAAATCTATTATAGCACTAATTTGTAATTGAATATCTGTGTTTTTATAGTATTAAATAATACTGATCCTGTCAGAAACAACAACAGAAGATGCTCACTATCTCAAGTGTCATCTGTACGTCTATTCTGCCAAATTACCAAACAGCTCAGGGTGTGACTGCTCTCTACAAACACATATTCATATCAGCTAGTGTCTCCGAGTTTGATACTGATCTCCTTAATTGTTGATATTTGGTGTCTGTGTTTTTGGTATTATGCGTCAAGTCATCAGCGGTGAATGACGAGCAAAATGATTATATGTGTCAACAATCTGCAGTCATGCACGTCCCTCTGAAGAATAAATGTAGGAGCTGCACTACAGTCTTTTAGACAGTTTCTGCCACTTCACTACAACTTCACTGGCTGCTGTGGTTATTGAAGAAGCTTTACTTTCGCCAGAACTTAGAAGATGGGAACACAAATCATTTTACTGGGCCTGCTCTACCTCTGCGGTCTCTCTTTTAGTCAAGGTAATAACCTGCATCTAATGCACTGTATGTAAATGCTGATGTTGATTTTGAAACAAAGTCCTTCAGTCATTTAATTGTGTACATATATCCAGGTAAATGTGTCTGTGTTCCTTTTCCATGCATTGAGACTGCAAACCAAAGATTCTGCAGAACTGGGATTTCCCAGGTTCAGACATAATATCTCTCTACTCTCCTGATGTGGAGCATTGTCAGTACCTGTGCACCCAGCACTCGTCTTGTCTCTTCTTTGCCTTCATTGGGCCTGACAGCACTGTTGACAACAGGTACGATGCCACCAGCAGAAACTGCTTAAGAGTTAAGCGGGAATTTTGAGTTTTCTGCCTGTCTTGTTGAACATGCAAAGTGGAAGCGTCTTTATGATACTGGATGTCACGATGATGTGTATGTTCATGATTAAATTGTGATAACTGTTGCGTTTTAAAATAAACTGATCATTATGAAATATGTCAAGTTATTGATTTATTGATAAATCTTACTTTATGGATGGATAGCTAGAGGAACAAGAGAAGAATTTGCTGACCTTATCAAAACATGTGATGCTTTAGAACTGTGGACCATACTTTTGAAATGGACATGCTAAAGAATGAAAATCTCAATTTTGTGTTTAAGTGTAAAGTACTTTCAAATGCTGTCTTTATTTAATCATGCAAGAGCTGTGTAGATTGAATATCTTGTATAACTCTCAGGACTTCTCTCTTCACCAGGAACTTTTACTGCTTCCTCAAGTCCACTCCTTCGGGACAGCCCAGTGTTCAGGTTCCAAAGGCGGGTACCAGTGCTGGCTTTTCACTTAAACCCTGCAACCCAGACCCAAGTAAGCATACAACCCAAGTAGGCATACAACCACTTTAAATCTGAATGTGCTTGAACTCTTCTTAACTCTCACCTGGGCTGGCTGTGTGTCAGAACCATGTTTGTCTCGGGTGTACCAGAACATTAACTTCACGGGGGCAGACTACCGAAGCTTGTTCACATCAAACTATGAGGAGTGTCAGAGAGTCTGCACAAAAGATCCTGCCTGTCAGTTCTTTACATTTACCAATGAAGTATTTGGATTAGAAAACATCAGGTAAATATATGTGAATAAACAGTGAAAGTGAATAATTTGTGCATTTTCATGATTTGAAGAATTAAAATAAAATAAAAAGAATTTAAAAAAATGTTTTTGCTTCAAAATGATTTTGAATTGTTTAAACCCACTAAAGTTTAGATCCAAGACAAAATAAAGTCAAAGCATTTTATATAATGATGCTGTTTCTCTGTTTGTGTTCAGGTCTAAGTGCCACCTTAAATTCAGCTGGACAGTACCAGTGATACCAAAGATAGATAGACTGAATGAGATAGTATCTGGATTCTCCCAAAGACTACGAACAACTCATTACATGAAAACTGGTAATCACACTCCTAAGCAAATGTCGTAGCAACATCCTGCAGGTTACTGTGTATTATTTCCTCATCGTGCTTCTTGTTTTATGCAGAATGCAATGGCAAGCTTTTTCCAAACATTGATTACAAAGGAAGTGACATTGAGCTTTTGCTCGCTGTTTCCCCTGAACAATGTCAGACACTGTGCTCTGCTCATCCTCTGTGTACCTACTTCTCTTACGTCAGGTAATGTGTGTTTTTGAGTAATTCTGTATAGTTTAAATACCATTTTTGATAAAGGGAGTCATTGATATTTAATATGCACTGCAGGTGACAACACAGACAATTGTAGATGAAAAAAAATGATCAAAAAAACGAAGAAGAAAAGTTTGTCATGGACACAGAAATAACAGGTTATGATTATGAGATAAAGTCAGCTATGAAATTACTGAACTGAGTTTTCTTTTTCATGTTGTTCTCAGTAATGAGTTTAAGTGCTATTTGAAGAACAATCCAAATGATAAGGTCCCGAGTGCTGCAGCAGGAATCATATCTGGGTTACCAGCACGCTTTTGTCAACCTAATAACAGTATGTATTATACAGTATGTCAACATAAACTCTAAATTAAGCATATGTAAGATTCTGATTCTCTAATCCTTGTCCTCTCTGCTAACAGACTGGGTTAAGAAGATTTATGAAGGAGTAAACTTCCCTTCAAATGACATTCGCTACTTTGTGACGGGTGATGTTAGTGAATGCGAAAGAGTCTGTACTGAGGATCCCAACTGCCAGTTTTACAGCTATATCACTGATAAGTTCAGTGATGCTGGTGCCAGGTACAGTATGACATACTGATACAAACAGGCACAACATACAGATGAAGCTGCATAAGTAAACATTGACTGTTGCTTGTAACCATCTATATAACTCTGTCTATACCAAATTGTACCTGGGATTCAGTATCCAGAAACCATTTGTTAAAGTTAATTCTGAAATCAGGATGCTGGTAAACCTAGTAAGAGAGGTGTAATGTAGTGGATCATTAAATAAAATTCATTAATGCACATGAATGAAAATGCTGACTTTGTGTTTACAGGAAGCTCTGCTTTCTGAAGCGTGTCATCACCTTACCTGCTCCTCCCACAGTTCAAAAACTGAACAATGCTGTGTCAGGTTTCTCCCTGAAGAACTGTGAATATAAGTTAAATGTTTGAATCCAACAATGAACAGTCAAATAAATATATGATTTATATATAATCAGTGTAACCAACATATGATCATCATATAATCAATAAAGCAATATAAATCTGTAAGAAATGACCCCTTGGTGACATTACAGCTTTTTATTACTCAAATAAATGATTCAGCAGCAAACAACCTGTGTAAATGACTTATTTTCTCCCACTTCCCCTTGTCAAACACCCTTCTTCTCTCATTACTTTCACATAAAAACCTTTTTTCCGTTGATTTTGTACAACAGCACCTGTCAAAATTGCTCTGTAATAGCAAATTTGAACTTTGGCTTACTGCTGCAGTCTTACTTGTCACTTCTGACATTGATCAGCAGGGGGCATTATTGGGCAGGATTTTCAGTACTTCCCCTGTTTCTTCCTGTTTTGAGGGGAGAGACCAGTGCAGAGACGCATGGGAAATTGTGATGTAAAGTAGTAAATAAACAATTATTTTAATATAATTGCATGGATTTTAAGTTATATTATCTGTTAATATTTTAACAAGGTGGCTTTATCTTTGATAGGAAAGAATCATCTGTCGTGCAAAGATTATTTATTTATTTATTTTGTGGGTTATGGATGGACAATGTGTGTTTTTGTTATTTTTTATTTTGCGTTTGTGCCACTGTGTAAAAGTGTGTTTACTGATGGGAGCTTGGTAGCAAAAGGTTGCATTAACTGTGTCTGCAGGAGGGAGAAGTGGATAGTTTTTTCATGCTAACAATAGCTTTAGTTGCATATTGTAGCTAGTTGGGTACAGTATTTGCCATTGACGTTTTATGCAATTACATTGCTTAAAATGTAGTGTGCTTTTAGCCCATATTTTATTTGTCTCATATGTATTGTGGTTGGGACTAATTTGGGGAAGACTGGACAGTGAAGACTAGTGTAGAGACACACACACACACACATTCTGTCCAAGAAAAGATTGAGCAGTAACGTGTGAGGAAAAATGCCCCATAACTTCCTGATTTCAGACATTTTTTTTCCTCTCACTTCTGCCCTCCTGCCAGCATACTGAGCCCTCCTCTTTTCCTGATTCAGCCTGATCCAGTCCCATGTTACATACACCCTCACAAACACACACAGCACTTCCCTCTTTCTTTCTCCGCCATCCCCTTCCCTCCATCCTCTCTGCTCCCTCCGGCCTCCCCTCCCCCGTGGGAAACCCAGTGCAGTGTGACTGTGGTTGTCCTTCCTGGAAGCTGTGGTGGTGACTCTGGCTCCTCTACTCAGAGGCTAGAATAGTGCCAGCCAGCTTGTGTGTGTCTGTGTTTGTGTGTTGTCTGCATGCCTCTGTGTGTGTGTGTACGCATGCACCCTCCGCAAACATTCCACCACCATATTGTCCGTCCGACCGCCGGCCGGCCTCGCACGAGAGCCACGCCGCCACCGCGGTTCAGTCCTGACGCCAGCCCTGAAGACTCGCATTACACACATACACACACATAAGAGACGTGTGTGCACTCAACACCACATAAACAAAACACTCAGCAAGGCACAGACAAACACACACAGAGGGCAGCAAACACGTGAAATTGGCTAAAAGCACACACTAGCACACTCACTCAAATAAACAATATGCACTTTGCGGAACACACACATTTTTGGGCCGCAGACCACAGACATTGCCTCCTGAAGTAGATCAAAGCGTTCTCTAGCAGTAAACACACACACAAGGCTCTTCTCTGCTCTCTCATCCCAGCGGAGCCGTTCTGGTGAAGCACGGCATAATTACGCCGATCTTCTTGAGAAACAGCTCCTTGCAACTGTCATTCATCATTGTTCAGGGGTTTCTTGTGCACCCTCGACATGCTGGCCGACTCTCTGTGATTCACACCATTTTTCTTCCTGTCCTTTTAAACCTTCGAAATCCTTCTCATGTCCCCTTAACCCTGTGTCCTGTCTCCCTCCCACCCTGTTATTGAATGTCTACGCCCAATCAGTCACCCAACCACAGCCCTTCAGATGTTTTTCTTTGTTTTCCCCTCTCTCCATCCTCTCTATATTCTTCCTCCTTGCCCTCATCTTTACTGTCTGTCCATTGTTGAGGAGACAGTGGCGCAGACAAACAGGGAGAGAAGATATCCGCTGGTATACCACAAGATTGGAGAGAAAGAATGGCAGCGAGACAGCAGAGGAGAGGAAGATACATAGACTGATATGAGGGTAAAGTTAATTACAGGGGACTGCCAATTAGAGGGCAAAGTGATGGGTCTGTTTGCCTCGCCGCGGCATCCCAAAAACATCACCAACTCCCACCATGTTTATCCTCTACAGCCACAAGACCACAGCTCCCATCAGCCATCACTGGAGACAGCTTAGATACCAAGGGGGTTACGGCTAGGGAACATGCAAGCAGTGTTTGCAGACATGGGTAATATGGATAAGTGGATAACATGTAGTTTTCAACCACTCCTTTTCCATTTATATTGATAGCAGATACTATAAATGCAGTTACATGCTGGCATTCGTCCGTACAGTCAAAAGAGCACAGTGGAAGAACATGAACAAAGCATGAACAACGTTGAAGGCACTTAGTCTTTATAGAATTTTTTTGTCAAACATTCTTCAGAACTGGAAAATGTAATTAAATGTATAAATGTTGTGGAAAAAAAACTAATATCACAGTTAAAAGATCGACAAGAGCTCAAATTCCTTGTGTTGAGCATTATTATATACATATATGGCTCTATTGGATACACTTCTATGTGTATATCTGTCAAACAAGATCATGAACATGAATGTATTCAGATTTTCTGTTCCTTCACATTCCTTTATTCTTCCATTATATGTGATTGTTTGTGATTATCTAAACCCATAGTCTGATATGGCTTTTAGAGTCCCTCAAAAGCAGAGACAATCATCAAAAGTTCAATACTTTCCTCTCCAAAGGTATTATATTTGCTACATGGTGCACATACTGTAGCTGCTCCATGTTCACTGTACAGAGTTCATTTGGAAAACAAATCGGAGTTGCGCCTCAGAAAGCTCCGATCTCAGTCGCCCATCCGTTGGCTGTCTTGGCTGATCCGCCCAAGGTCCTGCGCTGAGCTGTCGGAGACCCCAGAGGAGCGAAGGGCCTAAAAGAGACTTGAGGTGGGGCAGAAGATGATGAAGTAGCAGAAGAGGAGGTGCAAGGAGAAGAAGAGGAAGGGGTGGGCAGAGGAAGAGGCGAGGCCCTGGTGGCGCTGTGGGGGGATAGCTGGGTCGGTCTGGATGGGGCTACAGATGGGGAAGCAGCAAGGGAGGGCATTCTGTGGACAGTAGCCAGGGCTGTAGGCGCGAGGAGCGGTGGTGCACCCGGCTGGCAGCCAGCCAGGGGTCCGAGGCGGAGGGAGGCAGGTGACGAATAGCTCCCCAGCAGGGCCAGATCTCTTCGCCCGCTGGGGAAAGTGGGTGAGGAGGAGGCTGGTGAGGTGGGGGAGATCTGAGGGAAAGACGCCCACGGCCAAGGAGGGAAGGCCAAGGTGGAGGCTGGGGGCGACTGTAGGAGGAGAGGGTCTAGCTCGCTTGCACAGTGGGAGAGGTGGGAGACCAGGCGAGCTCCTATAGGGTCCGGGGACTCCCCCTCAAGGGAGCTGAGGTACCGCACCACCTCCCCAACGCATTCCCTGAAGCCCAGAGTCCTGTAGTCAACTGCTAGGGCTCTTGCATCAAAGTAACCTGACAGAGAAAAAGAGTTCAGTCATGCGCTGAATAACAGCAGTGGAACGAAGTCAGTCATGAGAAGTGCTGAACGTGCTGTGTGTTCAGAGAAAAGAAGACAAAAAGCTATTTGTCTACTTTTGAATGGTTTTAAAAATATATCTTTGGTGTCCCTGTCTTTCACCTTTTCCACCCATGGCATGCAGCAGTTTGAGGTGGTCTACTGTCATCTGCAGGATTTCAGCTTTCTCCAGCTTAGATGAACCCTGAAAGGACAATGAGCAACATTTTACTCGGTTGCATCTGGTTTTATGAATGATGTATATTATATTTTATTTACTTATTTAACATTTTATTGGATCTGTGAGCAGTGACCTGTTTCTCAAAAGCGCTGGGCACAAGTCTCCGGAGCTCTGACAGGCTGTGGTTGATCCGATCCCTGCGCCTCTTCTCTATGATCTGCGAAATGACAAGAGCAGAAAGACCGTTAACACCAAGCTGAACAACAAAAGTAAAAAGACTGAGATCCAAAACTATAATCCACTCACCCCTCGTCTCTTCTTTCGGGCCAGAATCTGTGAGGCGCTCCCAGGAGACATGGACCCAGTGACTGGGCTGTACCATGGAGGTAGAGGGAAAGAAAGAGAGAGATGGGGGGATGGCACAGGGAAAACACGGTCACTTTGATTCTCCTGCATATTGTTATCATTACCCTCCTTAATATGACACAGAAGCAGGATGGCACATCAACTCCCTTCAATCTAATTTGTTTTTTTGGGCACGGGACGACATAGAAGCGCCCAGGAGATGAAGAAGATGGGATTGTTTTTGTTTTAATGCGTTTCTGGACATTAGTTTCAGTGAAATGACATACTGTTCTTCTTTCCATCCGAGCAAAGCACTTTTAGAAGGATGATTATATAGCCTCGGGGAGATGCTTTCGCTCGCATGGGGCTCCAGCATGCAGCGTGGGATCTAAGCTCCTCCGAGTACAGTCACTCAATATGGGTTGTGTTTGTTTGTGAACTCTCATCTTACAGTCCTGAAGGAGCCTGACAGCTTGGAGAAGCTTGGCCCTTCAAACTGCCCCATCGGAGACTTATTGCGTTTCTATTAGATTTGAACATGAAGGCTGCCAATTTAACTGTGTGTTTTTGTTTAGGTTTATGTTTGATGGGGTTGACTTGAAAAGGCAGCACTGTCTTCTATTTGCATGTCACATGGCAATTTGATTTATCCAAAACCGTCTTTAGTGTTACTGGCTTGCTGAGTGCCTGTGATGTAACCAGTAATGCTGTAAATGTGTTTTTGTAAACAGTGTCCGCACTGTTACTAATACACTCTAACGAATATTCCTTTTAATCCACATTTCCGTGCTGGCAGCCAAATACTGCCTATCAGACAACAACACCGAAAGGAATTAAATGCCGTGGACGACTCTTAAACAACGTGTGATTGTGGGTAACATTTGCATTCAGAGTAAATAAAATCAGAATAAAAACATTTTACTTACAATGCATTATACATTTGGAGCAAGCTCATTCCTTCATTATTCATTTAGCTCCTATTGTCATTAATGAATAATAATAATTTTTTTATTTTATAAATATGCAACAATATCAGATTTGTATGTGAAAATTCAAGTGACCAAGTTGACAATATGATCAAAAGAAAAAAATCTCGTTGAATAAATCTACGCAACACAGCAACAAACTTTGTACTCGTGTATTCATGAGAGGAAATATAATAAAATCATTTCATTGTATTCCTACAAAATGATACTGTAAAAATAAGATCCTCAGTTTTTCTGTGTTATGATGAATTTGACAGCTGAATTTGTGAATTGTGAGTTTGAGTTCCTGAATTGGAAATATATAAAACATAATGCCGCTTCATTGCAATAATTTGTAATTATAAAGAAACTAAAAATGTTTAATTATTTATTGAACCAACTGTGATTTTTGACTGACAACACCTAATTTTAAAACTATTTTCAGATGTGTATCTGATTATAGATTATTATAGAGATATCACAGATATTATTATAGATTCAGTAGCTCTCTGTGCTGCAGACGTGACAGGCCTTCATTTTTAACCCGTACTTGTGTAGGTTAGAAATACTGCACAACAAGCATGCAGTACATTTTCACAAACCCCTCCACTTACTGACATACATGCAAACAATTAAAAGAAACAAATAAGGTAGTGTTGCACAGAAAGACAGTGCAACAAATCTACATTTCTGAATGTGTAAATCAAATTTGCTGCCAGAGGCCTAAAGTTTAAAATGACAGCTCTGGTTTTCTGGAGGATGAGTCAAAACTGCAACAATGCAACAGTGTTAAATGGCTTTGTATTTGAGTTTAATGCAGAAATCAATAAAAAATATTGAGTCTTTCTCAATCACAGCAGCGTCTCAGAGTTTAAAAACAGAAACTTTTCCTGCAGTCACTCATCTTGTCTGTACATTTGCATGAAGCAGCCAAGTGTCAAAATACTTTTACACTGTTTAATATGTTTAAAGAAATTTTGAAATACTAATTATAGAGGGATACCATATGATTTTACTTGAAAGTGCGATTGGAAGGCATGTGTTGCAGATCCAGGTGTGGTTTGCGGATGCTCACCAGTAGCTGTCTTCTTGTCCAACGTCAATAAACTCGTCTGTGTCCGAGTCTGGGGAGCTGTAGTCGTGCGGTCTCTTCATTTCTCTGTCCTTTTCCTCGCCGGCTGGATACACGGTCTGGACTGACGGATGAACGAACGATGGACTGCTGGATTCGGGTGATCTTGACGGCTGTGCTCGCTGCTGCGTCTCCTCTTTGATTCTCTTGCTGTGTTACTTAAAAAAAAAAGTCTTGTTGTCCTTGGTTATGTCTTGTCAGATGTATTTGTTCTGTTTTTTTTGTTGTTCTTTCTTCACGCATCTTCTGACCTCTCCTCTGTGAGTCAGCTTTGCCACTTGATCGACCCCCAAGGGCCCATGACAACTAAGAACATTTCCAAGCTGCTTTACTCTTTTACTCTATCACTGGCATCCAATCATAGTCTCTCTCTCTCTCTCCCTCTCTTTCTGTTATTTCTCTCTTGGCTCCCTCTCTCTGTCACAGCGACCCAATGACAAAATAGAGCTTTGGCAGTTGGGGCAGGGTTGCCAGTTTTGGCTCCCCCGCCTCCTCTCCCTGTCCCTCCTCCCTCCCTTTAATCTGCCCTTCACTGACTTGTCAACCTCCCTCCCCACCCCACCCGGCCCCATCTTTCCACTCCTTTGCTCAGTCATCCTCAGTCAATTAGCCACCAATCTCATCCTGCTCTCCTTCCTTCCTTCTTTCAATCCTCCTTTCTTTCTCTTTCTTTCGCCCCTTTAATTATACCGGTTTGTGGAACAATGGCAGCGGGAGGGAGGGAAGGAGAGAGGTGGGGAGTGTGGGAATTATGAACTGTGAAAACACTCCATCATCCGCAGCTGAGTGTGTGAGTTTGACGGTACACAATGCTTGACTCTCACACAATCGCACAGGTGGCTCGTAGAATGGAGTTGTTGAGCTACTTTTGTGGGTGTGAGAGAGAAACAAACTGCTGCAGGGGAAAAGATCAGGGACTCCTGACCTGATGTCAGTGATGTGGAAGGAACCGGAAAATGAAAAAAGTGCAGTTTTATTGTTTTCTTTAATACAACTTATGAAGGTGGAAAATCATTTAACCCTCACAGACCTCAACCTTCTTTGTCTGATATATGCCCAATTCCTGTCAGGTGACGTAGCCAACCCCTTCACCAACACCGCCTGCTACGTTCTTATGAATGGATTCTAAACTGGATGCTCTTTAGCTCGGTTGAAATACAGTATATAAATGTAGCTATTGTGAAATGTTATAATAGACTTGACTTGATTTGTACAGATTGTGTGATCATTTTGAGTTATCAGTATCATGTTTTAATTAATGCCAAGTGTGCTATTTTATTTGCCCATCCATTGTTCTTTGATAGCTATTTCATTATTTTCATGACTTCAAATTATTATCGTTGCTGTTTCGGCTGTTTTTTTAATCACTTATAATTATTAAATCTTTATTTTACTAACAGCTTTAATTACTTTACTTTATGTATTACCTTTAACTAGCTAAATATTTCCACTGCTTATAACTAACCTTTATCCATTATATTTAACCTCTTTATTTAAATGTTTCTATATTCTAACAATTGACCATAACTGTTGCAGCTTTCTGTTAGTAACTTTTAAGTATTGTTGGATTTATTTCATTGTTTTGGCTGTTAATGTAGCTTTAGTTGCTTTTAAAAATGATTTGTTTGTTCGTTCATTTTACCTGACCTTTGGAGATGTTTATTCACTATCTTTGGGTTGCAAGTAACCTTGTTGAGAATCACAGATGTCAGGGTTTGCAGCGATGAGTGCAGCTACAGCTACTGAGGGGTCAAGAGACGAATCAGCCCAGTGAGTGTCTGAACATCTGGGCTCTTCACAGGACTTGATAGCACTCTTATAGTGCCCTCTGTGCGCTCACACACACACACACACACACACACACACACATACAGAAACATTTGTATAGACACTCAAGCACATGGTTGCTTGCAACACTTAGTGCTTGTTCCGCTACCACCGTGGGAAGATTGCTGGCACAGATTGCCATGGAAACACAAAACCCAGGCGCCGGTTGTTAGGAGCGATGGCTGACTGACCCAGCAGTGTGTGCATATGTGTGTGTGAAAGACACAGAGAGGCCAAGTGGCATGCACCCTTCCACACAATGCCCAGCTGAGTGTGTCTCTTCCTGCCTGGCAGACTCGAAGGGTGTGTTAGTTTAAACATACTACAATGCATGGGTGTACTTATTTGGTCTCTTTGTATATCAAATCTGTTGTATTTATTCTCTTATTATAAGCGTTTCTTGGTCTTTGTGTTTTTTAAGCAGACGCGCTTTTTAACAATCTATTGTATATTTTCTGTTTACCTCACATTAGCTGTAACTGATCTTTGCCCGCCTGCATTTTGTCATATCATACATACAAAGCAATAAACTAACCTAAAACATGTGCATGTGCGTGTGTTTGTTAATGCCCAAGTGTCAGTAATCAGTGTGACCATCACTAGAGGGGCTTATAATGTGGTGAGTCTGAGTCAGGACTAACAGAGAAGAGAAATCCCTCTTTCACCCCCCTCACAACCTCCTCCCCTCCAAACAAACCCCCTGTCCACATATCCTTTCATTACCAATCATTCCTTAATTCAGATCTGGATCTCATTTCAGCATCAAAAAAAAACTGAGAAGAAAGAGCCTGAAAAAAGAGAGACATCTATGAAGTTAGGCTTCAGACTCTTCTCTGACCATTCACTTCAAAGATTAACTTTCTTCTCTGTATCACCATTTTCTTTTTTTTTAAAGAAATCACTCTGGTTTCACTCATTATTCTGGGCCAACCACACCCCCCAGTTGTTCTAGGATGAGGCAAGTTGCATGAAAACATGCACAAAGTGGAAAGTAATTAAGAAGATGAATGAATAAATAAATAAATTCATTATGAAAATGGTTTCATGGTGGGGGTGTGTGAAGTAAGGGTGGTGGAGAGAAACATGAGAGAGAGAGAGAGAGAGAGAGAGAGAGAGAGAGCTGGCACTGATGGTAGGATGGAATTCTGGGAGATTTCTGGCGATCTTGGTCGGCCACTTCAAGTCCTTTCCCTCCCATCCCTCTAAACCACAACAAGGCAAAGTCCCTTATTGAAATTAACAAGCGCATACTTTTACAATTTGCACACACACGCACACATGAGCAACTCAAATATGAATGTGTGAATGCTCAGGGACATTCACACATGGCCATAAACTGATTCATACAAGCGCACACGCACACTCACGCAACTCCCTCACGCGAATGTGGACAGTGCATGGCCACAATTTATAAGGCACAAACACTCAGCTGCAATTATTGTTTCTGATGCATGACTCTTGCTATTGTTTGAAAGTCTGTGAGATGGAACCAGCTCAGCAGGATCTTTTGTTTATGACTTTGTTTCTGCGTTCATGTTGAACTGAATAACTGATCAGATATGTCACACTGCGCCGGATGGATTATTTGTTAGACTCTGTTTTGTCAGAAAAACCAATTTTCCAGCAACATTTTTTTCTAAAATAGATATTCCAGTGTAAAAAGAAAACTCAAAAGAATTTGAAAATAA
Source organism: Ctenopoma multispine (assembly GCA_034779795.1). NCBI lineage: Eukaryota > Metazoa > Chordata > Actinopteri > Anabantiformes > Anabantidae > Ctenopoma > Ctenopoma multispine. The sequence continues at coordinate 14,678,147 of JAUYWH010000003.1, read as the reverse complement.
AAACACCAAACTTGAACAAACATCAAAAATATATAAAGCAAACAGTCTTTTCAATAAATTTGAAGTGCAAAACAACTATTAAACTATAGTACAAGTATAACTAACTATCAAACTATATAATACATACAATATAAAAAGCCAGAGGTTTTATGCATGTGAATCTTTACCTTTACATTTTGTCTTGTTTTTGTCTTTATTTTCTGATATAAAAAATAATAAGATATAAATAATAATATATTATTTCATGTTGTGACAATGATTTTATGATTTAATTGGGTTTAGGGTTTTAAAGAAGATTCCTGATCAGCATAGAAGAAACATATTTTATCGAGTTTTTATTGCATATCAATTATTTGCATGTACAGAAACATGATAAGTCATAACACGAAATAAAAAATTACAAAAATAAATAAAACACCAAGTTGCAGAATTTTAAAAATGTGTTTATCGTTAGTACCACGCTGTAAGGCCGCTGGCTGAAATGTGTCAACCATAATATTTTTTTAAAAAAGATGCAAAGACACTGATCTTCACCTGAGTACACAGAGACTTTGATAATGTGCCATCGTTTCCAATTTGACAACTGACATTAACAAGTTGAAATTGTAGAGGGATTATAATGATGTCGAAATAAATACCACCACACTGCCCCATCCTGTGGATATGAATAAACTGTGTGGTATATCTTTTAAGTAGCAAGCACCACCAAGAACAAAGAGATTAAATGTGATCAAATAGCATTAAAGAGTGTCTAGAAACCCTGTGGAGAATTTGTAACAGGCCAAATGCGGTCAAAGGAGCCCTGCGTGGTGCCCTGCTGTATGCAAGTGCTGCTGACATAAACCCCAGAAAATCTGTTGATTCCATATTGTTATGAGGCTCTTATAATAGTCAGACTGTGTCTGGGCGCTTGGTTACTGGGGTCAAGATTGCACTGGCATGGGAACTGGCATTGCGGTAGCTTGGCACTGCCCAGGCTGGACCCATGAGGGAATTATCTGTCCTTCAAACACATAAGGAATGACTGTGACCTGTGGCACAGTCTGTCTGCACGCTTCCACATTTCACTCAGAAGAACCTGAATATATGAGGCACTCCTGGAAGTGCCAGGTTACTTCTTAAAGGGCGTCTACAAAGAGCCGTATTGTGATTTTATGATCGGATTGAGCTGATATGAGGTGTGAATAAACCCCCAGAGAAACAGAGTTAGACACAGTCAGTAAATATGCTCGAGCTAGTGGCTGCTGTGATGTGAGGTGTCAAGTCGACAGGAGGGCTGCAGTGATGGGTCATGTTGCCTGTCAGACAGCGAGAGACGTAGACAGAGAACACAGAGAGAGAGACTGAGTCCTCCCTCCTCATCCGGCTCCCCTTCGCAAAGATAAATAAAGAGGCTAAAAGCCAAAGAGAAGAAGCAGAAAGGAGCTTTTGTGGCTTCCGAGTGGGGTCCCTTTCATGGCCGTTCCCACAGCACTGGGCCCGTGATGACATTCACCATGTTTCACACAGACACACACACAGATACTGATGGGCCCTGTGACTGCGGTGACTTTCACTGGTGCCGGGCCCCAGACGGGGCGGCGAGGGCCCCGAGAGCCACAGGCAGCCATTGTGCTGTCGCCGCAGAAACCAGCCTCTTTATGTCAGACATGTTTTTCTGTTTGTTTTCTTTTTTATGTCTTTAATGTGGGCAAGGGGGAATGTTTCCCCTCTCATCTCCCCCCTCCATCCTCACTGCTCTGCATTATCTCCCCCCACCAATACCCATACATTTGTTTCTCCTCTTTTTCTCCCTCCTCCTCCTGCACTCCCTTCCTCCCTTATGTTGAGTCCCCCCCCCTCCTTTTCCCCTGGAGATCGTCATTTGTAAAGCTCTTTGCTTAGACAGCCCATATCTTTGTCGTGGTGTTGTGGCCTCCCTCTCACTCAGCTCCTTTTTATCTGTACTTCATGAGGTTTTGGCACAAACTGGAACTTTTTCTTCCTACATGGAAAAAAAACAACAACAAAACAATGCGCACAACTCTAAAACAACAGAACCTATCCCCAAAGAATTCTGCCTTTCCCACGCTAAGCCAATTTTCCTCACAAGATTAAACAAACTCTCAATAAAAAAATGAAAGAAAAGGGAGGAGGGGGTCTGGTTATAATTCAAGTCTACAAAAAGACCAGAAGAGGATGGCCCAAAGTCTTCCAATGAGAAAAACAAACCTGAAAAAAGCCAACTGTTACTATTTTTAAGTGCCGGAGGAATGTTGCTTGGTGCCATGACTCAAAGGCACGCATCCGTAATCAGTTCATTCTGACTACACTCCTCTGCCACATCACACACGGGACGCAATCTTTTATGAGCCGCAAGAAAGAGAGGAGGAAGAGGGGAAAGTGAAAAATGAAAGAGTTCAAGTTCCACTGCATCCCGCCTCAGCCATGCATGCAAATGTGACAGATTTGACAGGGTGGGGGGCTAATACTGAGCTAATATTAGCCACTTTACAACTAGTTTTGCTCATGTGTTCAGACTTGGCAGCTATCATTCAAGTTAATGGAGGAGACAGATTTTAATTTTTATATTATTTTTTGCATTAGGCCATGTGATGCTCCTGTCAGGTTTCAAAACTCATCAGGGTCAGTATTAGCACACATATTCAAAGGGGAAAACATATAGTTTAAGTTAGTGCAATGAGGGACACTTTTTCTAATTGCCATTTATATATTTTGATTTGAAATAACTACGTTATACCAACACTGACTACCAGTTTGAAATCCAAAAGTGTTTTGTAAACTTATCAGAAAGGAGACTGCAAACGTCACACATCTGGATAGGAAATGGCAAATATAAAAGGTGATGAAGATACTGCCATAATTACATGGAAACTGAAATATTTGCCCATTCCTGTGCCGTAGACAGATGATGCAGAACACACAGTCCATCAGTTGCTCAGGTTCAGAAAACACACAACTGATATATGGCTTCCTCTTCGGATAACACAGTATCCGGTGCAGTGGCGGCCTGTGTCATTAGAACAGTGACAATGGTTTGCCAAAGTATTCCCGAGCCCACGTGGCTACATTCATCGCGGTAGCGTGACGTTTTTCATGCAATACTTCTGTGAGGGCTCAAAGGTCATGCAGATTTAGCTATGGTTTCTGCCCATTGCATTTACACCCTATAATTTTCATTAAAGACCTTGAATCTTTTCACACTTTTGTACCGTAAGTGTTGAAAGCAATCTTGTTTTGAGAAATATTACTTTTGAACTGATTAACAGACAAAGTTTGGTCTTTTCTAGCAAAGAATGAGCCTTTGGTGGATGCTCTTTTTATCTTCAGTCATGATACCCTAACCTGTTATGAATAACCAGGAAATGAAACGTTTTTAAACTATTTAAAACTATTTAGTTTGTAAATGAATAGGATGGACAAAAAGACACAATATAGCACCATCTTGAGCACTGGATGCTCCCTGCCTTTTTTATGCTGCCCTAACCCTAGACTGTTGCTCTTTGACAGCCTCTCACTCTCCCAAATCCCTCTTATAACTTTACACCTAAGATTACAGCTTTATCAGGGAGACATCCTGCTGACGCCTCGTTATGATGGCAGCTGAGAAGAGCGGGCGTAAGCCCCTAAAAAAAACTGGCATGAAGACTTGCCGCCAGCACACTGCTGAGTAATACTGAGTGTTCCCAGAAGGGGATTACAGTGACTGTTCAGTGAAAGAAAGGAAAACTTTGATGGAGGAAGGATGAGGATAATGATGAACATAATTTTCATCTCCCGAGGAGTTGGCAGCATGTTTGCTTGTCTTGATAGTGGCTTTTATTAGCCTATTAAAATTACTAAAACTAAAATAAAGGGCCGTACAGATCCCTAAATCTGTATTATGCCTGTATTCTTTATTTTCCTGATGCAAAACTACATCTGTAAAACATTTGGATCTCTTATTGGATATGTTCTATAAACTACAATGATTTGTATATTGAGTGAAAAAGTGATACAATTCTAACTTTACTATATAGGTTGTCACAGTATCCTACATCTGCCCCACATGTAAATACTGTACCTATTCTATACTTAACAAAAGTGGTTATTGTTACAAAAGTTGATATGTCGTATGAAGGAGTTCTGCAGGAGCAGGTCAAGACTACACCCTCAGTAGAAGTAGTAACCAGATTACATCATTTGAACTGAAAAACTCCTCCAGCTGACGTCATCTAGAGGAGGGTCACAGCTGGAAGCATGAGGCATATTTTAATATAAGAAGGCAGAGAGACGTTTAATAGCATTTACATACATCTACTCCCCCAAAGCGTAGGAAGCAGTCAAAATAGTTGCTTAAAATCAGTAAAGACGACCTTTAAATCAAATCCCAAGTAGTTTTGTTATTTAATTGGCTGAATTGTCCTTGAATCCACTGAAAACTAAAGATTTAAATATAATAGATCAGGTGCAAGTAAAATCAGATCATACAGTGTCTGAGTGATGTTCGTTGTGTTTGTTTAAAGTTGTCAGATGACCTCCCAGGCCCCATTTTTATTTACATGTAGGTGTAATTCTATCTGGTTTGACGTCAGACAAACACAAAGCAGTGCCGTGGCAATGCTTGACACACACCACAGAGATAAATGGATGTGAACTGACACAAACCTGACGCTCATGTTCGAGCAAGACCAGCTTGCAGAAAGACATAGTTCAGTGTAGTGAACTAATTCTATACAGTCTGCATGTAGCTCAGGCACAAACACTCGCTGTCTTTGTCAGACATGAAGACTTGCTTGAGGTCAGCTAACTGTATATAGAACAGGAGGCTTTGATCTTTGGACTTGGCTGTGGCAAAAACAGCCAGCCTTCGCTGAGGCCCTGTGCTACCGGAAACTTGTGGTCTGGGACAGCACCATTTACTACTCTGTTCTGGGTCTAAATATACAATAATAAAAAGCCTGGCAGATTTATTTCAGACTGCAATGCATTTCCTCTATAGAAAGGGAAGAAAGGACTGAGCAAGAGACAGACGTCTCCAGATCACTGAAGGACATTAAGTGATAATTACAGAGAGAGATAGACAGAAAGAGAAACACGAGGTTTCCCCCTCTCCCTTTTCTCTTCCTCTTCCTCTGTCACCACAGAGGAAAGTGGCGTCTCCAAACTAAAGAGGGGCGCCCGCTGTATTAGACTGCCAATGACTGGCCATGATTGTATTATCTGATCCTATGAGGGATAAAAGGACAGCAACACACACACACACACACACACACACACACTCTCTCACCACATGGCTGTATTTCATTGCTTAATGATCAATGCCTCTTCAGAAGTCGAACATGACTTTTGTGAAAACATCTTTAGACGTGCAGCCATGAAAGTATATATGATTCAAATTCAAGCATTCTCTTTATCTTTTGCAAGTCAAGTTGTCTGACACACACATACACACACTCATACTTCCCTATGCACGACTTCACCACCAGTCCACCGCACTTCTCTCAAATCTCTTTGATCCCCGGTCGAGGGTCCTCTCCGCGGTGCCTCTGTCTGAATTCCAGAGATTCTGGGATAATTCAAACGTTTCACGGCACATACTTGGTCCCCCCAGGAGACAGTGGCGGAGATGGAAAATGCCACCATGGTCCCCAGCTCTTTCTCCCTCCATTGTCTCTACTCTTTAATCAGGCCCTCTCTGTGGCTTGCGCTGCCACCGTGGTGTGTTGTCTCAGCCTGGGAAAATGCCGGCCTAAGTGGCTGTTATGTACTGAGGCGCAGACCACAGGGACCCAGAGGGGTGCTGCTGGAGCCCTCTGTGCCAGCTGTGGGTCTCACAGTGGCTAACACACACAATGAGTGAGGTCCCAAATCTGGATTCAGCCTTACATAACAGCCATATACATCTATTTACTTTTTAGACTGGGCTTCATTAAATCATACGCCATCATAATCACAGGCGTAGGCCAAAACCCAATCATAAATTATGAATATTATTTGTTCCTAAGGGGTTTTTGGGTGTAAACCAGCATTAAAATGCCACACATATAGGGCAGTGTTGTAGAAACTCCATTATGATTGCTTGTCTCTGAAAGGTCTGTGGAAAGGGAGTTTCCTGCCCGTATGTCAACAGATGACCAAAGCAAAGACCTTGTGTTTCCCTGAGTCAGAGCATAAAGAAGGTCAGGAACCAGCGCCACCTCTGAGGTCAAGCCATTTTCAGCTTTGTTTTAGGACAGACTCGTGTTAGGGCTGGGCAGCTGGGTCAGCTGACAGGTTGGCCGGCCTTCAGCCGGACACAATGCTCCATCAGGTCAAGTTTACAAGAACCAAGTCAAACGCTGCTGGTTTATTCTAGTTTATATTTACGGCTCATACACATGAATAGAGATTTTATGAGGTGCCATAAATTTCATTTTACAAAGAGGGTGAGTATGGAAGCTCATGTACGCCTACCCTGCGGTTTCTCCAGGCCACCACGAAGCCTTTGTATTTGCCGTGTTTGCCATGGGAAAATATCTGAAACAAATAAGTTGCCTGGTCGGCACCAATCAGTGTAAAAAACACTTCTAAAGGCTGTGGATTGTGCTAAGAGGGTGTGGCACAGTGCTGAAGGAACTACTTGTTTACTCTTGCCATGTCCAAAAATAAAATAGGAACTATTTTCTCCCTGGAGTGAAAGGCAAATAAACAAGTGTTCTAGAGCAGACAATGGCGCAAGCTCCCTGTGATTGTGCAGCAGTGTGCTGGATTTGGTATGAGAAGGAGTGCAACACTTTGAGGTTCCTCCAAAACATCACAGCCATCAGCATCACTGTCATCACTGTCACTGGTGAAAGCCAGACATAACTCAGACATAAATCATAGAAATGAAAGTGGAGAAAATATTTAACTGACAAAAACACATAATTTCTAGAAAAAGTCTGGTGAGATAAGTGGTACGATTTTTTTTCAAGTCTGCTTTATGTCCATGTTTAAGAGAAATTTCTAATTTTGTTATTTTAAACTGATGAATGTTTAAATTCTCTTTTAATCAAATGGATTTCTTGCAACTCCAGGACAGTAGTTAAGTATAGTATGCCGAGTACAGTAAGAGACAGTATTAACTATACAACAGCAACAAATTTTATGCTAAACTTCACCAGAGAAAAGTTTCTGTTACATTTAATTTCAAGCTTAAAATAATCAGTCAGCGTGGTCAACAGCTATGGCCATGTGGATATGCCATAATTTTCAAGAGAATGCAGATGCACTCTCCTCACTAAAAAAAACAAACGTAATAATTCTAAGGAATAATTTTGTTAATAATAATTTTGGTAAGGCAATCTGAATTTTATAATTTACATAATAAATGCGTATCTGCAAAATGTAGTGCTTGGCATCAAACCTGGGATTTTCCAATAAAGTGACATCACCCTACACAATTCTACAATTTCTCAAGCAGTAATTTTCTCAGTAAAAATTACTGACAGTAAAAAACTTCCTATATCCAAACACAACACCATTCTGATTTTTTTAAATGTTTTAAATAATATAAAAAAAGTAATACAAGTAATACAGAAATGTGGAACACTTGTCATAAGGCTGACAAGATGCTGAAAGACCATCTTAATTCATACCAGACAAATTTGTCTGCTCAATACTCAAAGCTCAGAGTGCATGCCAATGTTCAGTTATTTCAGTGACAAGGTTTTTGCAGTTACATAACTTGCTATTTGTTTGTATTATATTTTTTAATTAACTACTTTGGCTGACTCCATATTTTAACACTCTGAAAGTGGTAATTCTGCACAGTTAATATTTATAGCATATACTGAGTATTTGTGCTGGTAATACTTTCAATTATAGTTTACTATTTATTTTATTTACTGTACTTTTAGCCAAGTCGAATATTTTACATTGTGTCCGTACTTTTACTTAGCAGAATACTCCTTTTTTTTTTATTTCATCAACACGAGCGTCGTTTGCGTCATACATATGGAGACGTAGCCGTACGACCACGCCTCCATCGGTCGCTGATTGGTTGAACGTCACTGTTCACCGACAGCGGAAGTTGTTGGTTTATGTGGCCATGGGGCGATGAGCCTAGCTAACTGAATCTCTAGCTTTGTGTAGCGATAAAGGTTTTGTGACGCTTAAGCGCATAATTATACAGGTGAGATCATATTATATGTATAATTTTTAAATCGCACTGTCTGTCACCCTGATTCATAAATAACAGACGGTTAGTTGGTTGTGTTTAACAACTGCCAACCAACTACTCGGCGCTAGCAACACAAGCTACCTTGTAAGTAAACATGGAGTAGAAGTACTTAACTTTCACCTTCTATTTCTGTCTACTCTGTCAAACCTGTAGGTTTGTGTATTTGTTTTACCATTTGTATGACCAAAGCTCAACAACCGTGTCGTTTAGGGTAACGTTGTTAATCGTTGCCTAATCTCTGGTTAAACCTGCACAAACGTAATGCGTATTAGCTCACTGGTGCATGTTTGTTTTTCCCCTATTACACCTTTTCACTTACTACTAACGATAATTACTTTTATATAGCCTGAGAAAGTGGGGATTTGTAACACATTTGTAACTCTGCAAAGCCAAGTTCAATATAAACTGTTAAACTGATTTCCCCTTTAAACTGACAGTGACCTCTTAAACTGTTGTCTCTCTCTTCTCTTTTCCAGGCAGGGCCCACCAAGGCGTAGACATGGAAGTGCCTTGCTATCTGCCCAAACTGCTGTTCGAGCTCAATGAGCAACGTAAGCGTGACTTCTTCTGTGACTGTAGCATCCTTGTTGAGGGCCGCGTCTTCAAAGCTCATCGTAATGTGCTGTTTGCTGGAAGCGGCTACTTCCGGGCTCTTCTGGTTCACTACCTGCAGGTGAGAGGAACTGGTAGCAGCAGTGTCCAGTGTTTTAACTTACCGGATTCCTTAAACTATTAAAAACTAAAAACATTTTTTCTTTTCAGGATAGTGGTCAACGCTACAGCACAGCATCTTTGGACATTGTAACAGCTGACGCTTTCTCGATCATCCTGGACTTCCTGTACTCTGGCCGCTTGGCCCTAAACAGAAGTAACGTCATTGAGGTGATGTCAGCAGCCAGCTACTTGCAAATGACTGATCTGGTCAACTTCTGTAAAAGTTACATCCGCTCATCTTTAGAAATATGCAACAAAGAGAAGGAGAGGAACAGAGAGAAAAAGGACCAGGCTCAGGATGGAGGGATGGGTCCTGCAGACAGCGGCACTCCTGCTGCATCTATCGCCAGCGGTGCAGGTGCTGCAAAACCTCATTCACAGGTTGCAGAGGCAGATAGAGGATCCAGGTTAGGTCCAGAGTCTGTGACCTCAGCTAGAACCCCCTTGTCTATGCCTGTCACCACTCCACCAGGAACCAGCAGGGACATGGACAGTGACTACCATTCCACAGGGGAGTTTACATCTGGGAGTGAAGGACAGAAGGGACACATGGATCAGACTAATCTGTCATCCTCCTCATCCTCTGCTTTGACCCCAGAGTTGGTGAACCCTAAGATAGAGTACGACCCTGATGAGGAGCTTATGGAGTCCCCCGAAACCAAAGAACTGGCCTCATATTCTGGGCCCTCTCTGCACAGTCCTCATCATAGCAGGCTTCTTCCTCCAAGTCCCTCTCACTCCAGTGAGCGCTCCCCCCTTGGATACAGCCCTTCCTTTAACGCCAGGCAGCTGATGGAAATGCTGGCCAGAGGTGAAGGCCCCAGTCCTCTTGGGGACAGGATAGGGCAGCGTTTTACTCAAGGACTCGGTAGCAGCACAGGAGGAGGCAGAATGGATGAAGGTTTAGGGTTTGTAGCATCATCTATCATGGAGGTCCAGACTGACTGGATTGGAGAGTTCACAGGTAATGAGCAGCAACAAGATAAGCTCATGCAAATGGCAGATGGTGACATACATTTACCATTAGGTGTAAAATACGTCTGGAAACTAATACTACTGCTTTGCTCATCTAAAAATTATGGTATCCTGATGTGACTTGTGGCCCAAAAATTAATATTGGAGTGTACTATTATTGTATCGTCACTTATACTGTATTGTAAAATATGATGATATAGTTTTAAGTCTATACTATCCACCTCTAATTAGAACTGTTGGTCTATCTCTCTGCTCTTGCAGGTGATGGTTTGGTGAAACTCCACAAGTGCCCGTTCTGCCCTTACACTGCCAAGCAGAAGGGCATCATGAAGAGACACATCCGTTGTCACACAGGAGAGAGACCCTTCCCCTGTTCCATGTGTGGCAAGAGGTTCACAAGACAGGAACACCTTCGCAGTCATGCGCTCAGTGTAAGAGCTCAGTTTAGCTTTGACTGCAGGATAATCAGCCTCATTTTTAGTATGTTGGAGCAAGGATTTGTAGGTGCTTTAAGTCTGAGGTAGCTGCTAATGCTAAATTTGATGGTCTTTTACAACTAATATGCCATTTTAACCCAGCTATTTAGCTAACACATGCTAATAGCTTTTATTGCTGTTTAGTGGTGAACTTTTTTCTTCAATTATTATTAATTAAATTTTCCATTTGTCTGGATCTTTTGTTCTCAGAGATATGACATTTATAAAGTGCTGCACCTTGTCAAATTCAGAAATTACAAGTGCTGTTGAAATGTGAGTTATTTAAATTACTGAGGAATTTAAGAATTTCATCATACTACAGTTGGAGGAAATGTTTGCTTGTCGAGAGCAATTTTAAATTACATTGTTCTTCATTTTCATATTTTGATTTATACAAAGTCTATATAGATAAAGTTGTGGGAACTTGAATAATGACAAATATCTGTGCTCTTTTTGCAGTTTACAGATTAATTACTGTGTTCTGATAGTCAATAATACATAGTGAAGATATAGTGGTTTATTTAAGGCAGTACTTGCTAGCAGTTTGTTGTAAACAGTAATTAGCTGTCTCGATCTTTAATTGGGTTAAATTCCTTTTTTTTTTTAATGTTGTCTGTGTATTGTGTGCAGTGAATGAAGTATACTGAGAGCTGTACATCATTTGGATGTTGTTGGTTTTCATATATAATCTACAGGTTGTTGTTGTTGGCCGTGCTAATGAGTCACACACTTATACCATCCACAGGTTCACAGACACTACTGGCCAGTATCTTGTAAAAGTTGCAGGCGAACCTTCACCGGATCCAGTGTTTCTCCTGGACTCAGACGCTTTGGCATCTGCGAAAGCTGCAACTGCGTGACGACCACTCACAATGACTCGGACCCCTCTGCCAGCCAACAGGAGCCCATGGAACGTGCGGACGGGAATACAGACTGGTCCAGTTTCATTGACGATGTAGATGAGGTGGAGGTTGGCCGAGTGGAGGACTTGGTGGAGAAACAGATGCTTGAAAGGCAGCTGGCTGTCTGCACTGATGTAGGCCACAGTCTGTGAAATTGCAGGGCTGGGTAAACGGTGAAGAAAACCATTCCATTAACTTTGGCCAAATTGTTATTGATGTTAAATTATTACTGTAAGCTGACATTATTTATAGATTAATTTGTAACCAGAAAATGTGTTCTTTTGACGTTTGGAGATATTGTACTCCAGTGATTTGCCAGACTGCAAATACATTCAATGTCTGTTTTGGTCATTATTATTGTGGTCTTTCATTTCCTGTCCATGACTTTGCACAGTTAATCAAATCCCTCTGTGTGTGATTAAAGAGAAAGTCACTCATAAAGCTGCACCTTTCTGACCTTTACAGAGGATTATAGCTCGTCACGTTTTGATACACTTTATTTGAGTTTATAGTTCAGATGAAATGGCCTTTGTGGGTATTGTTGCAATAAATGTGTTGTGTATCATATGTTTGTCCTTCATCTGATGTTTATGTACTAGTTTTTTTTTTTCTTACAGTCAGAGGTTTATTCGTCACAAGGTGTGTTACTTTCTCTGCTGTTTGACATGGATTTGCATCAGGTGATAAACCTGCACGACTCTTGTAAAATGTGTCCTGTGATGCCCCCTAGTGACTGAGCTGGATGCCAAACCTCTCCTTAAGTAGTACAATCTGGATCTCTGGGCTGAAATAAATCAGACAACAATACTTTTAACACAGTTCCTCTCATTAGGGTATTTTTTCATGGTCTCTGGTACAATGTGGATTTATTGTTTATGCTAAAACCTGTAGCACTCAAAACCATTTAAGGGTGTACGGGGAATACTGAAATGACACCGAGGTCAGTGAACAAATGGACCTGCCACCTGTCATCAAAGGTGAATCCTGACAGCAAGTTGTCCCCTACATCCGCTGTACAGCGCATTTGATTAATGATTTGGTGATCTTGCTTTAGTCTAACACTGTCTTTCCTCAGGATGTGGTGGCACTGGCCCATGGATGTTGCTATGAATGTCCCAGTGTTTGAGGAAATGCTGAGGGAACATGGTGTTTGGGTGGGGATCAGTCTAGTTCCTTCCTATTTAATTGGCATTAATCACTGTTTTCTTCTATTTTAGGTTTTTTTTGTCCTTAAGTTCCCTGTATAGTATTTTGCAGTTTTTAATGTATGATAAAACTTCTGGTCTCCATGTAATACAAGAGCTTTCTGAATATATTTGACAAGATTTCCAAATAAGTAAAAATACATACACAGTATACTAGTGTAACATGCTGCACCATTTTAATAATAGCATTTATCTCAACGTTCTTATCCTTTAAATCTTGTTGACAATTCTTTTAAGTTTGAAGTCATTAATTAGTTTAGTTATTACAAGCTCTCCTACAAAATAAATCCCGGCTCGGTTATATCTGCTTTGGCGATACTGAGGAGGGCGACAATAACCATTCATTGAATGGTGTGTGCCAAAAACCACAGAAGAAGAACCTTTTTTTTTACGACTTTGTTTTGTTTGGAGCAGACAGCGAGGATCTGCGGTACGTCCCTGAAACATCAGCTTCCCTGCAGGACTGAGCGGTGACACATGGGGAAGTCTCGGGATCTGAGTGAGCTGGAGCGGGGCATGATCGTCGGAGCCAGAAGCGCCGGGTGCAGCATCTCGGAGACCGTGAACCGGCTGGGGTTCTCAAAGACTGCGGTGTCTCGAGTCTACAGGGAATGGTGTGAGAAGCAGAAAACCTCCAGTCACCGGGGATCCTGCGGGAGAAAACGCCTGGTAGATGAGAACGGCGAGAGGAGGATCGAGAGGATGGTGGAGGCGAACACCCAGGCTACGAGTGTGCAGATCCAGGCTCTGTACAACAGCAGCGGGCAGGAGAAGCCCATCTCACTCACCACCACCCGGCGGACCCTGAAGCGGCTGGGTTACGGCCGCAGGACTCAGCGGCGGGATCCGCTCATCCTGGCCGGACTGGAGGCTCTGGCTGTATACGCATCCTGCCCAGGACAGACTGACACCTCTACAGACTTTGTGGGCAGGTCTGAGGATCCCTCGGTCCCAGACGTTCAGTCCTCCACGGACGCAGCGTGCAGGAACGAGAGCCACCCGGAACCATCGGAGTCGTGATGATCTGGATCCTCAATTGCTCCCAGATGACTCCCTGCTATCTGCAAAGACATCGCTTTCTTTATTACAACAACATGTGGCCTACAAACTGAATTTATGCAACTACACAGTATAGAATAAACACCCACAGGCCTGATTTAATCCAAGACAGCATGCTCCAAGTTCTGCTCTCACAAGGGGATGATTCTGCTAAATGTTTCTTACTGAGGTCACAGTGAGTGGTGTAGTCCTGCATTATAATAATGTTTTAGCCACATTATTTACATAAATGAGGGCGAGTGGGCAGTCAGCTATAATCAGAATATTGGGAAAATAAAAGTACAAAGTAAATACACATGAAAGAAAGTTAATGTGTAAAGGCCTTGAAATTAAACAAAATAGGACTCACAGGTTTTCATCTTATGTTGCTTCAGCACCAGCCTTTTTATTTATTGGGCCTTGTTCAGAAAGTTTATGTAGCGGAACATTTCTTTTTGAAAGTCTTTTACACATAGACAAGTCAATATAGTAATGCTGGTAATTTTTATTTTCTTCAAAATAAAATAATTGTGGTTTTCCAATAGGAATTAGTAAACTATTGTACTCACGCACATGATTTATCACTGAGAATAACCTGTCAACAATTCTAAAATAAACAACTTTATTACACAGTATTTATCAATAATAAAATACTGGCTCACAAACATTGAAGGTACTGTTTAATTATGCTTTTCAAAGAGCCATACATTGATAAAGAATGTGAATTAATCAAGTGAGATGGTGAATGTCCTTTACATGTCAAACATTTATAGTAGCTGTTTTCAGCAAAAATATTGGCAAGACAAAATGGACATGGGGGGAATAACTCCCTCATTTGTTTTTCATTAGGTAATAGCCATTGTTAGTGAGCGTAACAGAAACTAAATCATTCATTTGAAGACACAGTGACAAGTAAACTGTAAAAGGAAGGAGGTACAGAGCAACACTGTACATAATACTAATACAGGGTAATACAGTGTATGTAATTAAACTTTACATATTGTGTTCAAATGGAAACTGTGTATCAGTCTGTGGATTATTTTGATAGATAGCAATAACTGGATTATGTTGGAATTGAGCACAAAATCTTGTAAGGTTAAAATACGTTTTACACAATAATGAAAGTTTTAAAACGCGTCTTCAAGACTCCAGAAGGATTCCGTAACCTGACAGCAGGTGGCGATAAAGGGAGGAGGGGGCTGCAACTCGAAATGAAAACGTAGAAGAAGACGCTTCGCATATGATCACTGTCATATGACTGAAAACAACGGGTCACAACAATAAATGAGTAAAATCCTGTAGTTAAATACCGCTGCGGGCGGTTCTTTGGGTTCTATGCGTGTCTTGTTGGTCTTTGTAGCACCAAGGTATAAACAGAGCTACGAGACTTAAATGTAACCAGTTAGCATCATGCTAGCCGCATTTCTCTTTCTCGCCTGTGCTTGTCACACGGCGGCTCGGTACACCCCCGACTGGACCAGTCTGGACGCAAGACCACTTCCTTCGTGGTACGACGAGTCTAAGCTGGGGATTTTTATCCACTGGGGTGTGTTTTGTGTGCCCGGGTTTGGCAGTGAGTGGTTCTGGTGGCATTGGCAGGGCCAGCAGCCTCCGGACCGGGCGTGTGTGGACTACATGTCGAAGAACTACCCGCCTGGGTTCAGCTACCCGGAGTTTGCCCCGCAGTTTCACGCACAGTTCTTCAACCCGGACGACTGGGCGGATATATTCAAAGCGTCTGGTGCAAAGTGAGTTCTTTTCTTTTAGCCAGTGGTGTGATTTAAACTTCCAGTGTAGTTTTAGGTCACTTACACACTATCTGAATTACAGATATGTCGTCCTGACGGCCAAACATCACGAGGGATTTACTAACTGGGGGTCTCCAAATTCCTGGAACTGGAATTCTGTTGACACTGGTCCTCACAGGGACCTGGTGGGAGACCTGGGAGAGGCCGTGCGCAAGAGGTGGGAAAGCTCAGAGAGATGAGTTGTTTTTGCTAGATGATGACACTAAGAAAATCAGAAATCCTGCAAGCGTGCGATGAATGCAAACGTGTTATATAACCTCTGTCTTCCTTATAAGACACAGTGTAGCCTGGTCTTACATGACGTTGGGTTTGGAATGCATCTGATGACTCATACAGACCTTATTGTGTTTTTGCTCTCTGATACATTTATTGTTATTACTGACACACAATCCCAGTCCTTAAATTCAACTTTGGGGTATGGGGGGCACTGGTATTGGATTTGGAGCCCTGTGTTGACAGATACCCTGAGTAAAAAAGATCGTCTAAATCTTCAAATAAGATTTAACATTTAGATTATTTCATTGCTGAATTTGTGGCTTTCTGTTGTTCTGGCGTCTTGATTTTTGCTCAGTAGCTTCTCTGTAGTAATGGCACAGTCATGGATTCTGAATGTAACAGCAGCAGAAGGTAAAATTGACAATTTTCTTGTTTAGGTCATTGCACTATGGACTCTACAACTCCCTGTATGAGTGGTTCCACCCTCTCTACCTGTCTGACAAGAAGAATAAATTCACCACCCAGAAGTTTGTGATGGATAAACTACTGCCAGAGCTTTATAACATGGTTGTGAGGTCTGTAGCACTTAAATTACCACATCAGATGACTGCACTTTATATTGTCAAGCATAGTTAAGCCAGCATGTGACTCCATAACAGCATATGAAGAACCTCTGAAACTTTGACTTCCTGTTCCCTTCCAGGTACAAACCTGAGGTTATCTGGTCTGATGGGGACTGGGAAGCACCTGACACCTACTGGAACTCCACTGAGTTCCTGGCCTGGCTCTACAATGACAGCCCTGTCAGGGTTAGTGTCTTCATAAGAAGGAAGCAACACATGTTTTATGTTCAGACTATGTGTGTGTGTGTGTTGTTTTTTTTAAGGAAGCATTTCAACAGTTAACTTAAGACGTCTGCGTTGTTTTAGGATACTGTTGTGACCAACGACAGATGGGGAGCTGGCTGCGCCTGTAAACATGGTGGCTACTATAACTGTGAAGACAAGTATACTCCAGGCCAGCTGCCCAAACACAAGTGGGAGAAATGCACATCTGTGGACACGCTGTCATGGGGTTACCGTCGGAACATGAAGCTGAGTGAACTGATGCGGTTACCCACCATCATAGCGGTGAGGATATGCGATGCTGCTGTTGTACGTGTACAACACAGGTTGTTTCTGCTCTCGTACATTATAGAGCTTCCAGACAGTTAGTCTGATGTCTTGATGACCACAACAAATGTGACTGTATGGTTGTGCTAACATACAAATCTGACATGATTGTGTTACCTTTGCTATAATGACCACAATTAAAGTCAGATATCTTTCTCCACATTGTATTGTTGAGTTAATTAATGTTAATACCGTGATCAGTGTCTTGTCTCAGTGACTGACTCATCTTTCTGCCTGATGTTGCTTTGACCACAGGATCTGGTTCAAACTGTGGCTCTGGGAGGTAACTACCTACTAAATGTGGGTCCCACCCCTGATGGGATGATCCCTGCTGTGTTTGAGGAGAGGCTCAGAGGTGTTGGAGCCTGGTTAGAGGTCAACGGGGAGGCCATCTATGCTTCTGAACCCTGGAGGGTACAGACAGAGAACAGTACCATACCTGTCTGGTAAGACGACAGGACAACTGATTTTTTTATTTTACTGGAATAAATGTAATTTTTAGAAATGTATATAGAAGCCACAAACTAACCTATTAGTTGATAGCAGAACAAAACTAATTAGCTGCAATAATCATGGAGGTTATGAGTAAATGTCCCTTAATATTTCTAGGTATACGTCTAAAGGGACCACTGTTTATGCCATCATGACAACCAAACCTCCCAAACCCACAGTGCAGCTGCTGCAACCCAAAACATCAGCATCCACCAAGGTAAAGAGACCATTTTACACATTATAAAAGGTCGACAGCAAAGCTTTGACAAAATGAAATTTTACAGAACAGGTTATCTAAAAACAATAGTAAAGTTCCTAAAAACAATAAAACTTCACCCCTCCCTAGATTTTTTTTTTCTTATATTTGTTTAATTTAAATGATTCAGATCATCAAACAGATTTTAATGTTACGCAAAGACAACCAGAGTAAATACAAAATAAAGTTTCTCTTTGCAACCAATGTAATAAAAATTTATCTTAAGAAAATAAAAGCTCCAAGTTCCAAATTAGTCACATTAGGTGGATATATTCTGAGTTTCAGATTCTGTACAGAATCCTTTACTTCTACTGCAACTGAACAGGAAAACATTTCAGGGAATCACCAAGATGAAATTCTGTAGCAAAAGGACTTAAACACTGGAAGATATACTGTTCACATAATAAACTCAGACTGCTTAAGCCTCATTTTAGCTTTAGAGACGCATTCAAATGCAATTTTTCACAGACCAAGGGTTGTGGACTTTGGCCTCCATCACTTCTATTGACGAGACTTTAAGAGACTTTACTAAGTTTTGTTCCTTGTCCAGGTGACTTTGTTGGGGAACCCTACGCCTTTACCCTGGTCCCCAGCCCCATCGAGTGGTGGCCTTATTGTCCAGCTGCCTGAGCTGCCATATACCCCTGGTCAAGCATGGACACTCAAACTGGACAATACCCAGTGACGTGTTGAACCACTACAAAGCTGAATATTTAGATTTTCTCTATTTCAGGTTTGTAAGATATGAAACATATGCACTATGGTAATGAATGTTGAATAAATTGAATGAGTATTTTTGCCACAATGAAAGAATTGAGCTCTCCACTTCAATGACACCTCTGTTGCTATGAGGACCAAAGATATAATTTGTCTCTGCATCATAAACTGCGCTGTGTTTTCCTAACGACTGAATGAGTGAGTGGAATCTGTTGTTCGGCTTGTGACATTTTCCTGGCAGCTTCTCATCTGCGTAATTACTGTTTCAGAAGTGATTCATTTTATGAATGATTTGTTTGGAAATGTTTGTACTGTAAATATACAAACCACTTTTTTCTTTTTAATACCACAAACTTTTTAAATGGTGAAATAAAATATCACTTAATTTGTCTTAATCTGTGTTTGTTTTTCGAGGCCTACTTTTCTAAAATACCTCAAAGTAATTTGAAAAGGCAACAATTTGTCTGATGGCACTTTAAACCTCTCATCATGTGAAGTCTATGAAAAAAACACTTCTGATACTTCTGGGTGACTCCTGTGGTGTCATGCTGAGCACTTGTTAGCAGTTTTATTTTAAGCAAGTGCCTCAGGATGGATTTCACAACTCACACTTTTATATTTTACTAACTGCTGACCTTTGATTGTAACCTGTTTCACTTAACCTGAGGCAGCTCCGTATTGAGCTCTGTATTTGTGAGCGCAGTTCTTTGCCACAACAGGTGTATGAATAGACAAAAATATTCTTTCTGAAGGAGTAAGGCCAAGTTACGATCTGACCAGGAAGAAGATACCCATGGGATGTTGTGGAATTGACTTATACCAGTGCTAAATTGTTCTGTCCCCTCTTTTAACCTTTCTTAATAGGTGTATATGGTTTACTTGTATTTGCAATGCAAATTCCTGCAGGCAGGGTGAGAGAGAGAAATAAATAAAATGGTAATGTTCTTTGGAAAAATCCTTCCCTTTGACTTCTACTTTGCATTTGTAATATGTGCTGTCCATGTGGGATTTCCTGCACTGTAAGACATGCTCTGTTCAAAACAGTTGACTAATATTAATAGTCAGAAAATAAACACAAAAAAGACAAAGGAGACACAGCACCCCTTATTTAACTCGCTAAAATAGCTTTATAATAATCATATTAATAGTAATAATATTAGCCATTAGAAAATGTTTTGACAATGTTGACAGTGTTACATTCTGTGTTGGGGTAAACCACGTCACAGTGTGCCATCTCTCTGAGCTTTCAGCGCTATCCGACGTGCTTTGTTGACACATCTAGATCCATGAAACATACTAGATCAATAAATAAATTTGTATGTACAAAATGAGGACCACGGCACAACAAAGAGAATCATGATTTACACGTCACTGTGCAACACCCTTCAGATTCAGACTGCTCACATGTATCTTGTTTATCCACTGATGGCATTTTATGGCATCACTATTGCTATATGCTCTTTTTGTAGGAGGAAAAAAACCCAACCCAAAACAAAAGCAGTTAATGTTTGTATGTACACTATGCTGCCTTGGCACTGAATCAAATGTGTCTAAAACAAAAGAACTCAAAGATAAAGCTGAGTTTAAAGACAGAAAAGCTCGCTGTATCAAACCCGTGTGATAGAAACGGTGTTCGTGAGGAATACAAGAAAGAGATGAAAGGATGAGGGGGTCAGGTGGGGGTAGAGTAGAGGGGCTATACAGGTTTTGCTACATTGCAGAGTAGAATACAGAGAGTGGAGCGACTGTGTCAGTGTGATGTCCATGTTGTTTTCCTTCTCTGGCAGAACTAAGAGTACAGAGTGGAATAAAAGCACATGGAGAAAGAAGGTTTTATGTTCGGATCTTCCATTCAGTCCATCTTTTCAAAGCTTACTTTCCTCTTTCGGTGACTCTCACTCCTCACGGGAGTGTCCATCATTCATCCCAGAGAAAGAAAAAAAAAAGTCTTCCCAGAGTTATTGTCAGTTTGCTTTTCTTCTACTCCATCTCATTAGTAGCAGCAATTTAAGATCTGTCATCATAGATTAAACTACTATATTTTGTACACAAGACTCGCCCTTGAATACAGAACAATGTTTACCCATAGCTATAATTGACAACACCATTTATAGTAATGAAAGTGATGGCAATAATAAATCCTTTTAATGGCATTAATCATACTAATAATAATCATATTGTAATAATATATGTAATATTGAGAAGAGCGTTTTCCATTGGCAATATGTATTTACAGTTTTGTAAACGTGTGCATGACAGGGTTGTATGTTTTTTGTTAATTACATAGTAATTGCTCAGTTGTCTCTGACCCACATGATTGCCTGTGTGTGTACTGTAAAGCAACATTACAGTGTTAATAGACACAAATACCTACACACACACACACAAAAACACAATTACACCTCAGTGTAAAAGGCACATTAGAGTTTCAGTTAAACATCTTCCTGGGTGTGAACTGCTCTGAAGGAAGAGGGAATTAAAAATACATTACAGCACATTTGCTCAAATTAAAGTCTTCACGACTAACAAAATCAGACAGTTTTTCTTATTAAAATGATTGTTTTCTTAGGATTAGCCATTTAAATAATTGACGCCACATACTGCAATAATAGCTCTTTACCATACTTTTCATTTTGTTAGTAGCAGGGTCTACCCATGCACGAGAGCTTCACAGGAATATAATATCAGCTTCACTAGCTGAAACCTAGGTTTCCATCCAAATCCTTGAACCACTGCAGATAAAAGACGGTGTAAATTCAAGTCTGCAAGTTAAGGCTCAAATAATGGAAATGTATTATGTATATTAGTTTGAAGAATTATTTTATGGAGCACCAAGGTCTGTTTTTCAGTGAAAGCTTCAATGCCAATCAAACATCAAGTTTTATTTGCATAATAGGTACTGTATAAGACCTTCTTTAAAATGTTACACTTTTGTCAAATTTCCTGTGTTTTTCCTCAGTTTTTATATGTGTAAATTGAAAATCGACATTAAAAACATGTAGATGGAAACACTGTTACAGCTTATTGTTGATTCTAATACAGTATCTGAGCTATAATACGTTTCTGCTAATGCTAATTTACAGCGTTTTAAATATTACAGGGCTTAACGAAAGATCAAACTGTCAGCCAGCTTTACCCAGTGGATTTTAATTTAACCAGTGACTTTTCCTCCAGAGCAGCTCTGCCTCTGAGAAATGTCAAACTAGAACTCAAATCTGCTGCTACAACATCCCTCCTGCCCCACTTTGTTGCAGATGCACAGTACACATACAAATTGGCTACAGTTGAGCACTTGCTTCAACCACCACTTCATCTTCATTCACTGCTTTTGTCTCAGCTGCTCTCCAGTCTCGGAAAATGGCTACTGGAGAACACGGGCTCAAACAAACGGTTTCCCCTCTTTGTTCAGAGAATATGGACAACATTCCTGTCGGACTGCTGCGGGACTGCTCTGGTCCTGCATGTTCAGGGTCTGTCGGTTTTGTGGTACTAGAGAATCTCCTGAGGACAGAGGCCTGGGTCCGGGCTGGAGACACTGCTGCTAGAAACTGAGGTACTCAGAGTTGACTTGTCCGTCTGGCACGTCCACATGGGGTTTTTGCACTTCTAGAAAGAGGTGAAAGGGTTTGTATAGTAGTCTTTCTGGTGTGTTCTGTGAGTGCTTGTATCGTGTTTGTACAACTATACACCCGGATGTGATTTTTAGCTGAGGCCTCTGTATTTATACTGTGCGGATAAATAGTAGGACAGATGGATGGGTAAATACTGAACAAAAGGGATGGAAATCACAACCACCAAAAGTGTGTTTACAAAGGACCGGTTCCAAGGCAAGGTGGCTGGCTAACACCTCAACTTGTGATAAATAGAGGAGAAAGTCAGTGAGAATCAAAAAAAAGTAGTAGTTGCTACAGTGGATCAATATCCAACAAAGCCTCCTTGATTCCTGGTGTCTTCCTCAAGGCCAACTCGTAATGGAAAGACCTTGCCATCCCTCTGCGTGTAGATTTTGAGGATTGTGAGGGTGGAGTCAAGAGTCCTTCACAGTGGAGTAACAGTATAAAAGCAGGTCTTTGTGCTTTGTTTGATGAGGGCTGAGTCAAACACCACTGAGATGCTGTCAAGTTTGAGGGTAAGAGAGGATAAGGGGAGAGAGGATAAAAGGCCGCTCTGCAACCCACACTGCTGCAAATAAAGTCAATTCCCAGCCCTTTTTTTCCTTCATTTCTAGGGCAGCTTGTTTTACGTTGAGGCCATTAAATCGATCTGTTGAGAATCAAATCGAAAACACTGATTCAAGGTTGCCGGTTGCCACTGTCCTCCTCAAAGTTTGAATCTTCGTACAAAGAAGTGACGTGTTGAAATAACTGCATTGTAAAATGTCAATTTTTTCAACCAGAAAAAAAAAAAATCTTTATAAGCTACAAAATTTGTCTGTCCTTTTGTCGAAACTGTGTTTCTGCCAGACTTTTCAAAGGAGGTTGCATGCAGTATTAACATCAACAAAAATCTGCCAGTCTTACATGTGTATTGCAAGTGAAAGTGAGGGAGACAAAGGATTGCATGTCAGTACAATAAAAACATTTTCTTCAACAATATTCTCTGCAGATTTTATATGGTTCTATTTACATATCTTTCTCTCGCTATATATATTTATATATACCGTAAACTGTGTTCAAAGGAAACCTCCACATATAGCTGGTTAGGCACATGTAGTTGGTTCTAAAGAGGAGATACAGGTTGGGGGATACAGCAGTATACGTTGTTAGAACCACAGACACATATACAGTAGGCCTAAGGAGGATCATACTTGGCAATTACCGCACTTGCCAGTTATACCCTGTGAACCTGACCCAGCACTAATAAACTGAAGATAATAATAATCATTTGAAATTCTTTTTCACATGTACTGAGTTTGGATATGCTCACACAGCTGTAGTATCACACAATGCTATAATCTATCATAATGATACTGTAGTATTTCACATTTGATATATGCTTTTTTTGTACATATATTGTACTCACTAATCTAGAAATGTAGATTATATTATAAAATATACATCTCCCGTTAAAATATCCCATTTAACCAACATATTCCATCCAAATGTTAGAAAAGAAATAAATAGGTCATGCTAAAAGATTCTAATATTTTGTGATTATTTTCTCTTTAAAATGGCTGATTTGGGCTTCTCAGAATTAATAGGGCTTCAACCCACTTCGCTTATGACACACAGCCCTTCATGTTCCCACCACACATAAGCAAATTAGCCTGTACACAACATCCGTACAAAATACTTCAATAAGAAATATGCGTTCTGACATAAATTCGTAAATGAGACGACCTTAAAAGCTCATTCTAGATCTTCTAGATCAGTGGAAACACCAGTACGATTTCAGGAAGGTGAAGGGGAAGGAACAAATAGTGCAACAAGCATACAGTACAGTTCCATTCATAACAAGTGTTATGAGCAATACACTACCTACTCCCTTCTTTAATATATTTTTCCATGATATGATTCCCACTCTTTGATGACTCTTTGGAAAAGGGGTTGGAGGGAGTTAAAGTACACTGAATATGACTCCTTTTGTTTCATCAAAGAAACCATGCATTCTCTCTTCAGCACTGTGTGAAAGTGACAGGACTGTACTTAAAAGTTAGGCGAGTGGATTCTACTGAAGATTACGCAGCCTTTGAATCAAGCTTAATTTACGCCTTTGTAATTATGCAAAAACATCATGGGAAAGTTCACTCAAACGATATTTAAGAGAACAGAAACACACTGTGTGTCATGGAAAGAAACTGAAAAAAATATTAATAATGAAACTCATCTTCTGTCATGGGTGTTTCATCGGGATGTCTGACATGGAAAGAACTCTCGACAGACCACTGGTGTTGTTTGGGTCCTCTTTGGACCACTTGGTGGTGCTATAGTCTCACAGTGAAATGGGAGTCTCCTCAGCAAAGTCCTGAAAAGCCACCAAAATACATTTCCCTAAAAACTCTCAGCAACCAAACCACTAAATGCCTAAACTTCAGAAAGACTACATAAAAAGCAACCGGCTCTGTTTTTTTGTCTCTACCTGTCAAGGGTATGATGCTACACCTCAGAAGCTCCTTTTGGCAAACATGAATGGCGACACTATGTACAAATAGCATTTGCACTTTCGAGAAGCCTCACTGCCGAATGCTGAGGATCTCTCGTTGGATATGCGAGACTCGTGGAATGTAGGAGAGACAGAAAAATTGTTTCATATTTGTTGACCGAGTGCCTGGATGGACAGATGGTGAAAGGTGCCAGCTGTAGTTGGCTGACGATGCTTGGAGGATGTTCTTTGGGGACTGCCAGCCATCTGACTTTAAGGGCATTTAAACTGATGGTGAGATTAATCTGTTTTTTTCATAGTGGTAGCATCAGTGAAGAGTATGGATACATCTTGTGATTCAGAAACTCCACAAATATAACAAGGAGTTGATCCCACTGCAAATGGCATCAGAGATCCATACAGGGAGATTCTGTTAGAGGTTTTGTGCCTGTTAAGCCCTTTATTTTCAGTGATGGAGAAGTGCTAGATGAACACGCACAGGCATGCTACTACTGCGTGAACCTCTATTAACTGCCATTATAAAAAAAAAGCAACAACTGTTTGTTGCCAGCCAAACTTGAAAAAAAAAGGAATTCAGAGCCTTCAAAAGGTCTGTAACTCATACCAGCTACCAGACTTCAGGTCTAGGCCTCTGTGCCAGTAAAATGTCTAAATTTCAAGACACTAAAATGGCTGTCATTGCTTATTTCACGAGCAAGATAACAGAATTGTGGAAAGTGGACTGATGGAATTCTGAAGGAACTGTAGCAGATTAACAGCTAAAATGACCTGCAGGTCTGCTTCGCAGGGGTGAGGGTAAGTGAGAAAGTGGAGAGGGAGACACCAGTCTTGAGTTCAGAGTCGAGTCTGGGCTTCAGGGATGTAGATCTCAATGCTGTCTGCGCTCTCTGTGGCTGAGTTCTGCCTGAAGGAAGCGGTTCTCTTGGTCTGTAGCAGCCTCCTTCTCGCTTCTGTCCTCTGCCGGTCGCCGAGGTCCAGGGACTTCTCTCTCATGGGTAGGGTGTGTCCACCAACACGAGGCACCACCAGTCCCCCTGACACACCTCCGGTGCCTCCATCTGCGACACTGTCGGCCCGGAGGCTGCCACTCACCCCTCCTGCTGGCTTCTTTGGTAAGGGAGGAGGAAGCTTCTTATCCTCCTGGCCCGGTGATGGTGAGATGTATATATAAGATGTAAACAGACAGTGGATTTATTGTGTTGGGTAGTTAAAAAAAAGTTTTTGTATGGGATCCCATGCAAAAAAGTGGAAATGTTGGAATGTGAGAATGAGAAACCAAAAAGGCAAAACCAAAAAGAAAAAAGGTCAAATTCAAGTCAGGACATTATAACAGAGAAATAAAAAAAAAAACATCAGCAAAAAGGTATTTCAGCATGCATTGGCATCGGGTGACGTAAAAAGGAAATGAAATGGAAGAAGAAAAGGTAAACAGAGATTATGTAAAAAGGAAAAGAAGAAAAGAGAAACAATTGTTAGTTTGTAATAAAGAATAATGAAGCTGATCAGTTAGTAGTCTAACTTTTATAGATAATATCTAACAGACAAGTACTTTCTTCCGTCTGACCAGCTGCAATAAATGCAAAAATGCATTTTAGTCAATTTCTAACAGTTTACGATTTGTTTCCGTCTTGTGGGCAGCTCGACTCAGTTCCTCTTGCTGTTGTGTATTTTCACAGCCTGCAAATGCTCGAAAGGCACGGCGTTCTGCACTACTCTTCTGCACACTGCCGTCTTAGCTCTGGGGGGTTGCTGAAGGGAAACCAGGGCTGTTTGCAACCCCGGGCCTCTCACCTTCTTTTCAGGTGGGAGCCTCCACCCAGAGTCCTTGAGTCTCTGAAGGTCCTGAAACTTGACTCTAACATCCTCTATGTTGAGCTGTAGCAGGTCCCAGAAACCTGCCAGGTCCTGAGAGGTGGGCTGGGGGTATGCTGAAGGGTCCTGGGTGGTCAGGGACACAGGAAATTACATGTGATGGTTGACAAAGTAATATACAAAGATTTGTGAACGAGAGAGACATATTTCTCCAGTACTGCTACTCCAGCCAAGGCAAATTTGCCTTGAGCGACAATGAATCCTGGCAAAACCACCCACCATATGTAATGTGTGTTGTAATGATTTCGCATGCAATCACGCATACTCACCACACTTTGTTGGCAGAGGCGGAAGAACTGCTGGACTTTCTGAGACATGAGCATCTGGGCGCTGCCAACTGCATTACGAATTAGCTCAAGAACTAGGAAGAAAAGCAAACAGCAGATAAACAGTGTTAGAAATTAAAGAATTATTCATAATTCATGAGTAATCTTTTCATTCCTCCTCCCAAACTCACTCTCCTCTTGCAGTTCGTTCTCCTCTGCCTCTCTCTCCATGTTCTGGCACCAGCCCTCCATCCTCTCCACCTCTGTCTGCAGGAGGCGCAAGAAGAACTCTCCGTCTCTCATGCACGGCGACGCTCGACCCGAGTCGGGCAAGCTCCGGGGACCCTCCACGGACGGTGTCCCGGCCCAAGCTCTCTCTGAAGTGATGGGCAGAGGGGAGTGAGAGCGTGGAGGCAAGTGTGGGTGCTGATGGGGGCGTGGATCTGCCTGGCAGGCCTCAGAGTTGTAGTCACTCTGGATAAAGTCCTGGGATAACATACGAAAAAACTGTTTAAACCAAACATTTTCTTTATCATAACCCATATCAATCCCATAACTACAGACCTTCCCAGTGTCTCTTATCACAAAGTTAATGACAGAATGTGAGCACAGTTGCTGTTGGAAATATTATTAAGGAATGATATGGTTTGTGCAACACATCTGTCTAATGTAGCAGTGGTGCCTTATCGGATGCTCAACTATAAATCAAAAAGATATTCCCCTGTTGAAGCCCATGATAATTTCTCCAAAATCTATGTGTTATGACCCCCCCTTAGTGACGCCATCTGGAGACACGGCATCTCTTTCTATAGCTTCCCTGATGACACTGAGCCCTATGTGGCCGTGCTTCCTGATGACAACAGACCAAATGATGCTCTTAGTAGACATTAGAGCTGGATATGTGGATGTCCCAGAATGCCTTGCAGTTCAAGCAGGATAAAACAGAGATTCTAGCTACTGGTTCAAAAAAATTGACGCAATCCATTTCTAACTCTAATGCCCAAGTGCTAAACAGAAGCAGAAGGAGAGAACACATTTCACCTCTTTTAAAGCTGTTCAACACTGGTTTCCTATCAGCTTTCCTGTTGATTTTGATTTCAAAAGGATCCACTTCAGTGAGAATTCATTATAGAAAAATGTTTGTTGTCTTTTTAGTATACTGGCAATATGCTTTTTCATCTTTACTATAATAATTACACTTTTGCTGTGTCACAGACTCACGTTGTAGTGTTACTGTACCTAAAGTGTATCGAGTTTTTTCTTATATCTACCACTTGACACTACAGCTTTTGTAAACACCACTCTGCAGTGTCTCTGTGAGAGAGTTTTTATCAAGGCTGGGGGGGTATAGTATCAAGAAAATAATCATATTAGAAAACGTCAAAGTCGCACAGTGTTTCTAAACCATCTCTTCTCACACTCGGTCACATACAGTAAACACTTGTCCAAGTGATCCCCACTTTATTTCAGTCGCCACATCTACCTATTGGTAGGTCTATAACAGTCAACTGTAGTTTATGAAAAACAATAAAGAGAGTTAGGAATCCTTATTGGACTGGATTGTAAACAATGTCGAAGACTAACCTCCCTGTAGGCCCACTGTCCTTGTGTGTGAACTGTACGGTGGCACTCTGTGTACTGGCTGGCGGACTCGGGCTCTGACGAGTGCCTTTGGAAGGAACAGCCAAACTGAAGACTCTTGTCCTGCGTTGGCACAGCAATGCTTAGCCCTGGGAAGCCCTCAGGGTCCAGGTCGGCCTGCACGCTCGCCGTGACGCTGTTGGAGCGCTTGAAGCGAGCCCGCCTGCAACAGTCACAGCAATCCCTGAGCCATCCAGAGTGTCACATGCAAAAGCTTTTCTCTAATTATTTTTAACTTCTAATAACTGCACGTTCATATTTGTGCTGGGACAGTCAAACTGTCATCACGGTCACTACTACTCACTCGATTGTGATAAGTTCTGCTAAATCCTTTGGCATATGACGTACCAGCGTGTGTAAATGTCATGTCAACAGCCTCAGTGATGAGTTTACGCTATTACACATTTATAACCCTCCTCTCCTCAACCTTCTTTGCTGTCTGATGAGGTGTGAGTGGTGACTCAGATTTCCATTCTCACACTCCTGTTTTATCCCCTGACGTCATACCGTCATCCTCGGGGGCTGGGGACATTGTTAACAGGTGCACGATCCCAAACCGCTTGACTGTTTGGGAGTATGTGATGCTGCGAGTGCTTGCATGCATGCGTGTAAATCTGACCCATAAGTGATGCTGGATATAATTAGGAGGGGCTGCATCACGTGTGAAAGTCATGTCGAGTGTATGATTTGCAGTAGTCATGGTTACAGTCATTAATGACGAAAAACAAGACATTCTTGGAACAAAGTGTTACTGAGTTCAAGCTGTGATGTCTGATGAAATGTTAAATAAAATAATAGGATCTAGCCTAGAAATCAACCATAGGTGGCTTCACTGTTGGGGGCCAGGAGATGAAGACTTTCAGAAATTATATATTAAAATTATTCACATAAATTACAGTACTAAGACCAAAAGCTCTTGATGAAGATATGTATTTTGGGCCAAAGATAAATGAGCAAATAAACAAATGCAAGTTTGTTTTCATAATTAAGGAAACCTAAATGTCAGGCAAAATAAACACACAAGTTTTTTCCTGCTTTGATTTTTAGTTGTACTTCTGTTACCTTTTGTCATCTTCAACTTGAACTCCTATTGAGTGCACCTCTGTAAGAGCTTTGCCCTCTGCGTCTGAATCTGACAGAGTCTCTGAGCTGTCCACCTGGAACAGAAAAAGCCACAGAGCCAGACCAAGACAACTGCAGTTAAAGAAATATTTGGACATTTTGGCAAGTATGCATATATGTTTGTGGGACTTGAAAGAGGAGAACAATACCACTCTCATGAGAAACATTAAATAATATTACTCTG
The DNA here is from genome assembly GCA_034779795.1 of Ctenopoma multispine. NCBI lineage: Eukaryota > Metazoa > Chordata > Actinopteri > Anabantiformes > Anabantidae > Ctenopoma > Ctenopoma multispine. The sequence goes on along the minus strand of JAUYWH010000003.1, from coordinate 14,648,807 downwards.
TGTAATTGTATTGTACTTTTATTTAAATGCTGAAACCGTCAATAATCTGTCAGTGAGCTGAAAAATTAACAATTTGACAAGTCTGCCTAATTTCTCAGGTTTTCAAGCAGTCTACACATTTTCTGGTTAAAAATAAAATGTATTTACTTCCCTAGTTTTTAAAACTGCCCTGTCTCACCTGCACAGCTATGGATGGCCGCCACTTTCTCCCCCCACGTTCGTCCTGCCCTCCAGCTTTACTCAGCACCATGCTGTTTTGAGGCAGAGAGGTTGACTTCCCCAAGCTGCCCCCCATCCTGCTGTCCCTCTCCCTGGCTGGTCTCGGTGGCCCCTCAAGCAGACTGTCTGCTGAGCTGCTGTGCTTGGGCCTCACTCCTACTCCTGGACCCCCTCCGTACGGCACGAGCTCCCGCGAACCCCTGACCCCATCTAGGCTCTCTGCCGAATTACTGTGCTGTCTGGAACGCCCAGGGCCTGTGGTGGTGTAGTACCCCCCTCTGGATGAGCGACCTGAGGGCCCATCAGAGCTGCCCAGGTCCACAGAGTTGCTGTGCTGTTTGGGGCGCCCAAGCCCTAAGCCTGAGGCCAACTGGACATTGCTCTGGAAGTAGGCATCCTGTGTGGACTCGGTGCTGCTCTGGGCCCGCACCGAGAGTGAAGACTTGGACATGCGAGGTGGAAGTGGGGGGGGAGCACCTTTACGATAAGGAAAGACTGAAGTGTCAGAAGAACAGAAGAAAGGAAGACAGAAGCACAGTGGGCTGTTAAAAACATAATGAGTAATATATCAACAGGGAGCAGGGGAGGTGGATACTTACATAAGGGAAAGACTAGAAAGAGAAGGGAAAGTTAAAGACTGAATAAAATAGAACAATTCTTGACAAAAAGGAGGTAAAACAAGACAGAAAAGATGAAAAAAAACAATGAAAGTGTAACCTAAAAATTTGTCAAAAATTCACTTTGTGACGTTTGGATTCAGTGATGGTGAGGTGGTGAAAAACACAGACATGACAGAAGTGACAGAAGAAAATGACTTCTCTTGAGCTAACTGAACTCTGCTCCTTAGACAGACAAAGCAATTTCCTGAGAGATTTAAAAAAAAAAACAAAAAAAAAAAAAACAGGATTCCACTTCCTCCTCCCTCCAAACTTCATTCAAAGGTATATGCACACACAGTTACTCCAGGAAGCCTGTCAGAACCAAGAGTCTGTGCATGTACTGTATGTATGTGCATTAAAGTTTGTGGTTGATGTATGTGACACTTCACAGAGGCTTTAAAATATCTCAAGAGGGATTTGCTAGTCTAAGCTTAGAAACTTTGGGGCCTATGAGGCACCACAGTCTCTCTACTGTGCAAATACCTATACTTGAGATGGTTTTATATTAAGCTTTCTACATGCAGAAAAAAAAACTAACAAAGCAAATATGTTTAAAACAAAAGTGGCGTAGCATGAGCAGGGAAGAAATGAGACACAGACGGAAAGAAGCAGCTGGAGACAGTGAGCTATCATCATAATCATAAGCGTTCCTGTATCTATTACTGAGGCTGAGAACACACAGGGGAGGTTGATGGGAGTGGTGATAAGAGAGAACAGAGCAAAAAATGATGAAGAACATGCACATACAGTATACACAAGTCAGTGCATATAGCACACACGTATATACACAAACACAAGGATGTGCTGCAGAAAAGACTGAGCTAAAATCACAGTCATCCAAGGAAAAGTGAAAAAAAAGGTTCATAATTGAATATGGATGCACATATTGTAAGCAGCTGTGCAATGTGTGAGTGAGAGTGAGGGTTTGTGGATGTGTACGTGTATATGTGTAAACTCGATTTGAAATTTTATGACACAAGCTGTCATAAGATTTTCTCTCCCACTTGCTGCCGTACCGTGTCTCCCACTTACGACCGCATTAAAGACAACCACATACAAACACAAACACACATAAACCCACCAAACACTACCTTACTGGTAGATTGAACCACACACGTTCACCCACTCACCGGCCCCGGCCTTGATGCTTCCCTGGGGGCCAGACATGGAGAAGACGGAGAGGCAGTCATCGTCCTGGGAGCAGCCGGCTTGTATGGCGCGGACGTAGCTGTGACTGCGGGTGCGAAACACACCTGGAAGATCCAGGGCCTCGACAGCTTGAGACTCCACCTCCCCAAACATGGTCTCACACACTGCCTCAAACTGACGATTCAACGAATCTCCCAGCTGAGTGGGGAAAATAACCTCTGGTTAATGCAAAGCTCAAATTCCACAGTTATATATGTTTATTTTATTTATAGCAATACACTATTACCTGTGAGCTTGTCAGAGAGCGAGTGTAACTGCGAGAGCGCGTGTGAGTTTTGGGTGTGGTTCTGCTGTTAGGGTGGGAATCTGTACACTGCTTACACGAGTACCTGGAATTAACACAAACACAGTCACCATTAATGTAACAACCACGCTGCACGATGAAAGTTATTTCTCACCTAGTTGGTGTTATATCCTGATTGTATAATATACGATTGCAAAATCCTCATCTTAAAACACGTGTTCATCACTGAAGATTCTGAATGTAACTAAAATCAGTCAGAGAATATCTTAAATATTCACTCAGCTACTTTCAAACACCAAGGTCACAATGAGCCCGATGATCATCATCCTGCACTGATACATGAAGACTTTAAATGTTTAAGGCAAAGGTCTGTGTTACAAACCCAAGGTGTAGTATTTGCAACACTTCTTAAAGTTTACATCCATGTATACTGCTCCACAGCAGTACTTCAGGTCACAATATCCACAGTGATCCTTAAAGTACTTCAAAATTAATATGAAACTTTCGATTGGAAATTGTTCTCATAAAATAGTTTTTATCTTAGATATCTTAGATTTTATCTTAGATCAGGTCATACCGACTCCTGATTGGAGGAATCCTGTTAAGTCCCACCCCTCCCCAGGTAGCGTGTGTGCCGTGTGTGGTGACGGAGAAGAAGCGTGTTCAGCTAACACGCTCTGAAGTGGTGTAGTTGTTAGTTCAGTGTTTAATGTGTCTGGAGACGAAAAAAGTGACTCAGACCATCCACGGACCTGTGTGACGACAATTAATCACTTTTGAATTGTCTTGGTGAGTGAATTTACATTTAAGCTAACGCAGGTTTTGACTGGCGACATGCGCCACTGAGTTTGTTCTCTGATAATGTGAGAGGCGTATTTTGTTTGCTTCTTTGAAATATTAAGAGTTAAACCAGTGAAGTGAGTTGTAGCTCAAGTTTCTTTCAATTCTTTTCAGCATTTCTGTTCAGTGTAGTGTAAATGATGCTGTTAGGCTGTGAAAAGATAATTCTGTGTGTGCATTTTGTCATTACCCTTATCACAACCATGCGTGCAGGATTTATTGTACTGTATTTTACATCTAGGGGGGATAAGATATTGCATAGATGGAGATAGTGTATAGTTAAAAAGATTTCACAGATATAACTTATCATGTTATGGTAGTAATGTGAGATGGCCAGAGATAATGAGATTTTTGTTGTTGTTATACAGGCTTGATTGTATGATCCCATGAAAACACCTGGAGTTTGGATTCCATCACAGGGATGGCGACCCGTTGTGGGACATTATCACTTGTCATTCCTTCGTCTCCGTCGTGATGGCATATCAGTGTGGTAAGACTGTTCAAGCTCCATATCTTTAGACTTCTTGTAGTAGAGTGAACTTAGATTAGACCAAACCCAGACTAACATCAAATGGATGACTAAGTGCATACAAAACCGACTCAAAACTGTGCTAAATGCCTGAAGTAGATTAGAATAAATCTAAAGACAGAGTTGAGCTTGAGAGAAATAGAAAAAAAAACAACCAACAACTGCATTTGCTACATTTTAAAGGAATGCCCTTCGCTGGAGTTGAAAGACATTGAAGTGGATTTTATAGTAAAGTGGGTTTTATTGCAGATTCACATTGAATCGATAAATATTTCAGTTGAAAAAGTTTGTTTTTGGATCCGATTATTAATCTTTTCGTTTACTTACCAATAAATAATAATCATAACTTATGTCAGAAAAGCTAGTGCATTTGTCACTTATGTTAACATTAAATATATGACTGAAGAAACCATTTCAGTTTGAACTTTCACCTTTTGATACTCTGCATTAGAGATGCACCAGTAGATTGGCTGGAGATCGGAATAGGCCTTGTTTAAGCCTGACCGGCTACGACTGGTGACCTGCAGATCACTCTGACATATCTGATTCTGCGCTGTCACATTTCCGCACATGCATGATGGTTCACGTCGCGCACCAGAGAGCAGTGGAGCGAAGGCGAGCGGATACTGAACGCACTAAGTAACGTATTGACCTAGTTACTTATAGAAGTGCTGGCTATGTTGCTTATTTGGTCTGTTTGTTCATTTTGTTGTTCAAATAATTTTCAGTCCCCTTTGCTATCTTGACAGATTGCTCGTCTTTCTGCACATAGGTGCAAATGACTTGTTGCATTGGTGTCAACGAGTATTAACTTTTTCAAATGTAGTTATCTTTGCCATCGTCGTCTGTAGGGTCTCTGTGTCTGTGTGTGCTGCAGCATATGAGAGAGAGAGCCGCCCCTATCCCTTGCACGTGGACTCAGAAAGAGATCTTCTGCATTGGCAATAGCGAAAATGTAGTGTTTCAGTGCTCAGTCTTGGAGTTTACAGGGGTCCTAAAGATGTCATGAGTTTGTTTTGCTTGGGACAATTTTACCATTCATATTCGTACATGATGACCTCCTTAAATCCCAGCAAAGTGTATTCATTGAATCATTCTGTGTTTTGCATGTAAAATCACTAATAATTATACCAGTTACATAAATATAATGAAAGTGCAATATTTTCTGTGTGAAATGTAGTGGATTAGTGCAATATGCAGTTATGTAGCTGCAGTAGTAGTAGTTCAACACACTACTACTTATAGGAAGGTCAACAGTTTAGTCAGTGAACCTAGTTAATTACGGTTAACTTTACTTTAGTTACTTGACAGTAGGAGGCTGGAGTGATTATGAACATTGCTCTGTAGCATCCTGTTTGCCCAATGATTTTTTCATGTGAACCCTTCAATTGTGACATTTGACCTTTGATCCATGCTGATAGATCTTCTGAAGGCATCCCTCTGAGCGATCAGGGTGGACTTGGGTGAGGCTTTGGGGCTGGTATCAGAGTCGGCGCTGTCATCATCACCCATGGCCTTGATGTAGCTGCCGCTCCGCATACGTCGGCAAGGAATCTCACCTCCACTGTCCCCTCCACCACCATATCCACCTCCCCAATCTTCTGAAGGTACCTGAGACACATTAAAATGAAGGTTCACGCCGTCATAGGCACAATAAACATAAAACAAATGAGTAGGATTGTGTTGTGACGTTTATACGTGTACAACCATGTGGAGTATACACATGGTCAAGTTTGTTTAGTAAGATTCTCTATGAATGGATAAGACACAGTTAAAATGAGTCCAAAGTAAGTATGCATTCTTCTTTTACACCAACTGTTAAGGGAAAAGTAATTAATCACAATGTGAATTAATCCGTTTTGAGATATTGAAGATGTTTTCACTGCACTGTTGGCAGCTTCTTTCCAATATCTGTTATTCAAGTCAAAAATAATCAAAACAGAAATATATTTCATCACTGAAAAATATTTCACACCTCAAACAGACGGACCGTGGTGATGATTCACACATACTGTCATGGCACACATGCACCCGGTCTGGGATTGCAAAGCAAACACACGAGCAGAGACAGCTCAAGCATGCTCATGCACACACACACACAAATGAACATATGTGCATATGAGGGAGATGATGTTAGAGACAGAGAGATAGGGACAAAGGGACTTACAGAAAGAGAGAAACTCTGACAGCTGGAGAAACACTGACACAGAGAAGGAAAAACAGTGTAAGCCAGAAGCTTATAGAGAGCAAATAAACAAATGTACAGATAGACAGACAGATACAATGTCAGCAGACAGACAGAGAAGGTGGTTCACAGAGAGAAAGACCCATGTACAGAGTGGCAAAAGAAGAAACAGCGAAACTGAATAAAAGACCTAAGCGAGCCGAGAACAGGAAGATAGATGAGCAGATGAATGAAAGCCAGATGAGAAAACAAAATACACGAACACACACACACACACAGGAACACAGTCAAGAGAAAAATAAGGACAACATATAGAGAATTGATAAGGAGCAATGAAATGAAACCATAAAAATGACATGAACAGGTTCCCACTGTGGCCTTATATAAAATATATGGCTTTTCATAACTAAGCCTGAATGCTTTCATTACTCAGAAATGTCTTATGATGACACCTCATACAATGAATGAAAATGTGAAATATCTTTTGGATTATTCATATGAGGTGACTTATTTGGAAAGTCTCCTAATATTGCATTGATTCACATTCAGAGTTGATTAAACTGCTCGACGTTTCTCACCTGAAATATTTAAATTTGAGATATTTAAAAAGAATGTCATCATTCGAGGGAAACCTGATCAATGATGAATTTGCTTCAACAGGAAGAGATGCCTATATCTTCATTTATTAACCATTATTTGTAAATAGTATGTTCACCGACTTGTCTCTAACTTTGTCTACAGTTTGGTGTTTTGCATAGAGTGGGTGTCAGAAATTACTGTATTTCTGTACAAGGCAGATGGAAAATGGAGAATTGCTTCTCTGTGGTTATGTTGATATATAAGTGGCCTCTTTAACATTACTGATATTGACTCATATAAAAACATACTGATTAGTGCATGTATATCATGGTGGGTTCTGTAGTTGGTTGAAAAAACATTAGAAACTAGTTGCAAGGACATTAAGTATCCACAGGTAAATTTCCATGGGAGCTATAGCAAGTAGATGATAAATTGTTACAATACAATAATATGGATAAACATTTTTTGATTAGAGTACTCAATGAGAGAGTAATACCGCCACAGTGTGTGTGTGTGTGTGTGCCATCTGATCCCACTTCTTTTCCAGCATGATGAAAGCTTTACACCATCAAAAAGAAAGCAACAGCAGCTGCTTGTGCTGCTGAAAGACCCGTAGATCTTTCAGTTCATGCAAATGCTCTGAGATGTGCTGTCTCTCTCTCTCTCACCACACACACACACACACACACACACACACACACACACACACACGTGACCAAGTGAAAACACCTACACACACAGTTAAGGCCCCAGGGTTTGGCATCCCGCTGAGTGTGTGTTTTTAAGGTCACCACTTAAAAGATGATTCAGCCTAATCTCCCGATCCCCCTGGCCTTCCACTATCGCTCTCATTTTCTCATCTTGCTCTTTCACTCCTCTCGTTTTGCCCCTTGGCTACCATCACCTCCTTTATCTCTTTTCTATCCCTGTGCTTGCTTTGCTATCTCTGCATCCCGCTACCTTGCTCTTTTCCTCCTTCTATCTTTGTCTCTCTCACCCTCGCTGTTACTGCCTTCATTTCACTCTCGCTCCATATTCTTGTTTTTATCATTCCTTATCTAATAGCCACAGGCCGCGTAGAAGGGACAGGCTCAGGGAATGGAGAGCGGCGGTTTCTGAAGGTGCACATTGTCACTGGCATTGACATCAAGGGAGGAAACCTTGCTGAACAACGTCACAGAAATTTTAAGTTAGAGTTAAGCTGAGTAATAATGTTAAAAACCTTTTTTAAAGTTGTGAGAAACAGTTTGCTTGGTGTGGGAATTGTGCTAGCATCACAGTTTTGCTAGGTAAAGGGATCTCAAAGACACCCTTTTGACATTTTTCTGCAAGACAGTCATACTAAAATTTAAATGAAAAGTTAAGCATGTTAATAATTTATAACTTTTAATAACAATTTTCCTTTTGTTTGTGTTGATAGACCTTGAAGGGGTTGACTTTAGGGGTGGCCAGGCAGAGACCATAGTTTATTTTGGGGTGTAACAGAAACTGATGTCTAGCTACTGTGTTTTTATCTGTATTTGGTTAGGGTTAGGGTTAGGGCATTTTTTTGGATCACTTACTCTCGCTGCTTTTTGTACACAAGTTATGTTAAACTAAAATTTCTTTTTAAAAGAACCTCCAATAAAACCTCTGAAACACTTTATAAAGTTATTGTATTTTATTAGTTATAAAGGTTTTATAAAAAAATACAACTAATTACAAGAGAAATCTGAGAAAAATACACAAGTCATTAAAAAGTACTGAATATATCCTTACAATATATATGCAAAGCATGAATTATATACCTGGTGGCCCACATTGATAAGTACTTCTCACTGTAGGCACAGCTGGTTGCTGTCACTCTCTGAATCTTTAGCTCTTTCATCTGTCAGTAAAGACAAGAGTTAAAATAGTCACAGTGCCAGGTTTGGTGGTTATACAGTTATCTACTTGTATTGCTTTTTATATTAGCGTTTGCGTTTATAATGATTAATATAATGTATTAGGGCTGTTTTTGCTTACTGAGACCAAACATTTCATGTTACAATTCTTTCACAAAACAGGCAGTTCAAGGCTTTTGAAATCCAATATGACTTTGAAATGTCACACGCACCAATACTGTTTTGGCACCTTTTGAAGGTAGAAAAGTTTTAATTATCACAAGATAATAAAAGTTAATTGTTTGAAGAAGAAATCAACACAATGAGATTACCAACACCTTATTCAGATTGTGTTTCGTAACGAACTCGAACAGTTTGTGTCCCTCGTGTGTTAGCTGAGCGTTACATTTAGGTCATGCAGGTAACGATCTGCATCTTTGAACCTTCTAATGATCTGGCTTTTAAATATATCATCAGAACAATAAGATTTTTTTTACAAAAAACATTCAATCATCATTGGCTAACTTTTTTTTTTACCTAACTAAACTGCTAAAACATGAGTCATAAAATAACGTATGAAATATTTAAAGCTTACCTGCAATCATACTGCCATGGGTGAGTTTTATTTCACATCTGACGAATTAAGAAACATCCTTCTCTTGAACTTCAGACAACAGGCAGTTGTAAATTGAATGTAAAGTAGGAGGAAGAATGGTCAACTGGATAGGTGTGCTGCTTAAAGCCATGCCCTAGGGAACGGTGGCAGAGGAACTGCAAGAGGTGGGAAAACGGTGTGGCTCGAAAAGCTGGTGTTGTGATCTTTGCCTAGTGTGGCTGCAGCCACCCCTGGCCACCAGCTGTTTCAGCTGTAGACTAGCTAAGACTCTGTTGTGTTAGCTAGTTGCTAACTAGTTAGCTGGTTTCCAGCTTGTCTGCCTTTGTTTGTGTAGCTGGTTTCCAGCTTGTCTGCCTCGTGCGTCTGTGTGTGTAGTCCTCAGAGGGTTTTCTGCTCCACACATTTACCGATAAGGGTCATACTGGAGCAGAAAACCAAAGCAATGTGCCAGACACCATAATGCACTGTAGTGTCACGAGAAACTGCAGCTCAAAGTTCTTCATCACAATATGTGAATGCTGGACGATAAATGTAGTAAAATCATCTGTTATTATAAATATGTACTGATAGTAGCAGAGTCAAAGTTAGTTGTTGAATATATCACACATTGTCTATACACACTTAATTTGCCCATGTGGGCAGCAAACATTTTTAAGTTTGCTTCCAGAGACCAAGGTTTCAGTTTGCAGCCATTGCTTTACTAAGACGTCTGTGTTGCCATTTGTCCTGGGGTCTAGTTGTGGTTGAAAAGATCTGAATAGCTCTACACCCGTAGCTCCCGGAAGCCTCCAGAAACTCCAAATCCACAGATCAATCTGACTGACTTCAGCACTATCTGACTATTCAGAAGTAACACAAGTGCATGTTACACCTGGAGACATACACTGGGGAAGTTAAACTCATGTCCGGAGGTGTGACCGTGATGGCAGAGGCAAACTCTTTGGAGGTTTGTCCTCTGAGAACAACACTAACACACACATCCCTGTGTCTCTTCTATCAGCAGACCTCAGCTGTGTCTAAAGGATGGAAGCTGGAAAAACACCAGGGACTCCTGTGGCTACCTACTGTTTCCGTAGAAACACAGCCTGCATGGCAGCTCTTCTTCAGCACAGCTGGAGGTTTATGCGTGAATGTTTGTGTGAGTGTTTGTGTATGTGTGCCTTCTCAGCTTCCTTTGCAGGTACACTAGCTTTTTAGCTTTTCATTTTAGGGGATTCATGCCTAAAAATGAGATGGGGACAAAAGGAGAATTGTGCTGGATTCAGCGAAAGATGGTAGTAACTGGAACTCAGAGACAAGCTAGACATTAAATAATCTCTGTGTGGGCGAGAATCATTGTTTTCTGACTCATAGCAAAATACCAAGACAGTCTATGGTGTCTCTCCGTTGGATATTTAACCCTTTAAACATTGGACTGTTGTTAGTTTATGTCATGTCTTTTTTTTTTTTTCTTTTACACTTTTTATGAAAAAAGATGAATTTGATTCAAAATAGTTTGTGTGTGAAGTAGTTTTAATACATACTAATACCTTGATGAGATCTGTTTTTGGCTAATGTAAACTCTCCTTGTATGTCAAAGCGGTAAAAGAAATACTGCAGGTCTGAGCAGAAAACACACACACAAACACAAGTGTACATTGGTTGGCATGTAGGTATATACACACCTGCAGGTAGTGAAAGGTCCTCTCCTTCAGCTTGCTCTCTATAGGCACCAAAGCTTTGTCATAGCCTCCTCCTCCTCTGGTGGAAGGGTACACCTCCCTGGCCTGACTCACTGTCATGGCTGACCAGGTGCTCCTCTTCAGGGAGTGGCCGTGGTGCCCTTGATGCCCTTGATGTCCCCCTCCTTCACTCCCAGTCAAAGCCATGGTGTTACAGGCCATGCACTCCCCAGGCCGTGGCCCACCACTTCGCTCCTTGGGTTTCTTCATGGTTAGCTCTTGGATGGCAGCATCCAAGCTCTCGTGTCCGGTGGGATACCCCCGCCTGCCCCCGCTCACCAGGAAACTGCTGTCGCTATCCAGGTTGTCATCAGAACTCCACCAGCCTGCTGTCCTGCTGCGATGGCGCCTATTCGACTCATGCCGTGAGTCTCCACTCTTGCTACGCTCTCGAGACTTGTTTCTCCTGGTGGAGCGTGACTGGTGGCCTGAGTAGTGGCCTCCGCCATCCTCCCCTCCACTCCTGTGGCCGCCTCCTCCTCCTCTCTCACCACGGTAGTCTCCACCTCCCCTTGTGCCATTGTATTCACGTTTGGATGGTGCCTCGAGGGAATGGGACTTGGCAAAGAGGCGCTGTACAGAGTTGACTAGGTGACGAATGCGGGAGGGGCTTTCACTGCGTTGCTCAGCGCCCCCACTAGCAGTGCGTTGGTACTGCAGTGTGTGGAAACCATCAGGATGAAAGGGCACCTGCTTCTCAAACTGGTCCATTAGGTTTGGAGGAACACGGTGCATCTTCCCTCCGTGGCTTGAGGATAGACATTCCTCGCAAGAGTCAAATGATTGGAGAGCTGGGTGCTGGCTGGGGTGGGAACGTGGGAATGTACCCCCTCCAGAGTGGCTATGGGAGTGGGAATGGGAGTGGGAATGGTGCCTCTCCAGCGCCAGAGCCTCAGCTGGGCCTCCCGGAGGGTAATAGTGGCCATCGCTGTGACCCTGATAGTAGTCTCTGCCTGGGCCATCACAGTCCTCAGGGGTGCAATGGCAGGGGCCGCCTCCACCACCACTGGAGGAATGCTGGGACATGCTACGGCTGACATGGTACCCTTTCATAGGCGCCGGGCCGTGGTGGGCCGTCCGGGCCGAAAGGGGGCGCTGTGGGCGTGACAGGGCTGCACTGGTCTCACCTGGAGGCACAAAAGCAGTCACCATTCAGGCCTTGTATCTTGGGAGAGAGGAGTCAAACAGTGAATTTAGGAATTCAAATATTTATCTTATCAAATAATTGAATCTGGTGTTGAGTTTTGCAATCAGTAGCATTTTACTGTCTCATTACGCAGAACAACCATGAGATGATGATGAAGTGTTGCTAATTACGACCAGCCACTCAACTGTTGTGTCAATAGCTATGGAGATTTCAGCTTTCTGAACAGGCTAGGAGATGAGATGAAAATGGATTTGTAGTAACATGTTAAAATAATGTAATCTGAAAAAAATACATGATTCAGCGTGAGTACAGGTATAAATAACTTATCTGAGTTTTTTTGTAGTTTATATGTCTGTGTGAGACACAAAGGTGGGAGGTGCAGTGAAGTGTGACTTCAATAAATGACAACAAAAAGAAATAGACTGCACAGATTGATGTCTAGATTGTTTTCTCTCTTCTATCAAGTGGTATGATAAACTGAAAGTGAAAATGTTTTTCTGTTGAACATTTTTTATTGATGTTGCATTTCATTTTTTTTTGCCTAACTGAAAACAAACAATGCAATGGTGAGCATTCATCCTGCATGCTGTAACAAGCAGCCACAGTCAGCTCACTTCTTGTCAGTCACCTCAAATGCCACTGGGCTGGTAAATCAAAATATAAACCTCTTTTTCTCCGTGTCTCACTTCTCTTTCTCGTCTATCGTTACAGTATATTCATCAGCCCAGCACTTCTTGTTTGTCACTTTTTTTCCTCATCCATGTCCACAGGGAGTCTCTGAGCGTTCACATGATTTACAGCTGTGGGAAAAAAACGTGTTTATCGATCACCTGCATTTTAAAGCAGAGATGGAGAGCAGAGGCAAGCATCCAAGCATATTCACAAATGTCTGTGCTACCAATAGCAGAACCATTTCACTGTTTGAGTAGTAGCGGAACAGTTACATCTTTCCCAATAACGTCATTCACAATATCAAAGTGACGAGGCAGAAATCAACCCTGCAGAATCTTTGAAAGGATAAAAGTTCAGAAGAGTATGGGATTCTCTACAAAACAAACCCAGGAAATGAAATCAATACACCTGTAGCAAGAATGTGGCACTATGTAAATCATATCACCCACACACTATAGATATTCTAAGTTAAAGTGAACAGTATGCAAACAGGACAAAGCCTTTCTTTGAGTTGTCTTTCTTTTCAGGATAACAACTGAGATTACATTCCAAATGTGGTAATCATGTATCTTATTGGACTGGCATTAATTGCTGCTGCTGTAATCACATTCTGTATTACCCACGTTCTCCACTAACTACATAATGAATCACAGGCACACAGCCTGTTTATAACGCACAAGAGCATTTCCCGTCATTTCTAGATTTGATTAAATCGAGATGAAATTACTTGATGAAAGCCAGAATGGAAGCGCTCGGCTGGATGGGATTCACTGAGCTCCTGCGAGTGTATTTGCGCTCGTGTTTGCCGGCTTTCACACAGAGATGAGAGATAGGGGACAGATGCTGGGATAATCATTAAATAGAGCGTGGCCTTTTTGCCTTGATTGGCTGAATGAGAGCCGCCACCCAGGAAGCTCACCCACATCCAGCCGTGTCATTGGTGTAGCCGTGACGACGGGCTTCTCCAAGTCAGTATCCCACTACGGACTGATTTCAGACAGCCGTGGCACCTGGCTGGACTTGCCTGCCTCTCATTACTTGTATATGTGTGTGTGTTTGTTTGTGTTTATTTCACTGCAAAAAATATGTCACCACAAATAATATGCTATAAAAATATGTCTCACTTTTCAATTTTCACTTTTCACATAATTTATGAGCATTTTATTGAACTGAAATTTGATTTCTCCTTTCTTTTTTTTATTCATTATTGAAGCACGTGCGTGTATTATTATTTTTAACACTTTTACGAACAAAGTGCTGCACAGGGTTGAAACAGAACACTTATTTACCCAGCGAAATTATATATTTAAAATATAATAAACCCAATACGTCTGAGTAGAATAAAACCCCCAAACCACAAATAAAGATAAAAACAATAAAAACAAAACTTTAACACAATGTGCTTCACTGCATAGCAAAGCTGTCTTTCTGTTCAGACTGTTAAATAGAAGCTACTGAGCCAGGCTAACCAGCTATGTAGTGCCAATTTATTTTCCTAACGTGTGCTAACTAGTAATTTTAGAAAAATGTAGCATTTTTTTTTCTCCAGGGCAAAAAGTGTAACCCATGTGCAGATTTGTCGTTGTAAGATGTCTGAACACCCTATCAAAGCTTGTTGAGACAGATATTTTTTGCAGTGTGTGTGTGTTGTACTTACATGTGTGTGTCCCTGTTTTTTGAATAGACACAAAGTGAGCAGCGCCGCTCTGCCTGGAGGAGTAAATTAAACCATGTTCTGTTTATTATGATGTCTTTGGCTTTGGAGCAGGCAGCCTGCTAGGAGCTGTCAATCTTTGTGACATGCACACACACGCTCAAATGAGAGGTTGTGTGTGTGCACGCGCCTCAAAGACACCTGAACACACAGACAGACAGACAACTGGAAAGATCGAGGTAGAAAAGAAAAAACGATGGCTCTGCCATCTTTTTTTCCTTCTTTCTATCCATCTCTCCACGTCTCCATCTCCTCCTGACCTACTTCCATCCATCCTGAAGTCATGTCTCTCCCTCCCTATGTTCTCCTGTCTTTGTTTTTTGTTTTTTTTGTACCTGTCAGTATGGCTGGCTCTCTGCCTGTCAGCAGTTCTGTGTGTGAGTTAATTGCAAAGTTTGTTTGAGTTTTTTATCCATTCGCCTTTACTCATCAATCAAAGCTCTCTCGTCTTCATTTCTTCTTAGATAATTGAGGAATTGCAGTATTATGTACACACATTTTGTACACCAAATAATACACCGGAACTTTCAAGATGCTTTATTTGTTCTCTCTCAGCCTCCTCAATGACATCCCCTCCATGTTTTTAGAGAGCTCCTCAAATTAAAATTGAAACGCGCTGTCACCGTTTCATTCAACCCACGTACAGTACATTCCTCCATGTTTTACTTCTTCTACATCTTTTTGTTTCCTTTCTATTTACCCCTCATCCCTCCCTCTTTGTATCCGCAGAAATATTCAGTAGCTGTTCAGAATAGAGTTGGAGCTGTACAACATACTGTCATTGTTTAACACTCCTTGGCACCAACATGATTGTTACAGAAGCTTCAGTCTGGAGCTGTTTCATTTTAAATATTCATGCGATCATGCCAGCTGCTCTGACCCACTTTGCTAACAGCTGAGTCTTCTCCCGTCTCTGCGAGTGTTGGGTCATAGGGTATTTCACATCAGTGAAGTACTGTAAATTCAACACATGAAATACCTGAAATGATACAAGTAGTTTCATGTATGTTCATATTATATGTTCATATATTCATGTAATGCAGTAAGTCAAAAAATTCATTCATAATACATTTGCATTAAGATCAGTAGATAATACCTTATAAGCTATTAAGAATTTCATTAAATTTAGAATCCAAATGTGAAATTTCTACCATGGAAACATGACTCATTTTGAAAAAGAGAAGTTGTCACCTTTTGTTTACAACATTGAATCATGGTATCATTTAATCATTTAATTAGGCTTTAAAAACTATAGATGAGTAATGTTAATGTGCATAGATACCTGAACACAGGTATCTAAATAAATTCAAAAGATAAAACCGAAAACAAATGATTACATAACTGGCTGAAATCATCACTGGTGCAGTCAACTGGTTTTTAGAAGTCACACAGTTAAATGGAGATCACCCGGGTGCAGTGAATGTGTTTAAATCCCTTTTGAAAACCTTATCCTTTCGACACCTTGTGAGATATTGATTTTAGTTGTTTTTATTTAATTTTATTAACGTTTTTTTTTTGTGTAATTTTAATAGTTTTGTCTTAATTCTCTGTACAGCACCTGGGTCCTGTGTGGTTGTTTAAAGTGCTTTATAAATAAAGTTGGAGTTGGAGTTTTGGGATATTTTATGGTGTAGACACCTTGCTGATAGATTAACATTGTTGCCAAAAACTACACCACAAAGACAAAAGACTCCACACACGGTTATTAAAGAGCATAATTCAGTTTTGTATATTTAATGAACTCAGATTATTATGTTGATGTTCGTTTTTATTTAGCCACAAAATACATTTGAGAGATTGAAGGGGTGGGGTTTGGGTGGCAGTGGTTTGGGGGAGTAGTGGATGAATCTACAGCAGCAAACAACGCTGGCATGTGCAAATCAGCACAGTAATAGTGAGCAATATAATTACTGCACAGCACACCTGCATGAATATGACTGGATGTAGCTAGCAAGCTGATGACTACAAAGCTGTTATGAATGATAAAACATTATATTTCCAGAGAATAAACATTTAAAACATGTAAAATATTTAATGAATAAACATTATGTTATAACAATTGCAACCAATGCAACCAGGAGCTTTAAAGGAATAGTTCAACATGTTGTGTGGTGCACACATTTGCTTTGTTGAGAATGCACGACATGATCAGTAACACTCTCATGTATGTGGCTCTGTTCACAGGTAATATCTATCTGCCAGTACCTCTAAAGGTCTGAATGTCTTTATTAAGACAATTTTGAATTATTATTTGTCTAATCTGTATAAAACTGAAGTGTAAACCACCTATATATGATAGTCATCACCGCAAGGTTGACATTCAACAAATATTGTGCCAGTGGCGTTTTTTTAAGACTGCAAGGGAAGCTCAGCTTCCCCTATAATGTCTCAAAATTATTGTACTATTGTACAAATTATGTACTATTGTATTAACATTTTATTGACTAAAAATGCGTTAGAAAACGTTCATCTCTAAAACGAGTTCGTTCAGAATCAGTAAGATATAGCAGCTCGGTTGACTTGATTTTCTTCTCATACATTCCCGTAGCGTCACAGTGCATTTCCCCGTTGAAGCCCAGCGTCCATTGACTTCAATGCGGCTGCTTTGAACGTTTTTTTTCAGTG
>JAUYWH010000003.1:14618740-14631886 GCA_034779795.1 Ctenopoma multispine | reverse complement strand
TTTCATCATACATTTCACACAATTATACACCACATTCCTTGTTTCACTTTTACAGAGTTTAATATTTTTTTTTAGATCGTTCATTCATTCATTGATATAGTAGGCCGAAAATGAGCTTCCCCTATCTGACAGACTTGTAAGCGCCACTGTATTGTGCCCAACCAATAAAATCTAGTCTGGAGATAACCTCATGCGGAAGTAGAAGTTGTCAGATTTATTCGTAGGGTTGCATATAAAATTCAGAGCAACAGTAAGCAAACTGCTTGCTAGCCACAGCTTCATATTTGCCATACGGACATGAGAGTGGAATAGATGCAACTGTCCACATGACAGTGAATAAGCAAATGTACCAAAATGTCAAACTACTCTGTCATTATGTGAAATATTGAATATATTTCTTCTGGATTTCTTCTTGCTACCAGACAGTAATGCAGACAATAGCCGACAGTCATTTGGACAAGACAGTTTTTGGCGTCTATAGAAATGTGCTAACGATGAGCAGCAGTGGCTATTGTGTGCCTGAATACCGCATTTGTTTAACTGCAGATACAATGAACCGTGCTACATCGTGGTCTGGGGCAGATATGTTGAGTCATTTAAGAATACAAGGTGAACTGCACACAGTCCTTTATAGAAATGTAGGCAAACAATGGGAAAGTTTTCATTAGCCTGGTATCTGCCCTTATGTGCCAGTACAGTAGGCTTCAAAGATGATATTAATCACTAGAGCTCAGCACCCCCACATTGACAGACAATGGTGAAATGTATAAATCTGGGAATGGGAAATAATAGGAGGATTGGCTGAGCTGTGTGTTGGCGTGCACTTGCTTCCTCGCCAGCCAGAGAGACATGCATGCTGGGAAACTGGCAGAAGTACAGATTTGCTCTTCTCAGCTTTTAGCTATGAATGATCTATTTTCATTTTTCCCAATGTCTTTCTCTCATATGTACACACATACACGCACTTCTCTGATGTCCGGATGATGGCTGTAGCTAACCCGTTGTGATCCAGAGAGAATCAAGGATAATGGGATAGGTGGAACATTTAAAGGGTGACTCATGAAAGAGGACCTGTAAAATATGAGAGAGCAGCGGTGGGCCAGGTGGCTTCAGCACATCAGTTCTGTCCAAACGGAGAGGGAAAGAAATAAAATGCTAGGTACCTGCTGGCTTCCTACTTGCTTTGACATCTATCTTAGATGAAGATATAATTGCAGTCTTTCAGTACAGAACTGGCAGAATTTATTCTACAAACCTTGTGCAAATCGGTGTGCTCACATGCACACACATGAACATAAAAATATGGCAGAGTGAAGGTGACTGACGATTGACTATATGTTGAGATGCCTATGAGTAGCAGAGGAGAGCCACAGAGGAGGGAAACGGCAAAAATACAACAAGAAGGAACAAGAAGAAAACCATGAGTGAGAGGCAGAGAAAGAGTATGAGAGAGAGAAGATGATGGCCACAGCACAGGGGAAATATGCTCCTATCATGAGGGCAAAATTGAAGAGAGCCTAGGGGGCAACTCCACTATCATGCTCTCTGTCTCCTCCTCCTCTTGCCCTGTTTTCCCATTTGTCATCCTTCCTGCACAGCCAGCTTTTTTTCCCCTCCTTCTCCATTACTACTTTCACTCCATCTCTTACATGTGCTAGCAAAAACTGCTGTCCAACTGCTTTAGACTAGCAGGAGTTAAACAAGTCCTAGACCTTCAGTGGACAGGATGTTCAGGATTGGTACTACATATGGTTTCTTCCTTTGCCTCTCAGAGAATAGTCATTTACAAGAGCACGAGAGGTCACTTGTCAGGGGTTGTAAACTACTTATTAAAGTAATTTACCAAGTGACCACTTCAAATTCATACCCCTTTTCCCCTTTTTTGTCTTTAATTCTTTCTTCCTTTCCTTCTCCGTGTCTCCTTTAGTCCCTCTTCCTTCCTGTGTGTCAGTTCTCTTTGGCTCTTACCTTGTCACTTCTTGCCTCTCTTTCTTTTTTGCTCCCACTTTCTGCCACTCTCTGTGTGTCACTTCTCCCTCTCTCCCTGTCTCTCCAGTTACTCTGGTGTTGTGTTGTATTATAAACCTTCCTGACAGAAAATCTAAGGTAGATGCAGAAAGCACAGCTTGGGGAAGAATCAAGACACACACGCACATAGAGGAACGCATTCACGCATTTTCCTACTGTCATACAGTTTAGCTGACTTAAACCAGCCACCAACTCTGAATTTGTTTTCAAACCTTTCTTTTTTTAAACCAGTGTTAATTTACATAAGTGTGTCTGTATATTAATAATAATCTTGATTCTCGCTTTTTAGTGATAGACATAAAATGTACAACATATGAACTGTGACAAGCACTCAAAAGTTCAGATTTGAACAAAACCAAAGAGCTGCAGACTAGCAAAAGACACTACACTAGCATAAGATTAACTCGCAACTAACTCACAACAAAATAATATTATTTTTTAAAATCTGTAGTCATCCCTAATGGTTTATTGCTTACTCTCCTAGCACTGAATTAGGTCCATACTAAGTTACTGCTAAAGATAACGCATCACTTCACATTAAAACCATTCAAATGACATAACACTGCTTTTATTGTGATGCAGTACAATGAATAATTTGTTTCAGATGTTGGCACTAACACATTGATGTAAAATAACGTCCATAAGACAGTGGTCATATTTGGCATTTTCTTTGATCAGAACAAAAAAAGATCAGCCACGGTGAACCAAAGTTTTCATGCTCTGTGTGTGTGGGTAGGACTTGGCTGGGAAGAAATCCTACTACATAAGCAGCACTGCCTTTTGGCGTGTCTTGTTTTGAATTAAAGCAGTTTAATGAGCATGAGCTCCAATAGCTGAGAAACTGAAAAAAAAGGTGAACCCTTTGCATAGTTTGCTTTTTTCAGCTCCTCTTTCCAAGGTCAAGAATGAATTTTTATTCTTATCCATGCCATGATGCTTTTAAACTGGAAAAAGAACAGATCTGTGCTTCATCAGTTTCTATCCGTGAATGTTTTCATTTTCAACATTTTCTCATATGCACAGACACACGCACACACACTCCTCACACACATTTGTATTCCTGCGAAGAGACAATCTTTGCCTCTGATTTGCCAACATGGACAAGACGTCCTAGCAGTGCTCAGAAAAATGGAAATTTCAGCATCTACAATTCAAAATTGACTAGGCAAAATCTATCTGCTGAGAAAGATTGTACAATATGATTGTTTCCTAAGTGAACAAGAATACAATGCTGATGAAGCTGTGGACTCCGAATTCATAAAACAGGGGGTTACAGGGAAGGAAATAAATCACAGCAAAGATCAGAAAAAGAATTCAGAAAAATGAGAACCGTAAAAAGAGATAACTCACAAATGAACACTCATGCAGTGTGACGGCTCGCTGTAGTTGGAAATCACAACCCAGGTGGATTCTCACCACACAGGCACTTCAGACTCCTTACAAACGCTGCACATACATGGATAAAGGCTGTAGCAGTATCCACAGATGCAAATCACAGACAGACAGAAGGATGGACGCACACACACACGTCTAACCAGCTGACTCTAGTGTTGCTAGGTTACTTTGTGAACTAGGTTACTACATGTAGGAAATATTTGCATAAATCTCACATGGATGCTAATACACCATGAGTGAAGTGTGTGTGTGTGTATAGATGTCTAGTGGGATCAATAATGGTGATCAGCTTCAGTTTGACTTTAGAGCATGCTACAGTGTTAGTAGGAAGATTAATAAAATGAATTAAAATGAAACACAAATGTGAGAGTGTTTGAAATGCAAATAAAGTGTGCATTTAAAATGTATAGGTGCATTTGCATAATGCATGTAAGTGTGTGACTGCTTAGGCTGGTGCTTTGCTCGAGATGTTAAGCAATGTGTGCTGAGTCCTTTCTTCTGCTTTCCTTAATTTCCTTTCACCATATTACCTGCTCTCTATTATCCCCGTCACACTTTTCCCTCCTTCCAATCTCCTTGTCCTTTCCCTGCAACTTCTCGTTAGAGCAAACTAATATCAGCACTAAGTGGAACTCTAATATCAAACAGATGGAGGAGGCTTAACAACGCTTGATCTCATTACAGTGCAAAAGAAATAGTTTAGCAGTCATCTGTTCTAAACGGTATTTAAGTAAAAGGCAGGATCTGTGTCCGCTGTGCTACATGCACGAATCAATATTTGGATAGATTTTGTACATGAACACATACAGGTACCAAAACACACCCAGCAGCCTACAGATACTTAAAAAGATGAACGCTGTGTTGTGCTGAGAGGTGAACTGTCACCACTGGCAATAGGGACGCAGCTGTGCAATAGGTGAGAAGGGAGTAAAAATTCTGTTTTCGGTGATAGAGTGTGTGTGTGTGTGTGTGTGTTTTAACTTCTCCTGCTTGCTGTGCTTCGCTTACCCCTTACCCAGCTACCACCAACAGTACTCATCAAACAGACCTACACACACAGGTACACCTAAAAGCTTATCATAATGTGACTTAGAAGTGGAGAAGTAGAGTTCTGTACAGTTTTCATCAGTGCTGTGGAGCCCCTTTTTGCCTGGACACCTTAAATAGCATGATGTCAGACATGAAAGAGCTGTATGTGTGACACTTTCTGTCAGGAATGTGTGTGTACATGACTGTGACTGGCCAACAGAGGGCCTTGCCTGGTGATGTCAAGTTGTGTTGTGGGGAAATAGATTTTTGTTGGACAAGACAACCTACTGTATTATCAGTCTGAATGTGTTTACAGCCATGTTAGCAGGGAAGTATGTATTCAAATTCTTGAGTATTTTTATTTGTTACTATTTAAACTGTCTAGCATATAGAGTTAAAATGCTTAGTGATTCACTTGTAGTCCATATAGTACAGACCCTTGGCTCACTATTTGACTGCAACCTACCAACTGGTAACCACTGTGCTAAAGGATGACAAAAGTAACTCAGTAATGTTTATTTAATGTAAGTTAACTTTTAAGTACAGTTTCAGGATAGTAACTACATTTACTTAAGTAAAATAATTTAGCAGTTTTCCAGTACATGGTGTTGACTTGACTCAACTTCCCAAGGCTCTGAGTGAGCTTTGGTCATACCATGAAGGTGAGATGGGAATAATGGGAACGTTATTCATTTAGCATATTTGGTCATGAAATTTGGTCACTGAGAGACGTTCAGGGGACCACAATCGTCATTAGCATTCATTTTATGAATCACATGAATGTCTGTATAAAATTTCATGGCAATCTATCCCAGATATTTAGAGATATTTAGAACCATAACCCTTGACCAACCAAGACCTTGGTGGACCAACAAACTGACACTGCAACACAGAGCCACGCCACTAGAATAACAAAAACATGACTACAGTGCAAAGCTACTTGAAGGCTCACGTTCTGGTCTTGGTTGTAATTAGGTAAAAAAGTGCACACAGGAAATTGTTTTAAATGTCTTAATAGTCAGCATTTAAAGATCTAAAAGTCTTGCACTTAACTTACAGTTGAAGACTATGTGGAGCTATGTGAACTTGTATTATTCTGACTGAGATGCAAAGAATAATTTCCACATACACATTGTTTATGACTGAAGGCGAATAGCAAAAAAACATTTTGAAATACAGCTCATCCCACATTCAGGGGATGCAGCAGTATGCCATATACAGTATAGGCTATGTATAATCCTGCCCTCTCAATTCATGAGAGGGCAGCACAGAGCACCACACACTTCTATTATACTAATATTATCCAAATCAAATTAGCTTAGGCTAATTTAATTTCTGTAATAGATGCTATCTAATAAGGTATGTGCACTGCCATATCCTAGCAGCGTAGCATTACAACTGCTGCGAGATAGTCACAATCCCACTCAAGCGAAGTCTGACATTTAGCCAGGTGATTTAAAATCATGTATGCAAAAGCATTTGAATTTTGTAAAGTGGTGTTTTGATTTACAGGTGCCTGCAAATTCCACAGAGTGAAAAGTCTGTTATAAATGGAAAGGTCTCCTCATTCGCCCCAGTTACCAGTCATACTTAAGAGTCAATGAGAACTGCTTGCAGAAAGCAAGGGAGAGAGAGATAAAAAAAAAAGAGAGAGAGTGACATTCAGAAGTCATTCACTGAGTATGGAGACAAAGGAACAAGTATCGCTAAGGAGGAGAAGTGAAAACGTACTCTTCTATTGTTCCCTGTCTCATTATGAAGTACAAAATCGGGGCAATCTAACCAGCCAAAACAATGAGAGCGAGAGTGAAAAGAAGAGGGAAAACAGGAGATAATGAAGACTTCATTAATCAGCGCAGATACGAGCCCTCATTTATCATGCCATTGTTGAAACCAATACAGTCTCTAACACTGAGATGTCCTTAAAATGGCTGATTGTGGAAACTTTTCCACTTGCTGTCACACTCACATAGCAGTCTGTAGAGCAATTTCATGATGAAAGAAGAGCAGATTTGCCTGTGCTGGAATCCAAAAAATCTTCTCATTCAAACCCCGACGCCAGAGTGATGTATGTTAGATGTCCAATTTATGCCATGGTGTAGAACGAAAAGGTGAATGAGTGCATGTCTCCTCCATTGGCTCACTGTGCCTTTTGATTTTTATTGCCATGAAAACTGATGGTTCAATGAAATGTTAGTGAGAAAAAATTATCAGACAATGAAAATGAGTCTTCAGATCTAATAAATTTGTCAAAGAAAAGATCAAGGAACAGTTCTAATCTGTGTTATGTGGAATGAATAATGCTAGGAAAGCTCACTTTGTTTTTGGCTATGGCTCCTGAGAACAAGAACAGAGATGGTAATATAGTACGATATGTGAAATATGCTATAGTACGTTTGCACCTTTGTATAGAATTACATAGAATAAAAAGAAGATATATTTGTGCTACAAAATAAGCATGTGGTCTATAAAATAGTAACCCAGAAACCTGTGAACAGTAAACACAGTTGTCTCCGCCTGCATTGCTTTGATTATTTTGACATAGTCTGTGCTGGTGGCTTGTATCATGTCTTGACAGCGGCTGTTACATCGACAGGATTGTGTTATCTTTAGGATGTGTGCCTGGATCCACCAGAGTAGTGCTGAGTTGTAAAAAGAACAATACGCTTTCAGCATACATTCAGAGTAAATGTGCTGAGTTTTGTGGATTGGAAAAAAAAAATGTTGGATTTTCATAGCCTAATCTAAGATAACCCTGAATACATCACAAGGGTCATGTTTTCAGATTTGGCAAAGCTTCTCCAAAGCTCCAGAAGCTACTGTACAATTGTTTTAACAGGCTGAATTGGATTCTCAGGTCACATAATCTTATCTTCATGTGTAAAATCTGTGCTCTGCGAGTGTTTCCCGACCTGAATGAAATCAGCTTCCCAGGTGTGTGGAGTCACAGATTTGAAAGCAACAGTTACCTCACTGAATAAAAAAACAACAACTGCTGAGTGAAATGATGAAATTTGGCTGTGTGCTCAATTGGTAAATGAGGTCTGTTGAATCTTTTCTGTTTATCAAGAAGCATCTTTTCTGGAGCCACATATAATCAGGATCATTGAAGTATTGGAGTGGAGAGTAAAATGTTAATGAGTTCTAATGAGTAGAGAACTCATGGAAACAGTCGCTTGATTACCTGTCTGACTTGCAGTAATGAAATGTACAAATGATTAGTGTGTTTTCAACAGCAAAATTCCAGTGTGTATGTGCAGTGTATATTTCTGTCTCTCCCCCTTTTGAACCTATTGTCTTTTTATCTCTGTCTCTGCAAGCTGCGTTGTGTGCTAGGGGATTTATCTTTTTTTATTCAAAGCCATACAGCTTCATAGGCCTGAAAATGTGTGTGTTTGTGTGTTAGCAAGCTAGCGAGGATGGTCTGTCCATCACCCATCACTGAAGAAAATAGAAGGAAGCCACGAGCCCTCAGAGAAATATCTGTAATCAGAGAGAAACACTGAGAGTCGGGATGAGTCAGAGGGGCACGCTTAGAAAAACTTTCTGAGGAATTTTGGATCTCTGGTGAGTTGGAGACTGAGTATGACTGACAAGCCATCTGTGGGAAACAGATGAGCTAGACAGCTACAGCTGAAAAGCCTCCCTAAACAGAGGAGGATGCTATATTCAGCAAAGTGGTGGAGGGAAAATCCACCTAAACTCAAATTTACACAATCACAAGTGGAGTGGTTTACACACAAGCTACAGATTTCTTAATGATGGAAGTCAGCTTATTTTAACTTCTGTGATGACTCTGTATTTTCTTTTTTGTATATATATTTTATATTTCTTTCTTCTGAAGAGTCAACACAAATTGCAACAATCAGTTTAATTACACATTGCACACATGGCACCTATTAATGGGTGGACAAATTTGGAAGTCCAATTAAATGGTCCAAAGTTTTAATAGAAGTGATTTTGCGAAGCCTTGTGTAGTGTGCATGATCATATTTTTGGGCCATGCTAAGAGATATCAAAGCTTTAAAAGGTGAAGGTAACATTTTTCCACTTGTAATTATTAGAAGACTACTTGCGTTGCTATAGACCTTTTCTTTTATACAATAAACCGCTAAGTGTTGCACCACAGGATCACTCGTGAGTTAATGTTTTTTTTTTATAAAAAGAACCAATCATTTATTTTGTTGCTTTAAAGGTGTAATATCAGTACTTTGTCTGTCTTCCTCGAGGGTAGTTGGCCACCGTTAGCACAAGACACTAAGGCTCAGTGAGCAACAGTAAATTTTGCTTATTAGGAAAATATGATGCACATTTATTTTGTTAAGCAATAAAAAAAGTTACTGAACACTAGCATTATTGGAAAACTAGTTAATTATTTAGCATACAAGGCAGATGTTAATTAGTTTCTCAGCACATTACAACAAAGATTAATGACGTCAATGTTTTTTATAGTAAAGTATTATATTATAAGAAGCAGGAAGTCACTGAGAGTGTGAAACTGATGGGGTGGAAGAAAACTAAAGCTGTGGGAGGAGAGTGCAGACAAGGTGCAGATGTGTTATGAAAGCTTGGCGTTGAGGTTCACTTTGTTAGTTCTGCCTCTCACAGGAAGCTGATTTCTCTAATCAGAATAAGCAGCTTGTCAGCGCACACTCCTCATCATTTAATTAATCACAATCAGACATGAATCTACAACACATTAGCACTACCTAGACATCCCACAAATTCACATCCTTGCTCATAGGCATACACAGCAGTCTTAACTCAGTGTGACTGGTCATTAGTGTGTTCTTCTGAGTGCATGTGTGTACTTGTAACTGTGGTGTGACCTCACTAAGTTTCAAGGGCGCCACGAAAGCAGAACAATTTGGGCTTCATCACATCGATAGTAACCCTTGACGACCTTAACTTCTCAGCCAGCTGTGACGAAGAAAAAAAAATAAAAATCTCGACTCACTCAAAGTAAAGATAAAATCGTAAAAGCCGAGAAGGAGTGTGTGGGAGAGAAGCGGCACGGGTGGGGAGACGACACAATTTAAGGAGTACTGTCAACCACTCATTCCCCTACTTGACTCCTTGAGGATCAGAGGAAAGCTTGGTGTCATTCGCTTGTCTGCTCTTTGATGTATGCTGCGTGAGAGGCGAGGCTCCCGGCCTTTCATGTCATACTTTGTATTCAAGCTTCCCAGCCCTGGTGAGAATTACAGTAAGATAGTCATTTAGTTCAAGCTCATCACGCAGCCGATTTGCTCCTGCAGAGGCATTCGACTATGCTTATGTTAAGGCTTTGCCCATTTCACGCGGAGGGCATCAAGCTGTATTTCAAAGCATAAAAAGATAGAAAATATAGTATCATTTCATTTTATAGTGTAGTATTTCTGTGGCACGTGTCCTGAACACACAATAGTTAGCAGTTTTCCCATAGATTATTTGTCCTTTAAATTACAATGGTTTCTAAATTCTGTTTTCTAAAGGTCAGTGCTTTGTTCAGTTCTTTGTCTTGTCTTTGAAAAAATGTGAGGAAACTGTATGTATGAAAGTTACCTGCAAAAACTATGTAAGTGGTGGTCTTAAAATATTGATATTTTTTATTGGTATGAAAGATAAAGATGAAGATGAGAATGAAAACAGAAAAGAGCAATGAAAATAAAGACACTTCTTTTAAAACCTGCACGATTTTATCACTTCTAATAATAATAATAATAATGGAGGATGTAGCTGACTGACAGCAACTGGGAGTTTGGATATGTGAACAGATTATTTGAGCAAAATTGGTTTTCTCTGTGTCACTTTGCTTCCACAAACAACAATGGAGCTGAGCTATGAGTTGTGTGTCTGAATGGGACAGTATCCTCAGACAGCTCACAGCATTGGTGGGTTTTTAAAGTAAGTGACTATATAGCATGTGTTATATATGTATGTATTGTAAGAAACAATGATTGATACTTTATTGATCCCCAGCTTCCAGACAGTACATACCAGCACTAGTACGGGGTTTCTGCGTCTTGTCCAAGGACACCTCAACATGTAGCCAGACGGGATTGGGAATCGTACCACTCACCCTTGGGTTTTAAGACTCTACCCACTGAGCTATCATGCTGCCCCAAATTAGGAGGCAGTGGTAGCTGCTCTCTCCTGCCCAGAATATAAAATGACCCCTATATAAAATACACTAAATGGGTTTAGATTTTACAGATAATATCATTATTTGCAATTTAAGCAATAAAAATCTCGATTTTTCAAAACAAAACAAAAATTTTTTTCTCTTGTATATTTACTGCAAAATTCATTCTTATCTGATTACTCAATTAGTCACTGGAATAATTGATAGAGCACTTTATTATTTGAAATAATCAATAGCTGCAGAGTGCAATGGGGCATAAAATCGATGTGGCTACATATTTCCTTTGGTAATGTGTTAATACACGTGTGCCAAGCATTCATAGTGCTCTAAATTTATGATCCCATTTTGCCTTAGTAGACAATGGCTTCTTGATTCTCCAGCTAATCTTAGGGTTAAAGCAAGTTAACTAACATGATGCAAGGAAGAAGAATCGAGCACAATGACAGACTGCTGGAGAAAGCATTACAGAGAGACAGAAATACAGCTTTTTAAATGCTGGACCAACTCTGCGATTGACAAATTGTGTAGGGTCTACGTAATCTGTGACGCCTTTCTCATGTCTCACATTCATGTCTCACATTCTGCTGATCCTGCAGAACTCTGTTGATCTTTTGTTTCTGTTACTTCGCAGCAGCTACATAGAAAACAATTTGTCGTCTCAAAAAACCAACAGGGAAATTTCATGGTGAAAAATCATTAAGGAAAGAAAGGAGTGTGATAGAAAATGGGCATGACCAAAATCTGAAATGCAACACTTTAGAATATCTAAGAAGAAAATGAGTTTTTAATAACTACCTGAGGGTGGCTTTTTACTTGAAGATGCCAACTTTTAATAATAAGTTACTGTACCATAAATGGGCACTAGCAGAGGCCTGCATACTTTAATTATCAGAAAGAAAATAAGACTTGTGGTGTGATGTTCTGCTGGATTAAAATCCTGCATTCACAGCAACTATGGCTCTATTCAGTGCCATTCAGTTCCACTGTGTCCTGGACCATCAAAACATTTCTTTTTGAATAGACTTGAACACACAGAAAGCTTTGTCAAACTGGTCAGTGATTCACAGGCAGCCCAGAGAAATTGCTCAACGTCTTTTCAGAGTCGGGGAATAGTAAAGATGAAAGTCCTGAATTAGACAGTTTTACCAAACTCAATTGCAGACCCCCTTTTATACTGCCTGTCTGAGGCGTACAACCTGTCCTGAATAAAAAAATGAAAAGAGAGCTAGAGTTGTGGAGGGAGAAACTTGCCCCAGTCTCTCTTTCTCCTACACCCATTCCATACACATCATATGGTTGTATAGTACAGCACGTTATACTGATAATAACACAACTAAAGGAATACTTTGACATTTGGGGAAACATGCTCTATTTGCTTTCCTGCTGAGAGGTGAATGTGTAAAAAATGACACCCCTCTCTGTCCAAAGATGTGGACATTGTCCAGAGTTGATCTTTCACACATGTAGACCTCAGCAGGAGATTGTCTGTGTCAGATGCATTCTCACTTGGGGAAATAGTTTGTTTGCTTCCAGCCAGGGGTGGTCCCTGGACAGCGTGCGCACGAGGCACAGCGTGACACAAAAAGTTCACTTTGAAAATCACAGTGGAGTTTTCAGCATATCAAAGCATAGCCAGTTGCATTAGAAATAAAACCTTATGCATATAACCGTTATGTTTATAAAGGAGAGAAGCATGGTTCAACATGCTCACTGTGAGTTCTATATTTGCACATATCAGAATCATCAGTCATCATCAGTAATCAGATATTACTTGGACTTGAAGCTAATAGGGTAATGTCAGTTTAATGTCCGGGCCGACTCTCTCTGACATTTGCATTCTCAGATACAGCTCCTAAAGTTTCCAGTGCANNNTAACTTTATAAAGCCACCTTGGTGTATGGTGGTTAAATTGTGTGTGTGTAATTATTCTGAGTAATATTCCTCAAGTTCATAATTGAGCTGAATTTTTACAGTCGTGACAGTGGTATCAATTTTCTTATTTGACTCATGGTGAGAAAATGAATGAGGGCTATTCCTTTAAATTGATTTCATGACCTATTTAAGTTGTGTATTCAGTACCAGTAATTTCCCATATTCTAGCTTGACCTTTCATTTGAGTGACAACAAAATAAAGACAGAAAAACTCTTCGTGTGTATCTGGCCTGCACTTTGTAATCCAGCGGAAAGGTTAGCGAGGAGCAGGCTGACTCATGCTCAGAACGCGCAGACATATAAACACCCACACATGCCTGCACACTAACAAACTGCACACGACGGAACGAGTGGAAAACACTCTGAGTATCTGAAAAGGTCAAGGGTTGTGGATCAATTCGGACAGGGCCACCGGGATATGGACACAGATGGTGCATAATCTCCCATCCCCTCTGAATTATGCACCGTGACTGTCCCTCTCTCTCTCCTCCCTTTACTCTTCTGTAGCTAAAATCACTGCCAAAACATTAATTCAGATCTAGTTTCACTCTATCAAATGCCTCTGTGAAGATTCTCAGTCATCCAGGTAAAGTTGTCTGAGGATTGAGTCATGGCAACTGGACTTCTTTCTTCCAAGT
>JAUYWH010000003.1:14583474-14618640 GCA_034779795.1 Ctenopoma multispine | reverse complement strand
TAACTTTATAAAGCCACCTTGGTGTATGGTGGTTAAATTGTGTGTGTGTAATTATTCTGAGTAATATTCCTCAAGTTGAGGAAAGAATGTGTCACTCCCCTTTCCCCCAAGATGTGTACAAATACTATGTGTACAAAATGTGTAAAAACAACCGGGCCAAATGGCCCCTCTCTGGTAGAGCTAGGGGGACGGGGCCAAATGGCCCCTCTCTGGGAGGTCTAGTGTTAAATAGTCGTCCAGGATCAGTGGTTCGACTCCTAGTACCACACAGACATGACTTTAGACAAGACACTCAACCTTGAACCCTTGACGCCTTAAATGTAGCTACTTGTCCACAAACGGGATTAATAGAGTATATATTTTAAAAATTTATAAAATGCTGAGTTTGAACTTGGGTCTGTGGTGTGACAGTCCTGCAGTTAGGTTTCCTACAAAAACGAGTTGCCTTATTGGTTTTTACAAAAGCACTTTTAAACATGATAGAAATAGTTTAGTTTTCATTGCTGGTGATTTTTTCTATTATCTTTTGTTGGTGTTTGAAAGCAGAAAAGATTATTTTGGACTAATTTGATTTGTGCCATTTACAGTGAATTTGGGTAAAAGCCTGAGGAACCTTGACTTATAATTACAGTCACATTAAAATCCTAGCATTATTTTTAATATGTTGATAAGAGAAAATTACAGTTTTATAGTCCCTGTTTAAAGCTTTAAGAAAGACCCAAAACTAAATCAAAGTGTGAACGATCACTAGGTTAGCATATAACAATGTACCTTTCATGCAAATTTAAGTTCTTTCATGTGGCTAACATTATTATTTCTGCCGTCACACAGGTAATTCAATTATTGATTAAAGCATAGGGCTTTGATTCAAAGTAAGGCAGAGATCAAAAACACATTTTCTGGGACCAGTCTGTGACAGCTTTCTGCCGCTTAAAAAGAGCAGGGACAAAGGAAGAGCGAGCACCATGTCAGATGTGTTTATAATGCATTATTTTGTTGATAACTACCATTGCTGCAGCAACAATGACACAGTGATGTTAAACATATACAGTACATGCACATACAAATATAGGATAGATGAGCACGAAAGGAAAAAAAAAAGAACAAGAGGACACATGATGAGCTTCACTGCCTTTCAATTACTGGCCCCTCTCTCCTTACTCTCGTCCAACTGTCCTCTGAGACAGAGCTGTGAAATTGAATTGTTTAGCACATCTCGACAAACAAAGCAACTCTCCACCTTGTTGCCAACGGAAGGAAGGGCCGGCACCGTGACAGCAACAACACACCCATGTCAGACCCTGATAAGTTCACTAACTGCTGGAAAGAAAATAAATCTGGGGGCTTAAAATCAAAAGTGCAGTGGAGCAGCTGAATCGACCAGGGAGGTGGGAAGTGATTGTCATGGTCATGGTTCTGTGCTTTCCCAAGATACTTTCCAAAATCTGGTCCTTCATCTGGTACTCGTGGGATAAACATAGATCTATTCCAGTTCCTTAATGTGAAAAGTCTGTTACTGTTATGTGACTTACATACACATACTGACCTCTTCTTCTTAAAGAAAGAGGGTTTCTTCTTGAGAGTTGGCTAAGATGCCGCTTTTACATGTGTTACACTAAATATGAAAGTACGGCAAGCAGCTGGTTAGCTTAGCATAGAGTAAATGATATGGAACAGGGCACCAAATCTGCCTTCCAGCAACCCTGAAATTCATTAAATAACATGTTGAATCTAATTTGTTTAATCTGTATAAGAACCAACATGTAAAAACAACCTTTGTTTTTCCCTCCTTTTCTAAGCCAACCAGCTGCTGGCTGTAGATTCATATTTAGCATACGTACAGGAGTGGTACTGATCTTCTCATCTAACTATGGGAAAGAAAGTGAATATATGTGGTGCTTACAATATTGAAGCCCAGAGAACTTTCTTGGCTTCAATTCTTTTTAACGTTTCTTTATAGAGTAAACAACTACCTGTTATTAATAAAACCTGTTATTAATAAAACCTGTTATTAATAAAACCTGAGACAGCTATGTTACAAATATGCTCATTTAAAATGTATCTAGACTGAGCAGACAAAGCAAAGGGGACACTTTCTGCATTAAAAACCAGAGTGACGTTACAATTCTTCTTCTGAGTATATTGGAAAATGGTTTAGATTAATCTGAGTGACGCTGAACTTTCAGTGACAGACAGCCTGTCTGACATGTGCAGGTTGAAATCTGATGATTGAAGTGCAGAAAAAGGCCGTGTGGTGTAAAAAAGTTCCCTGCGGACATTTATTCTTTAGTTTTCACACCATGGTGCAAAAGATGTTATGTACAACCCTTTTCTTCTTATATCTGTAGTCTTCTAAAATAATAGTGATTGAGAGAGTTGAAAAGGATAATTTTCTTTTGAGAAGGAAAGCAGTTGTGTTTCAGTGTAAAAATGTCTCCTTCAAGTAATTTAGTATCACATTCAATTCAATCTCATAGAAACTGTGATGTATACCTTGGCCATTTGGGGGCATGGGGGGGGAAACAGTGAACACTGACATTGTTCAAGTTGATATGACTGTATCAGCAATACACATCCAACAAAGTAACATTAGCATTAGTTTGCCACTACATGGTAAATGTAAGTCACTCTGTTGTTAGTCTTCGCCAATCTAAAGAGCTTCATTTAGGTGGGTAGGTAGTATTTTTAGCATTCCTCAAAAAACTGTTGCCTACTGTGGCTGATAATGATGTTAACAGTGTAGTAGACATGAAAAAACTGTAAAGTTGTGAACTGAAGGAGGCTACAAAGCTTAATAGAGCTGAGGAGAACTGCAGAATCAGGATTCACATACACAGTTACGTGATGGATTGCTATAAAAAAAAAATACATAGCTATTTTACAAAGTGATCTTTGTCACTGAATTAGTGAAATTACTGCAGTGTTGTAATATACACACAAAAGGCACACACAATAACACTATCTCAGTCCAGTCTCACTGTACCAGATTAACAGTGGGTAAAACTGCAGTGTTTAGTAGTTTGAGTTGCTACTGGCCTGTTTATCCAGGCTATTCCGGTCACCACCGTGTGTTTGTTTCCCTGAGGTGCGGCGCTGCACAGTGGACAGTCTGCCTGGTCCTGCTTAGCCGTAGCCCTGCCCACCCAACTCTCTCTTCCACCCTGGAGGCCATGGGACACCCTTGGGCCTACCAAGCTTCCTCAGGCCCACAGTTGGTGATCTACTTTTACAGGCCGACACATATGGTATCCCTCTATTATTTATACTCTTGGGAGGTGGAGTATTGGAGTCTTAAACTATAGTGACAGAGTAGGAGGATGGTGGAGAGGGGTGTTGCTTCCCAGTTTCTGGATTGTAACAGAGCGTGTGCATTCATTATTTCTGGATGGAAGGAGTGCTTAATTTTGACATGGGATTATGTAACATGATCCCCGTACAGCATCATGTTGTTTATTACAAAAGTGTGAATGAAAGAGTTGCATATATCCGCATGAATGGAATCAGAAAGAAAGACCCCCCCCCCCCACACACACACACACACACACAGGCAGCACAGCTCAAAAGATGATACAAAATTTATTGGACCCTCTTCTTGCACACATACTTAGACACACACACACACACACACAAAAAAACACACTGATTACTTCTCTCTGCATGTACGTGAGTGGGTCTTCTGACCAACAGAGAGGAGCTGGGAGTGAATTACAAACCATTATCTTTTGCGCTAAAGCAGTTACAGCCGAAATCCGAGAGCCCTCACTGGAGGGAAGAGAGGGAGAAATAGAGGATAGGGGGTCATCCATAGCGATGGAGAGAGGGGCTTAAGGACAAACGGAAACGAGGACAAAACAGATGGGGGAGAAGGTGATGGAGAGATAGAATGACAGGGGAAAACAGGGTGATGGAGAGCAGTACGAATGAGTGGAATGACAAATCTTGACATTTCTCTGCCACTCTGCATGTGGTGAACTTGGGTAATGGCATACCTTATGGGTTTGTTTTTTATCATCACCCCTCACGCTCTCCCTCCCTGTCTTACCCCTCCCTCTGTTCCACTTTTTCTCAATCACTTCGTCACAGGTTCACAGTTTCCCCGGAAAGACGACATCACATTAGTCACAGCGTTTAATCAAACGTCATTATCATTTCACAGAACTCGTTTTCCGCATGTGTGTACGTGTGTGTGTGCACAACAGTAATGTCACTTCCACTCTTGGCAGGAACAGAAGATTTATCCCTATGGGGACTCATGTCTGTGGGAAAAAATGAAGAAGAAGGGAGAAAGGGTTAGAGAAAGAGTGTGGTAAAGATCAAGAGATCAAAAAAATATATTTTTGAAAGAGCTTAAGGAATGAAGGGGAGCCCAACAAGCAATTATGCACCAAAAGACATGAAAAGGAAGGAAAATCAGAGTTGGTGCTGGCAGGAAAGATGGGGACAGGAAGTGGAGGGGAGGACGCAGAGCAGTGATGTCATTTTGGGGAGGGGGTAGTGGTGTTCGGTGTGAGTCAGGGATAATCCTTGTATCCCATTGTCTCCTGTTTTCAAACCAATTATTGTCATCGGTAGCCCCGTGAGAGAGAGTTAATGAAGGGAGCGGAGCTTTGGAGTGTCAGGGCACAGTCAGGGGAGTGGAGATAAAAAACCGAGGATGGAGAGAATGCAGGGATACGGGAGAAGGGAAATGTGGTGGTGGTGGTGGTATAAAGGGATAGAATGTAAAATAAGAGAGGGAGAAGAGGAATAAAGTCAAGTGTCAGGGAGGCAGGCTGCTCAGTGATGCATTTTGTATGCCTTACACTTTCTTCCCCCTCTGTTCTGTCATATGTCCTGCCTGTCTTTGTCTCTTTTTCTTTCTTTTTTTCTTTTCTCTAAAATTAACTAAATGTTAATCATTAAACATCTGTTGTTCTGACTTTTAACCTGACGAGGTGAATTAATTCACTTCTGAGCTCTGTGCTGTGACACATGGTTGTTTCTTGACAGTGCAAACTACAATGAAGGTTAGTTTTCAATTCAGTCTCACTTCTTGTACGCTTAAATGTGTTTGTACTGACTCTGGTAGTGACGCCAACCTGATAAATGAGGATCTGTAGTTCATTGTGTCAGTCTGAGAAACTATGCTGACTTGAACAATGTTCAATAATGTGATCAACACTTTAAAATGCTGTGATGTATTTAGAACCATAAAATAGTTCTAGTAGTACAAAATACTGCATTGGCATTTTTCATTCTTGAAACAAATTGCTTGAATTTTAGGTTAGTTTTTCTGACCAATGTCTATTTTTAAACCTGCTACTTTCTACAAAAATGCAGTGTTGCTGTAGCTTATTTTTTTGCTAAATGGAGAACAATTAAAATGTCCTAAACCTACATACATTACTTGCTCATAGACATCCAGTGAATAGTAGTGTGTTTCTTTCTTATGTTTCTGAGTGTTTCTGTGCGCTCGGTCTATGTAAAGCACTGTACTATAGTCCATTTATATATGCAACATGCTCAAGGCTACGACCAGAGGCTTCTCTCTCTGTCTCTCCTTATGTGACAAATTGTCTGATATAAGCTGCTTTCACCATGGCAACCATATCTGCAACATGCCATTTATAACCAAATTTACAATGTCTGTACAT
This sequence comes from Ctenopoma multispine, assembly GCA_034779795.1. Taxonomy (NCBI): domain Eukaryota; kingdom Metazoa; phylum Chordata; class Actinopteri; order Anabantiformes; family Anabantidae; genus Ctenopoma; species Ctenopoma multispine. The sequence continues at coordinate 14,613,007 of JAUYWH010000003.1, read as the reverse complement.
TGCTCCATACAGTCCTCATCACAACTGTCGTTTATCGCTGTGTACATTTCTAATGAAACAGTGTCAATGCTGTTTAAGCATGTTTATGATGTGAAAGCTTGATAACAAATAAAATGACGTGGAAACATTTGTTAATATACTGTTAACACATAACATAACATAACAATACTGTTAATGCCAACTATGTATTGTTTTACTTCCAGTTTATCACCTGAATCTGGTTTGGGATGTTCTGAATCTCTCAAAGACACTGCAGGTGTAATCTATATCACACTCATTCCCATTGACTATTGGGGTAATTTAGACATGGCGCGGCTTTAAACCCATGATCCGACAACAAAGTGGATCGGAGTAAGCAGTGATGTCAGATTATATTTATGTCTGTGTATATTTCAAGGAGCCTGTTCTTTTTAGACCAATGAATAAACATGCATGCTAAGGCTCACATTAGTCAGTGTGCGCACTCTGCACGTGTCCCGTGTGAGTGTGTGTGTGTATGTGTGTGTGTGTATGCTTTGTGGTGTTGCAAACACATGTTATTTCAGCTGTGACTGGCAGGGCAGGTCACTATGGGAGCATAAATGCTGCGAGTGACTAGAATTTGCAACTGCCTTCATTTCCCCCTAGACACAAAACACACGCAGTCATTCATGTGTGCAAAAAAACACACATGCAGATGAATAGATGTGCACACACACACACACACACATACCACAGTATGTGCAAGGCTTGAATCTGTTGAATTTTACAGTTTCAGAACTGCACTTTCCTCACTTTACCATCTGGTTTCTGTGACAAATCTGATGTGATTTAGGTTCAAACCCACTTATTACCTGCACTGACAACTCAGTCGCAACTGAAAATGAAATGCAGCGAGAGAGAGACTGAAACTTAGGAACAGATAAGGTGAGAATGACAAATGAGGATGTGATTTTCTTAGCCAGATTTTTGTGGCGTGTGGCAGAGAAAGTGAAAACAAGAGATGTCACAGTAGCGATGAAGCTGACAAAGAAAATCTCAACACTGCATTCTTGTCTCTTATTCACGTGATAAATTAAGGTATGTTTGAGAGATAGAGGAGAAATAAACGACATACTGTATATCGCTGCTCCTAGTCAGCAGAGAGATCCGGCTGTTTCTGCCCAAGATCAACCCTTGGTGTATAAGCACCAGCATGTATTCATCAGAGTGTGCACACGTTCATTAGTCTACATTGTCTTAAAATCCTGTGAGAGATCACAGGCCCACTGAACTCCCCCTCATCAAATCAATGTAAACACAACCTCCCCGTTAAAACAGGATCACTCAAAGCGTTAAGAGCCTCATTGTTGGTTGATTGTGAAACAACACATTATAAAAATCTAGGTAGGATTACTGCTAATCTGTAATTGCATGTAATTTTCAGAAACACTTACTGTCTTTTCTATGTTATATATTCATATGTGGCAATCAAATCAATTTGCCTCTTGTTTGTGAAAACAAAAAATTATTTATTTATAACAAAATCTGTTTTGTACTATCGCCATTCTCGATTCTTATTGGCTGAACGGTGTGGATCAATTTTGAATAAGCAGATGGTGGTGACAGCAACGGTGAGTGTCAGTGGGTAGAAAACTACTAGTGGTTCTCTTTAGTGTAACAAGTTTATCTAGAGAAACTACCCACTAGTGGCCATTTTCAAATCAATATAAAATATGATCTTGCCCTCCCTGGTGACTGTTGTTATAGTTATTACCACATACAGTACATACTGTAATCCATAGTTTTCATGTGACATCACGTCCTAATAGCACAGCTGATGTCCCTTCTCCGTCACTTACTTTCTTTTATTTCAGTAGTGAAACCTGGGTGACAAGTAAAAGATGAGATAGATCCTGTGGAAAGTGGAAAGGGCTAAAACTCTGGTTTGGTCTCCAACAGCTTTCCTGATACTTTTTCTTATTTCCTGAGAAAAATATCTAGTTCTTTAGCAGCTAAATGCTTCAGCACCTACCTCTCTGCCTGTTGTTTGGGGCTCAGCGGGTAGTGTACAGTGGATCTTTAGAGTTGTTTGCTGAAAACAACAGCCTGCCACTACTGTAAGTAATGCTAAGAAAGCAATGAAACAGTCAACTGTAAGAAGAACACAATGAGCTGACAGACATTATAGAGCGCGGCATAGCTTAGGGGAACTGCAGCATCTGATGATAATTATCTGTGGTTTTGTAACTATGAGTGAAGACTTTCACATTACACAGTCATTTGCTTCATAGTCATTTTAGAGACCAGCTTAGTTTCACTGGCTCTAACTGCCCCCAGTTGTCTATCACTGACTGATAGTGTGTGAATCTTGTGCCGAAGGTGTTTTTGCAGCGATAGTCCTGAGTGTATGTTGAGCCAGTGACAGTGTTGAACCTCTCCTCTGTTGTTTCCTGATACAAAAAGGGACGTGTGTGTGTGTGTGTGTGTGTATGTCCTAACCACTGAGCTCTTGTCATGCGATCCATGCTGCTGTCTAATTATCCAAATGTGATGGATGGCTTTGATTAAATCATATGAAGGGTGGGACAGGCACTGCCTCCCTCTACCACCTCCATCTCTCTCTTCTCTTTCTGTCTCTTCCTCTATCACTCAAACATACTGTAGGTTGGCATCCCCTTTCTTTCACTGTGGCTTGAGGACCTGAGCAGCTCAGAACAGATGAGTCTTGCTTTCAACACTGATGAAAGATATCCATAAATCATCCAGAGTGAGAGAGAGAGTGAGGAAGTGCACGTGAGTGACACCGAGAAGATTAGAGACATAAGGAAAGATACAATCAGAGAGAATACGCTGTCACAAACTAACAGTACTTGCTTAATATCATCTAGTCTAAACTGTAAATGAGGTAAAGTTTTGTAAAAAAAAAATAAATAAAAAAATCTGCAACCTTTCTTGACTAAACATCGCTGTGAAAAGTACGAAATCCACGAAATATTACTTGTTACTTACTTTTTCACATAGAGCCAGGCAGGTTTGGACAACTGTTTTTCCTTAGTAAATGTAATCGTCGTTTATGATGCATTTCGTGTTTACTTGGGTTATCTTTGTGTAATATTTAAATTACTTTGATGACCTGAGTGATTTAAATTGGGGAAGGTGGCAAATACTTTCACAGCACTATAACTGTAGCCACTTCCAAGTTGTTGCTTTTTCTCTGAACATGACAACAACACAAGGCTTTAAAAGGTGTACAGGAGCCCCGTGGCACAAATGGAGAACACATTTTTTACGTGCACTTTCGTAATCTTTTTTTTTTTTTTTTTTTTTTATTGTGACCATTTTCCTGTCAATAATACAAAGCAGCAGTTAGAGCTTTTGACAGTGACAGATTGCCCATTTCTCACGCAGCTCGGAGATGAAGTGGGAGGGTAAATGACTGTTTTTATCAGCACAAATTGCAGAATGCTGCACGAATAATAACAAAAGTAAACTTTATTTTGTACCAGTGAGTAAAATATAAAATAAGAATATAAATTGAATAATATTCTGACATCAAGTTGTTGAAAAGAGGGACTGGCAAATTGTCCGCTACAGAGAAAATGATTCTTTGCCTAATTCTCTTATCTGCTGCAGATAAGCTGCACTGCAGATAATCAAGAAACACAATTGATAACCTGTTCTCCTGCAGCTCTCCCTGTGTTTTCACAGTGCAGGGGGAGGTCAGTTAAAAGACCACATACTGTAGGACTACGAGTCAGTCTTGATCTTCTCCACAGGGCCAGCAGTATTTATCTTACAAACCATTTCAGATTAGAGATCTAAAGCTCTGCTACTCACCAGTCGTTTTCATTTTGTACCTAGCTCTACTGTGTTTTGATTACACATATTTATTATTGTGTGTAATCCAATTGAACTTGTTTGTGTTTTTTTGCACTAGCTTGTGAATAATTGTGAATTATGTGATGTAACCTTTTATAATTTCCCTTTAAAATCATAATACCATTTGAGCATCACATTCCCTATATGCTTTTAAAGGATCATGTTTAAATGGATCATGTAATAAACAAATTGTATACTACACCCCCACCATTCGAGGACAAGCAGGTAGGATAATGGATAGATCTTACAGTGTTTTTTAATGTTGCAATGTGTGGCCAGATCCCAACAACAGCCAAACAGCCTGAACTACGAACATCGATGCAATCCTTCAGTGCCACAAAAAAGCTGCTGTGTGAAGCTTTATAGCCTCAGAAACCATATGCTGACAGCAAGCAGACTGGGCACAGTCACAAAGCATTTAAATAAAGATACACACACATATATATGCAGTGATATATGCATATCTCCAGACAGACACCCACCTCAGGGTAGTAATGGAGGGAAGTGAATCATCTCTTTTAAATACAAATTGTACTTGACATCATTTTGAAGGTGTCCACTTTACTCACAGACTTTAGGAAGGTGCGTTATATTCTCTCCATGAGTGGACTGACTGCACATAATTCTTGGGACTGTAGATCACTTCTGGACAGTAGTATGCAAAAAAACCACAGCACCTTTTGTGTCAACTGGAAAAGGTGACCCTCCACCCACTGTCCTCAGTGCATTATACAAAGAGGAGGACAGGTGAGAACGTCCTTCACCGCCTTTATGGTGTGGACAACAACAAAAAAAAAAACACACACAAGTCCCATCTGCACTTCTCTCACTTATATACAATGAATTCCACATTCAATATCACGAAAGAACACTTCCCACCCCATGCGCTGCCTCTTACCATCAAGCTGGATGTACAAAAGTAACAAGACCTCCGCCAAGCTGTATAGAGGCTTCTTCCTTCAAGCTGTGAGAATTCTTAATAACTTAAACACCACATTTAAAGACTTTTCAGCATGTCAGGTTTGCCAGAAGACGAGAAAATACACTGGACCTTGTTTATATCCAAGTTAAATCCTGCCTGGAGCATTGTCCTTGTTTTTTTTTTATTTTTTTTTTAGTGCATCTGAGTTTTTATCCACACAAGAACTGCTTGTCCTTTTTGTCGAGCTACAGCTAGATCCTGCTGTTCTCATTTGAGCCCTATTCTGTTCATTTCTTCACATTTTGGCAAAATGGTACCATTGAACGTGCAGAATTAGCCACTGGCAATTCCTGTGTGCAGTGTACCTATGAACTGATTAGACTGATAGTGAAGAAAACATAATAAAGAGACAATTCTTAGAATAAATGATTTATAAATGAATAAAGATTTGACTGAATTGTGACTCAATTAACCTCACACAGTATCTGCCTCTGACTCTCGATCTCCCTTTGTGCAGGGTTTGGTTTTCTCTTTCGACTTTTTCCACTGGAACTCCTATTACAGACTAGATCATGTAATTTCTTGATGGTTAGAATGTTGTCAGCAACGCTAAATAACCAAGCAGCACAGTGAATATTTTATTCCTCATGTCCCAATATAATGTTAATCCAGTCTGAATGGGGCTTTAGTCCGAATTAGGTGAAGTCACAGAAATGTACATATCATGAAAATGTGGTTGCATTAGTACCAAAATCTGTGCATTGTGTTTGGAAATGCAGAAGTCACTGCCTTAATACTGTGCCAATATATAGCAGTTTGATATTTGCAAAATAGGCCTGTTTAAAAGCAGACATTGTCCATACCGTATAAAACATTGTACCTGTGTTACAGTCGATGAGTTTAAAATCCAATAAATAAATGCAAATTTCTGAACTTTTCCTCTTTGACTCCTTGACATATAAGGAAGGATTTTAAGTTTTATGGTAAAAGCTTTTGAATTGCAAGTAACTATAGAACATAACTTCACTGCTGGAACGCTGAACTGAATACAGTCTAGAGGAAGTGGCTCATACTCAAACGTCTCCGTATGGACGCTGAAGGGCACAACAGAGGAAAGTTCATCATTTGTCATTTCCATCTTGTCAACTATTTTCTTATATCAACACACACCATCATGTATTATCACTTCCCTAACACACACACCTGTCATAAGTGTCAGTGTCAGGCATGACATATCACAGTGGAAGCTGTGAAAAGCTTTGTTGCTGTTAATTGAAGAGGGTTTCTGTTTCTTACAGAACATTTTGATCCATATGATTTTGCTCCGACACAACGTCTTAACCTATGTTGCCCTAAATGCAGATGTGCACACACAGGGCATTAGTCTTTAAGTGGCCCTCCCTCTAGCGCTAATTAAGTGCAATCTTCAGAGCTCCATTGTCTGGTAAATCCAACTCTGGGCAAGAGTGATGTACGGCAGTATCAGCTATGGTGGTGATGGATAAATAGATGAACAGGGAGGACAAATAAACAAAATGACAAATGGATGAGAGCTAGATTGAGTAAGTGGTTTGAGCCAGTTACAGAGACCAAGCAGATAGATTCTGCTAGACACCAGATGGGTTGAAGAACACTGACGTCACATTGGTAACAAAAGACTCGGCAGAAAAGAAGGAGGGGAGAGGGAGGAGAGAGGGGAGGAAGAGGCGGAGACTGAGGCTAAGAATAGTAGTATGTTCTCAGCTGGTCTACTATTTTTTATTTTACTACATCACTACTGTGCCAGCCGGCACTCGTCTGTCTTTCATTTCTTTCTACCCTCTCTCCATAAGTCATTTTCCGAATCTCTGTAATGTTAGCGCCTTCGTTTCCTACAAAATAAGAGCGTTCTGTGACTTCTGAAAACACTGCATTCCCAACCCAATGCACAGTAGGCATACAGCTCAAACTGCTGTATGTAGTGGACTACAGCTGTAAAGGAACAACATCTACAGAGGAATAACTCCGTCAATACTGCTTCACACGTGAGATCAAACACGAGACCCTAGAGGCCGTGGGGAGAGAGAACAGAGTTAGTGGCACGCTTCTGATCCCCACTTTCTTAGAGCTGCTTCACTGACGTAGGTTTATCCTTGAGAGGTTCCACTGGGAACTCCAGAGGATGGATATCAAGGACGCTCAAGACAGAAATGGGATTTATATGTGAGGGTATAGGTGACAGGTTGTGTTTGCGCGTGTGCTCTCTACTTACCACAGTCTCATCAGGAAATGGTGCTCCATGTCTTCAGGTAGAAATGACTGGCTGAATAACTCACTGTCAATCACTCTGTGGTAAGAAAGAGACAAAGACAACAAGAAAAACATCAGGGAAGCCAAACTGCAAAGATGTCACATGAGCTGATTTCTGAATTTCCCTATCATACCTTGCATCCAAGAAGCATTCAGTTCTGGTTCTCTGTCATTTCCCTACAGTGCCTCCCTCTGTTGTGGGAAGAGCGCCCCTCCCCATAAGCTGCGACCTGTAAATGGGTCCCTGGCAGTGCCTGAAGACGCAATGTGGTGGAAAATGTGTGGCTGTGCCTGTTGGTCGCGAAACAAGAAGCTCCCCTGCTTGGAGCGCTAGGCCCCAAATAGAGGGATGGCAAGAGGATACGATGAGAGGACAGCAAGAACAGCGGAGAGAGCAACATTAGTGATGGAAATAAAGGGCTGGGAGTGAGGGATGGAAAGAAATAGAGAGAGATAGAGGAAAGGGGCGACTGAGAGGCGAACAACTTAATTGAGTGTGTGCTGCGTCCAATTACCTCCTAAAGGTAGCAGAATGTGTGAAGTCATTTAGACTTACAAATAGAAAAAAAGGCTCCCACTGAGGCTTAGACATAATAACACTGTGTGTGTGTGTGTGTGTGTGTGTGTGTGTGTGTGTGTGTGTTTGTGTGTCACCTGATGTTTGCACATTCGTTTGTAGTAGGCAATGACCAACTTGCATTTTCTCAATTGGAAATAAAAAAAGAGAAACAGCATAGCATTGTGCATTCATCCAGCTAGATCGAGTTCGATGCTAAATGCTACTAAGCTAACTGCAGTCTCAGTGGAGGATGCCACAAGGTTTCACACATTTTATTACCCTTCCATTTGCACTTAGCATTAGTTCAGTGATTACTATTAGCTGTTAGCATTAGCTCCCTGGGCTTTTTTCTTGCTGTCATATTCATTATAGCTAATGAACACTCTGTGTGTACTTGGGGCTCCATGGCAACAGTGGATATACAGTATAAATGTACATGTTTGAATCCATGTTAGGAGTCATTTACTTGATTTACATGATGATACGTGACTAGATGAATTCCTTCAATTCCCAAATGCCACAACACAAGTCTGATTTCTTTATACCAGCATATCACCTGTTAATTAGAGTTTGCTAAGCAGAGCAGAGTTGTGTCATATGCAGTGGCATTCCCACGCTGAAAGGCACCATCCACGATCACAAGGTTTTTAATGTGCATTGTGTGACACGAGGCCTTGTCTCCATGCAATCCTACACAGATGATCTGCCGCTGTCGTTCGTCACGCGGAGCATGGCAGATGCTCTCACAAGCTCCCATTGATTTTGCCGGAAAGTGTGTATGTAAGTGTGCATTTTAGAGCGTGAGAGTGTGCGTGTGTGGGTGTGATGTGTCGCTAGCTAGCTGCAGAGATAATTAGAACACAACTCTTTTGCTGTCCCTGCAGGCCGCAGATCCAGCTGCTTTCATCTAATATAGGTCAGCTGTGACAAAGCCCTCAGCATGGACACTGATCAGCTCTGCTAGATCTCTCATACAGAAAATATGAACATGCACAGGGTGAGGCATGCTTTCTTGCATGGGCTTGTATGTTAAACATGTACACAGAGCTATTAACGTACACGCATGGTTTGTACATTAATGATGGCAGTCACACACCGGGTGTGCGAGTTCAGAAAAATTCACCCACGCTTCAGCTGCCCACCAGTTTTCAGCAACTGCCGAAAAACAGCCCAATACATGAATACACTGGATAGTGCAAATGAGTAACTTCAGGTCAGATCTCTCACAGCAAAAAGAAAATATTACCAGACATAGTCAATGCTAATTTATTCACTTGTTCCAAAATCAATGCTAGACTGGAAGCTGTCTTCTGTTCTAGTGTCTTCCAGTAAGTGTGTGTCTACTCACTACTGCTCATTGGCTTGAGGGTTACTTGAGGTTGTAGTCATATGTGGTACTACATGCACATACACGTGTGTCTCTCAGCTGAGAGCTAGTTTCAGGACCCCCACGACCCTTAACAGGACAAGTGGTTATATGGATGGATGTGTGTAGTAGTCTTATGTAAATAAAACAATGAATATAAAGATGAATCGTACTGTACACTGAGGCAATGTAATGTATGTTATTTTTATATATTGCTCTATGTGTGAAGTTAAAGTTGTCTTTATAGAAGCAGTATAATATAAAATTTCACATCACATAACAGGCCTAAAATCCATTCTGATACAAAGAATTGACATATTCTAACAGTTTACTCTTACAGTTTTCTGTTTAGCAGTAAATGCCTCCCTTGCTTCACTTTACTCCAAGTTTTAAAATGTATTTATTCTTTGGCAACAAAGCTCTGAGCCTTTTAAAATCTCCTCTACATAACCTCTAAAATGCAGAGAGGGCTACACCTTAATATTCTTAAATATATTCATACTGTATCTGGAAATTTTAGGATCATTGTCCACCTACTACCTGCCCACATGACCCTGCAGGTCACCAATAATTACCTCACTGAGGGTCCAGGGCAAAGACTGCAGAGATTTATGGGATGTATTCTGAAAGAAGCGGGAGAAGCTAAAACAATTATTTTCTCCTTTTCTCTCCATACCTTACACTCTGACCCTGTGTTTCAAAGGCCTCATTTATTAAGTGCCACTGCTGATATAGTACAAGAGTACAACTGAAGTGACTGCTTCGCTTCCTCAGGTGTTTTATCTAACTTATTTTATTGATGACCAACTAGACAGAAAAAACATCATTATCTTCTATCCACAGTACAACAGTGGGCTCACTAATGGGGCAACAATTGGTGCAAATTACACAGTGAACAAGTAGCAGCGTAGCCTTTGGGATGGCTTGATTGAGAGGCCTATGTTATGTCGCTCTGCAGGAGATGCCTTCTCCTGAGTCTAATCACCTTTCTCATTCACCTTCCATATTCATTTTTTTTTTCACATGCCCTGAGAGTGCAAAGCTAGCAAGTAGGGTCATGCAGGGCTTTAAACAGCTGCGGCTATTTATGCAAATACAGTACAATCAATATTTGATAGTCTACTGCTTTTCTACTCTCTAACAAGAGACTGCAATAAGCGGAATAATTAGGGAAAGAGGTGCCAAGCATGCCCCACAGTACTGAGCAGCTAGGCCAGTTCATGCCAGGTGAGGAGAGGACAGGTTTGGCTCAACCACTGCAATCAGGAAATAATGAGAAAGCACACAGGAAGCAATTCCAGCAATGTAAGATTGCCCTGCTTAGCTTTAATGGCTGCATGGAACTACAGCTTCTATAGCAGCACAGGTGAGCAACCCTGTGGTCTTCAAGGGTCACTGTGCTGCTTGTTTTCCAACTATCCCACTGCTGATAACCTGGCTGGAGTCGGGGAAAGTATCAGTTTGTAATGTAATGCTTACTGGTTTTGCGAGGAATCACGCGTAAGGGCATCTTTTTAATCTATTTATCCCGCAACGCCATTTCTGCTTTTGCTTTTTGAATATGACCCTAAATTGGAAGAATATTGACATTACAGTTGATGGGACTTATGTCCAACCATGAACCACACAAATTCCACAGCATTCAAGAGAGGACAAGCAGTATATTTAAAAAACCTGTGTTTAAAGTTATATTTAAGAACAGGCTGCCACTGTGATGAACAGTATATATACTTTAAAATAATCAAACATTGTGCTACTGTATTCTCAACTTTGCGGCAATTACTAAATCCAGAAAGTCAGAAGGCTTAGTTCCATCTTCAAACCACTGTCCTACATTTAGGACATAGCACATAGATTCTTAATAACTTCTTAGGGATTTCTACAGGATTAGGTTCAGACAACCCAAACAACTTTCTTAACACCAACCATTTCCAATTAGATCCTATTAACAGAACACTGACTTCAGCTTTGCAAACACCCTATAGGGGATTTCTGTCAGCTTAAGAGAGGGGGAAAAGTTTAATAACAGCTGATGTATGCCTTCCATATAGCTAGTATTCACTGTCGTGGTATTCCTCATTCGAGCATTTTATAAAATGTGTGATAATGCCCAAATCCCACTAACATAAGTCATACAGTTTCATATGTGTTTTAGATTTATACTGCATCATGCTCATTTCTGTATGTCGACAGGACAGCATGTTTATATTAAAGGCCTCACGCACCCTGCCAGCTGAGAAAAGCTCAATTAAGAGATTTAGAAGCTGTGTGGGTCAGGCCTTCTCATTAAAAGACAGGGTAGGGAGAGGACTAGTATTCCAGTATTTCCAAGGTTATCTATGAAAGCAAATGCAGATGTAGGAAATGGCAAATGGAAAAGTAGAAAGATGGTTTAGAGGAAAGCTTAAAAAAAATAAAATAAGAACTATTGCTTCTGATAAGGGTAAGTAATGTAAACAGAAAGGGAGGCGAGTCGAAGATCTGTCTCGCCAAAACTAAAAGCAGAATCAGAATCATTTCTAGAGAACTGCTCTTATTAGTAGATTTGCCAGTGTTCACTGATACGTACACAAATTTGTACCTTTGTTGAAATTGCAAACCATTTTACCAGTGCTGACCTTTGAGAGACCTAGCGTGTCCAAAATAAAGAAGTTGTATAAATCTTGAGTATAAACTGGCATGGTTTGCATTTAACCATGGATCATTAAGGGATACAGCGTGTTATGAGATATAGAGGTGTGAATTGTGCAAATTAATTGTATGTCGTTAATGCGCAGGGTAAAGAGGCCATAACAAATTTTATAATAGTGAGTCAACTGACAATGTGAAAACAATATGAAAAAGGTATCTCGTGAAGAACCTACAAAGAGCTATTACTCGAATCTCCACTTCCTTTCTGCTTGTTTGTGCTTTATAGCAGCTTATAGCTTAGCTTAGTTGTGCTTATTGCTTACCATCTAAACACTACCTGAAACACTAAATTCTACCAAACAGCAGTCAGATAGTTAGTGACTGGCTGGTAAAGATAGTAGAGCACTTAAATAACATATACACATATTTCCATCTGCAGTAAATGGACTGTTTTAAACTTTCACTATGTCACTAGACAGCTACCACCACCTTTTCTCATCTTAATTAATTGCCTCTTTCTGTACACTAATACAGCAAGGATTTACGACACCATGACCTAAAACAAACTGCTCATAGTTTTAGGAAGATTCATTGAATGTTGTTTTCTGTTGCTCACTGCTTAGATCATTTCCACATAATTTATTTTGATGCTTTAAAACTCCTCTGGCATGAACTCATGCTTGCTCATTTTTGATCTGCTAAATGACCTGTTTCTGCACCTTGCCAAATTCTTTTATCCGCATAAGCAGCTGGACAAAGACATAGCAAGTAGACATGCATGCAGGGAGCTGGATGCAAGAACCCCCACCTCTTGTCTTAATGTGTTTTAGAGTTCGTTCTGTACACAAATCAAATGGGCATACCAGCTCAAGCCTTGCCTGTGGACATACTGCACATTAGAGTGAGGTGGTAGTGATATTGTGTTCTTAAGCTGGCACAGAGCTGCATACATAAATGAGAGGAAGCGCCACTGAGAAGAACAGAGGAAGGAGGTGGATGGGATGTTGGTTAGGAAGGATGAGGTTGACCTGAGGAAGGTTGAGATGGATCAGGGAAATGAAAAGACAAAGGCTTCCTTTAGTAGTAAATCATGTATTAATGTTACGTCTGGGCGTGTGTGTAGGCTTGCACGGGTTGCTTGTAGAAATGAATATGTATATGTAGGCACACAGCTACAGCTGCCTCACAGTTGTGTATCTTTATGGGTGCACTCACACACACAGATTCTCTGTGGTCAGGGCAAAACACTTAGAGCCCAGCTCCCTCTCCACTACTCACCTGACAGCTCACCATTTTTCATAGCATTCTCTCTCTTTCTCAACTCTCAAAGATCCCTTGGTTCTCATTAGGTGATTCCTTGGCAGCAGCTGAACACAGTAAGTGAATGTTTCTTCTCCATTCACTCTCTCAGGCTTTGATTCCGTCCTACCTGCTCCTTTTACCCTCTTGCAACCCTCCACTTGTACAACTCAAACCCTGGCCACGTCAGTGCCCAGCCTTTTCATTTACTGCTATTCCTCTGTCCTTTCTTTATTTTCCTTAAATTACTTGGCTCTCCAAGGACACGAGAATAGACTGATGAGAAACAACAGCACAAAACAAGTCAGAAACATTACAAAAACAATGGCCTAAAAACAAATTTGCTGATTTCAGTGTGGACTCACACTGCCTCTCATTATTCGCTATACTCATAAACGATTTGCAATTTGGAGAATGACTAAAGTTATGATTAATTCATTCCACTGCTGCTGGTGAAAATAGCAGTAGCAATGATGCCCCAGAGCATCTAGACAATGAGTATCTTTCTCATTATACCAAGTCAGACCTCCAAAAGATTTGGTGTATATATGTATATATATATATATATATATATATAGGTGTTAGAACATATTCAAAATGCACATGTACAATATGCACAATGTAATTTTTCGTCCATGTCCTTTCAACCAAAACTCAATTTCTAAGCTTGCTAATACATTACGGATCATTGGACAAATACAGTGGCAGCGCACTGATTACAGAAATAAATGATGCATGCCGTTTTGCCCCATTGTGTGTGTATAAATGCGTCCACTTACAATTGTGTGTGTTTGGATGCACACAGAGAGTTCACTTCTCAAACCAATAGAAGGAACAGGATGTCCTTTAGTGGCAGACTATTGGTAACATGACACAGGGGTTACAGTGTCGTTCTAAACGTCATCTAGTTCGACTAAAGGTCACCTGCATGGTGTGTATATGCATTTAAACTTTATTATGTTTTACTTTTATGATGAAAGGATGCACTGTAAACACTCTATCTTTGAAGTTTCAGTTGTTTTCAGTTTACTACTACTACTACTACTAGTCTACTCAGTTAGCTGACACTTCAGCTGACTTTAAATACTTCTACTACTTATGGTACACTATCTCTGGTGCTTCAGTTTTGCTTTAATTTTTCACCCACTGAAGCTGACAGTTAGTGCTTTTCTGTCACACTTCAACTGCTTTCATCTTTCACACTTCAGTTAACAAATTGTTTAGATTTTTCATCTTTTGCACTTCAACTGACACTTTAATTGTTTTTAACTTTAATTATTTCACTGACTACTACTACTTCAGTACTTAATATACTGTATGTACACTTAGTCTTATTGCCAACAACATTTTAGTACATTTTAACCTTTGCATACCTAAGTATGCACCCGTATGTTTTCTTCTTGTTTTTTCTAATGGGTCCTTTTTTACATTTTTTCCTTGACAAACTAATTTCAGCTGTCACCTATTTTAGTGAATTTGTTGATTTATTCAAGTCCTTACAATCTTTTGTAGAGTGCTTTGGGTTTTTTTTTAATCAAACCATCAGCTATTTTTATATTTACTCTCAATATGATCATATGTAGCTATATCCTGCAAATGTTTCTCCTTTTGTCCTCACTCTACCACGTCCCAATTTACAGTGTTTGACAAATGGCAACATCGGTTCTCCACCTTTCCCGTTATGTGGCACAGTGGACTTTAACCAATCAGATGTGCCCATTTCCACAAGGGTAGGGGGATTAATAAATCAGAGCGGAGTGTAGGGGTCATGTTTAGGTCACAGATGATGTCACGGTGAAGCGAATCTCTTCAAGTGAAGTCATCAAAGCCTCATTATTCCTTTCACTCAGGTCCGCTTGGGAAAATTAGCTTTAACACTCAGGTGTGTGTGCACACGTTTCACAGTTTAATTTGTGTCAGTGCCCAGTGTGAGTGTGACCAAATTGGCTTTTCTATGCTTTTGCATGTGTATGTGTGTGTAGCTTTGTGCATCACTGCTAATTGAGTTTAAAATTCAGCCGTTCAAAGAAACCCAGCACTTGTGATGAGATGCTGTTCGTGGAAGAGGATGCATCATCAAAAACTGTACGATCAAACAGACACATTACAATGACGAGCATTAATGGGGAGGCAGAGGGGAAGAGAGTGGGAAGACGGCACCAAAACCGAAGACTGAAATAAATGTATCTTTCCTTCTTTTACCTGCTGATCTGTCCTCATTATTTACATTTTTGATTAATTGTTTTCATTTAAATGACTGACAGAAAGTTGCACGGAGAAAAACTAATGATAAACAAACAGAGAGGAGTTTATTTATCTTGAATCATCAGCCTGTCGTCACGCAGAGCAGTGAAACCACTAGGCGTAACATTCGTCACGGACTGGCTGCCTCCGCTACAATTTGAATATTCCTGTTTGCATAATGCACATAGGTTTGTGTGTCTAATTACACTATAAAATTGATTACTCCTGTTTGGGAAGTTGCTCTTGATCTAAACAGTCATATGGAGTGTGTGTGCATGCTTCTATGTTTGCATGTTTTCTAAAAGCAAATGAACTGGTGACCTTTATGTGAGGAAGAGAGGAAGAAAAGCCCCACACACACTGAGTCATTCTGGTTGAATGCATTTCTTTTGCAGATTGAAGCTTCACCTTGTCAGGGGATTGTGTAAAGAAATCTCCATCACATGGAGCTTCGCTAAAGGCCAGCATCATCACGTCTGCTTTGTGAGTCTCTAGGTAACTGCTGCATGTATTAGCCACATGCATATCACACCTACATAATATAGTAAAGATGATGGCATGGAAACCAACGCATCAAGTGCATCTCTCAGGCATCAGATGGAGGCAACCCTGGGTCTTCCTAAAATACTAAATGTATGAATATGTTTGTTCATGCGTGTGTAAAATTAATACAACAAACTGCCCTTATTTGTTCTTTCTATCTGATGTAAAGCACAACTAGGATTAGGTCGTAATTTGAACATCCATTTTCTGACTGTGCATATTCACTTTATACCAATTAGGGGAACAAAGTTGAAAATACCAGAATTTTGCAGCAAATGTCAAAAAAAAAAAAAACCTACATGAAAACCCAACAGAGAGAGAAAGTGAGGGACGACAAGAAACTAATTAGCAGATGAGAGCAAAGCAGCACCAAGAGTTTTGACAATGAATAGTGCCAGAATTTGAAACCTTCTCTCCCTCCTCCTCTGTCTATCCTGCCCCTCTCATTAATTGGCTGTCACGCTTATGAGCATCTTGATGTATGTCTTGCATGTGTGTGTGCACATGTGATTATTGTCATCATCAAACTACTGTGGGCTGTGGTTGGACCCTAGGTGATGAGTGACCACATCATTAGAGGAAGGTGATTATCTTATTCTGTTAGACAATGCTGGTGACCTACACACAATAATCCCTCTATCCTTTCTTTCCATCTTTTCCTTGCTAATTTGTTTTACTTTAATCTGTAAGTTTTTATACATTTTATTCATCTCTCTTTCTCCTCTCTAACTTTGCTTTCTCTCACATTACAATATGTATGAACATACACAACAGTGGCTGGGAAGTCAGGCAAAGTAGATGGGTGTGGAGAGTGTATGTGAGCTTATGTCCATATACTGTATGTTTCCTTTTAAGGTTATAAAAGTTTAGAAGATGCAAACGGTGAACAATTGTGCGTCACAATAGAGTTTCACAGAAAAAAAGAACAGAAATAAAAAAACAGTAAAAAGAGAGATAACCAAGGCTCATATAAGCTATGGGATTGTACTCTGCCATTTTTGCTGCTTGGCTTGTACCCCTTAAGCAATACAGGGATTAGTGTAGAATTTGTTCTGTGAAGCTCCTGCTGTACTGTGTGGCTGTGATCTAAAGGAATCTATCTCAATGCATTAAGACCTGCGGGAAAGCTCTGTTAGGAGCAAGGAAAAACAAGGTGTGAAGGTGTGAATACAGTACAGGATTCAACCATTTAAGTCATGGTGTTAGATCTCTTTCAGAATGTAAAAAGACTGATAGATTAAAAAAAGCTATTGAATAATGTTTGAGATGGAAGATTTTCTGTTAATTAATTTTCTGTACACAAACATTAGTAAACAAAGTTCCAAACATTTCTTCTATCCCATTTCATTTTTCCTTAAGAGTTATGTGAAAACAACACAGAAGACATCCTTCTCCTTTCTGCGCTCTAAAGACTCTATTTATTTTTTAGCAGAAACTTAGCTTAGCATTAAGACTGGAGGCAGTGGCAAACCCTTAGCCTGAGTAGATATATTTGTAATGGGAATGCAAATAAACTAATGTTAATATTTCAACAATTCAACAAAATAATTCCAGGAAGTTTGTTAAAATTCTAGGGTCCAAAGGGTTAAGGAATGACTGTGGGAAAAATCCAGCCAACTGTTTCCCTCTCCTTGTAATCTTTATGCAACGATAAGTTAATGAGCGTATCATTTGTAGATAATTAGCCTACTACGTAGTCCACCAGTTGTGGGGTCAGTGGTTCGATACCTGGCTCCTCCTGTCCATATGTTAAAGTGTCCTTGGGCAAGAAACCTTATGTTGCTCCCAGTGGGTCAGGTCGGCGTCTTGCAGGGCAGTTCCGCTGTCATTGGTGTGTGAGAGTGTGTGGGAATCGGTGAATGACAAGCAACATTTGAAAATACTATGAGTACTGATGAGGTAAAAATGTGCTACATAAGCGCAGATCGTGTACAAACATAAGAGTGGCAAGAAAGCTAATAGTTCACTAAATATGGAACGTTTCTTTTAATAAATACTGAACATCTTTAAGGATTAAAATGTTATGGCTAAGAATGACTAAATAATTAACTAACGGAACAAAGGTTTTGAGCTAATCTTCCTCTATATGATCAGAGAAGACAAGTAGGAGAACATTTACTGTGTATTGGGTGAAGGCACTAATGTCTTAATTAATTGTCTTTGTGTGTGTGACTGCTTGGTATAAAAACAGTACAATGCTTCTAGTCATAAATCAGACCGCGTTATGGAAACACAAAGAGGCCTGATTTGAAGCAGAACTAGCAGGTCGCTGAAAATATGAGCAGCAGTTTTGAGCCTCTTTCTGAGTTCCTGCAATGCTGTATCTCATTATCTTCCTGTGTTAATCCTGAGATCTGCTCATAAAACAGAGCAAAAAACATCCACACACTGTCAGCAACTGTACGGGGAACAAAGTGGCAACACACAGGGAAGCGTTCACACACGAAGGTGCACGCAAAGAGACACACACTGTAGCTCACTCACTCTCCTATGTGTCACTCACACTCAAGAGCCATTTTTGCTTCCATCACATGCTGAAATAGCTTAGGTATTCAATATGATGACATGTGGCATTGCACTAATCAATTTTTCATACTTGACAATCTCTATGAATATACTAAGGCCAAGATTTTCACAGCTATTCATGTTTGCCTGACAAACTATCACATTTGTGTGCATAGCTGAGTGTGTGTGTCCGTGTTCATAAGAGTGTGTTTTTTGCGTGGGTTGGAATCTGTTTGGAAATATGAATTATCTCTCCCCAAAAACATGAAAAAATACAATATGTATGTTTGGCCAAAGAAGGCTGTCAGACCTGATCTCTGTCTGTGCCCGCTGTGTGCCCGCTCTGTGCATCTGTGCGTGTTGCTGCTTAGTTTAAATTCATGCATTTCTCATTCACTGGGAAAACTTCTACGGAGCAGTTCTTGACCAAAATGACATTAGATTTCTCAAATCGTGTCCTGTAAAACCGCTTCACACGAGATGGATCATTGCCTAACATTACTGTGGTATTGCTTTTCCTCAGCGCTCAGTGACATCCACATGATTGCATGAGAATATTTCTGGGAATCAGTCACACAAACATGCATGCGCGCAATCTCTCGATAACAACGACACATACAGCAACATGAGTGCGCACTGTAGAGTTCATGAACGCATGCGCACGCACGTAGTTTGAGTGCGTGAGTTCTGCAGCCCAGATGGCTGTGCTTCTTCTTGTACTTTTATTTAATTCATAAAATGAGATCACCACAAGCCTCGCAAACCATAATTGAGTGTGAACTGCGCTAACGCCTGGATGGATCTCAAATAGAGCAAAGTTACATTTCCCACCGCTGTCCTTTACATGACAACAAAGCCGGCAAATGCAGCTATTTTTGATCTGATGAAGAGCGCAAGAGAGAAGCACTACAGACAGACAGAGGCAGGGAGAGAAATTGCCTGAACTCAGCGTGCTTATGATGCTCATCAGCTAGCTGAAATGATGGAGGTTAAATGGAAGAGGAGAGAATTATTGCCAGTTGGAGAAGAAGAAAGAGCAGGCGTGTGGCTAACAGGGGATTAAAAACCAGCATGTGGAATAGTGCACAATTAGGCGTATATATTTAGATAACAAACACCTAATCTTCTGTATTCTCTTCTGTTTCTGCTTCTTGTTGCTCATTTTCTCTCCTCTCTTGTCTTGAGGATTTGGGCAGAATGCCAGCAAAGACGGTGTGTTTGTGGCTCCCAGTAGAGAGTGTGTAAACTAGACTTCTAACCCCCCCATGAGAGAGCCAGACTGTCAAATATACAGTACATATGACAGCTGGTGCAGCTGTATGGTTTACTGGAAACTCTGCATCAGGCCCAATCCTGCATTCATGCATTCAGAGGTATTTAGAAGATGAAGTACAGAAATTGTATGCACCAATGCCTTTAGTGAATGCCCTCTTTAACTGCACTAAAGAAGCTGATGTCTGGGTTAGATGATTTGCTTTCCTGTTGCGGACTCGCCAGACTGTGACCCATCCTCCGCTTTTTTATATCTTTTTATATATATCCCGCCTGCCTTTTTAGCTTGCTTTTTTATTTTCTCTATCTTAGCATCAGCAGTTTCCCTTTATTTCAAGCTGAGACAAGGTTGCTCGTGATGAGGTGAGTTCGTGCGATGTTTCAGAGCAGCTCTCCGAAAGAGCAGGAGTGTGATGAAATGAGATTCTGCCTCACATTGTGGTGGGTGTGCACTACAGTTCCAGTCTGTTCACCTGGAAAAATATGAGACAATGGGAGAGAGTCAATCGGGAGAGTAGATCCGTAAATGCCATCCAAAGTCCTCACTCGGGGGGCGGCGTCACACTGTTTCCAAAAGGAAGCATTTGCTGGCAGCTATGGATGCTGTCAGACACTATGAACTGTAATCCAATGAGCCACATCTCCTCCTGACGTGGTCTGCCCGCCACTTTAATGTATTTCTATATAAGCCTGGACATAATTCCCCCATATTAGTATTTATCAAGCCCTCTCTTAAAGAGAACTCCACCTGAAAATGATTTT
This sequence comes from Ctenopoma multispine, assembly GCA_034779795.1. Classification (NCBI taxonomy): domain Eukaryota; kingdom Metazoa; phylum Chordata; class Actinopteri; order Anabantiformes; family Anabantidae; genus Ctenopoma; species Ctenopoma multispine. Next base: position 14,592,775 of record JAUYWH010000003.1, on the reverse strand, counting down.
GCGCTGCCGGGTCTATTGTAACGTCTTTTTCTCCTCCACAATACCTCTCCAAGTATTTTACTGAGTTTATTTCTGCACAGTCAAAGGACTCTGGTTGAGCTTCAATAGTTTTGCCACAAGAGATTCAGTAGAGACTCTCAGCACTCAACAAGCTTTCACATTACTCCATGGCGGTGAAATTGAAGTAGACAAGGCACTTTAGGAGGAAGTGGGTGCACCAAAAAGGTAAATTACAACATTTGGAATATGTTCCATCCGTTTTGTGTATGAGTATGTTTTGTGCAAGTGTGTCCTCTTTTTCCATTCAGCGCATTAGTGATTTCATCTCACAGCTCTTGAATTAAGGTTGGTAATGGATACACTGCCTCCTGTAACATACAGTATGGATTTCAAGTGATGAATATATAACGAGAAGCTGTTCACCTTTACGCATAAATGTGCACATTCATACTGTGATTGTTTGTGAGCTTTTTTATCAAATGGTGAGCACACAGCTAAATAATGTGAGGCAATAAATGTGCATACTAACAAACACCTACTGAATGAAAGAGGACATGAATTAATTATTCCCAAAATCCCTTCCAGTCAAAGAAATACTGAAATAGTTGACATGGTGGTGTTTTTTTTTTTTTTTTTTGTTCCAGAGGAACAAACGGCATCTTAAACTGTGCCTTTATCAGCCCTAATTTAAGCTGCAAATGTGGCCAACCAGCTTATATCCAGTAGTAACTGAGCATTTAACTTTACCAGGCCACTTGCTTGTGAAAGCTGGTCCACGATGACATCAGCGTGTAGGGTTCTGGGTCTTTATTTGCTTTGGGAAGGTTGACACTCCAGTAACCACAGCCAACAATACTAGCTCTAACTAGCTTTACCGTGCAAGAACAGTTCTGTTTCCTACATGGATCAAATGGGGCAGACTGTGGTTGCTTGGTGCTTATAACCTTCAGCTTTTAGTCTTGTGAAATTACAGTAAACAACAACACTACAAAACCTACCAATCTAATTCATTTCCGATTTGTTGAAACTCAAAAACATCTAACAATGAATACAGTAGCTCCTAATTTGTGAATCTGTGTAACCTTACCCATTGGTGTAGATTGATATTTAAAGCAAATTGAAGACTCTAGAACTAGGCAGGCAGAGTAAAGTCTTAACTGAATGAACATATCAGTCATGTACAGTTCAAAGGCAAAGTGAAGTAGCAGAAAGACATAATATGGACAAAAAATGTAATAACTTTATCACTACAAGAGGAATAACTGACATTTTCAGGCTGCGCATGGCCACCCGGAGATGTGGCCTCATCACACAGAGGATCACATCTCAAAAGAAATGATGAGTGGAACTAGCACACTCCTGTTTGTTTGAAGATAAAAGGCTCATAGACGAATGCATAGATGGTCACGGTGACACACACACACACACTTAAGTCCAGTGCCATGCAGTAGTCATAGTCTAATTAACACTGAAACTTTGTTCTAAAAGCTGTCTGTAGGCTTTTGGGTACGACACTCCTCTGAAAAACCTAGCAGTTATCAGGAGAAGGAGGTGTGAGGGAATGAGAGACAGAGATATTATCACACATACAAACACTGTAACAGCTGATGAAGCAGTCGAAATAGCCCCATGTTTCACTGAATATGACTTTCTAAGGCTGCTTTTGTGTGTGTTATGTTCTTGAATTGGTTGGTAATAGGTTGGCTGTTCACACTTTCATGTCATAGTGTGTGTGAGTAATTGAAGTGAAGGCAAACATGTCGGACAAGACTGAGTAAAATGAAAATGGATATAACTGACATTTACTCTTTACTTATTGCTCTCTTTCGCTTTCTAAGTCCATCGGATTCTTCCTGTCCCAGGTGACGTTGCAGAGATCTCACCAAAATCTATGTTTCCTCCCCCCTGAGCTGAACTCTCAGAAAGAGGCAAAAATGACGAAATGAAGCAATCGATGGCAATTGTGTTTAGAGTGACTATCACGGCGTAAAGAGAGAATGGCAGGGCATGTAACAGAGATGGAGCGAGGCAGTTAGGGGGCACATGTGTACAAGGCAGCACAGACAGCCGAGTCAGAGAAAATTGACTTTGTGGCAGTGCGACACTGAGGGATTTTCAGTGAGAAAAGAGTAAATTGATTTGGGATAAACGTCTGAGTAGGGGTTTGGGTGCGACTATGGATTCAGGCGGCCGCTTATTACCATATTTGAATTGATGATAATTTTTTGCTTGAGTAATGTAAGTCGTTTGAGCAGAACTCTGTCCTTCACTCACGCAGACGCACACAAATCCATCCAGGTGTCAGTGGAGCGTATGCAGGAGGTGAGCTGAATGCTGAGATGGGCTTGAAGCTCAATGAACCGCAAACCCTCCATTCTCTCTGTCTCATGTCGGAACAGATGGCAACACTACCCAGCCTCACACTCATGCATCATTCACCTTTCATTTAGCGAGGCAGTACATAGGTGGCTGTGTGTGTGTGTGTGTGTGTGTGTGTGTGTGTGTGTGTTTTGTGTATGTGTATAATTTTAAGTCCAGTGACAAGGGGGAGATTGGCTGTCAAATGGGTTCACACATTGAATCTCAACTTTAGGATTTCAGGTCAGCTCTGTTTGCTGTGTGAAATGGTCCCACAGACACCAAACTACTGAACTTTCTGCTTTGGCAGAAAAAAAGAAGAAAATCCAATATGTTCAGTAATATGTAAAAGTAGCGTATTGGTGACATATGATATGATGGATGCCATGTGCCAACTGTGATTGCTCTGAACACTGACGCTACTGAGCTCAGCACAGTGTTGGGGATGCCTGTCAAAACTCCTCCAGTTTTCTTTCTACTCTCTTTACCCTTGTGAAGTGCAGCAAGCGAGGAAGTGCAGATGTGTAGTTACTGTTTCAACTCATCTCCCCCACTTTCCTTAAAGTGATTTCTGTGAGTATGGAGCGCCTTAGGCAAAAACGCTGAAACCATCTGCTCTCCTAAGTCTGTCTTTCCATTTGGCTTTTGCTTATAGCTTCTCCAGCTTTCTCTTTGGTCCCTCTCTTCTCCTTCCCCTTCATATAGTTGTGCACTTTCCCCCTCTTGCTCCACTGATTTTGCTTTGTTTAGCCCATCCAACCCTGAATTTAAAGGCACGCTCACTTTTAACAAACAAACTTAGCCAATCTTAACATATCAACATATATCCTATGACTGAAGTGATATTTTAATACTTCAGTAAGAAATAGCTGGAGCTGGTTTTGATCAAAGGAGTAGTAGAGACTACATGTTGTAGATGCAATTAGTTTTTTTATGTTAATCATCTACCTCAAATTGTGCCAAACCTTTGTTTTGTCAGCCTTCTTCTTCCAGTAGCTGAGGATAAACGTCTAGCTTCAGAGGAGACATCAGATTCTGTTTTCAGTTCTTTTTCTCATTTCCACTTCTTTCATTTTGTTAAAGTGATATACTGTACCTTCATTATGTTGCATCTCTGTCAACCTGAAGAGAACAGATAGTTACAGTAAATGTTTATGCTAACATTATTGTTCCCTTTCTTAAACCAAAGTCTGAAGAAGACACTGCCTTTCAAATTGATTTGGCCTAAGTACAGAGACCTACCAAGCCGACATAAAAGCAACAACAAATCAATGATGAAGGCCAAATTTTGTGTCGCCTCATATCACCTTCTTCTAGGCCAAAAAAGAGGCACTTTAACTCAAAACTACTCCCAGAGAGATAGAGGAAATGGGAGGGGAAGCATACCATTTGGATTTGTAGACTACTGCCAACTGCCCTACCAACTGTGCCATGATCGCCCCTAATTGTAGTACCGACCTACCTATGGTCATAGCAGTGCACAAAATGGATTGAAAAAAGTGAATCTAATGATGGATAGATATAAAAGCCTCAGATGAGAAAGAAGAACACGCTGGGAGTCAGGACTAGCCCTCACTATATAAAGATGGAATCACTCTCTGTTTCATCTCTGTCCTGTACCTCTTTCTTGTTTAACTTTAACTTTTTTATTTGATCTGTCATTCAGCTACATTCACTTTGTGTCTCTTGTAATAGAAAGCCAGTGGGGTGCTTCATTTGATTTACTGCAGCGGGGGAACTGTTCGCTGTTAAACTTGGCTCAATCGCTGCTTTCTAAACGTGATCAAGTCAAATGACCCTGCACCCATCCCATTCAACCAGTCTATTCATTAGCTAATTAAAATAAATGGCCACTTAGCCAAATCAATTCAAGTGAGACTACACCAAAGTTCAGCTCTCTCCCCATGGATCCAGCCATGGTGAGACAATGAGACTGACAGAGGGTTGACTGGACCTACACTGACAAAGCTCTTCCTGGGTTAGTTTAGCCTCCACCATATAATTCCTGGAGTGTTTTTTCATGTATTTATCAAATCAAAGATGTACGCTTAGTGTACGCGTAAAACACTTTCACACTCACACATAGAAGTGGTAATAATGTATTCATAAAAAAATATTGCATGCTGGACTATGAACAGTATCACAGGCTTCTGTCAACAAACAGGCAGTGATTTGAATTATTCTGTTTAAATTAAACTTTTATTATGCTGCTGGAAGCATTCTCATGACCAGGGAGCAAAAAAAAAAAAGTGTTTGTGTTCAAACTGGAAGTGAATCAATTCAACAATACAAACCATTCATTTCAGTGCATAAAAGTACTAAATATTTAAAGACAGACACAGAACAAAAGAGTGTGTGTGGGCATTAACTGCACGTGTTAGTGGAAAGTGAACTATTAGAAAAACTGAATAGTGGACAATGAGGCAGGCAGGGGACTTTTTCTTTTTTAGCAGTTTGATCATTTGTAAGGCAAAATGTTTGTGAATACACAAAACATTAATTCCATATTAAGGCTGATGCTGCAGAGCAAAGTCGATTCTTTACATCCAGTGTCCAGTAATTATGTTGCTCTTCTTACTATTGTCCAGTAAGTCTCTTGACAAAACATTTAAAATGCAAACTATACTTCTAATATACAGCTTTCAAACAAACAAGCTTATGTTTGAGTACATGTGAGAGGAATACATGTGATGCACGTTACTGTGGCATCAGTCTGTCTGACACCTTGTCCGTCAAGTCACATAAACAAAAATAGCCGGAAGAGACATGGCGGGTCTCAACAGTCTCTTTCTGTCTCTTTATATTGGTCGCACCTTTTTATTTCTTCTTCACACTGTTTCCCTTTCATCCCTTAACAAATATACACAAAATGCAGGTAGTCCAAAGACAGATACACTTGATTTTTAGGGAATCTACTGTATTACAGATGGATGATGACTAAGAGCTTTCCTGTACACCACCACAGTTTCAATCCAGTGTCATCCACTGGTCAGATAAGCAGCTAGTATCACTGGCTTGACTAGATGATCACAGCCTCATGATTGCCGCCAACAACTGGTAAATGTGAAGGCATTCTATCAGACGAAGCTTCATAGCCTTTTACGTTTTTATAATTTCTGTACTCAAAGAGAACTCAAATGTTATACTATGGTATGGCAGTCAGTAGTGAAATTTTGCACATTGAATAGGGATATGGTTATAATGAAATCCATTCATCCATTATCCTAACCGCGTGTCCTGTCAGTGGCCGGGGGTACACCCACAGGTTGTCAGTGTATCACAGGGCCGACATATATAGAGACAGACAACCATTCACACTCACATTCACACCTATGGGCAATTTAGAGTCACCAATATAACTGCATGTCTGTGAATGGTGTGTGGAAGCTGGAGTACTCGGAGAAAACCCACACAGACACGTGTGTGTGCTCCACACAGAATAGCGCCTAGCCAAACGGGATTCAAACCCAGTGCTAACCGTGCCACCCGGCTATAATAAAATGTCATATGAAATGTAAAGGCCATCACACATTGCTAGTTTTGGCACATATAACATGGTTTTGGGCCTTCATAATGTGAAGCAAAATATAGAAAAGGTCACACACAGCATTAGAAATGCATCATGGATTTTTGTAAGGTTTAAAAGGCTTTGTAAATGGCAACAGTGTCAAAGATGGCAGACTGATGCATTTGATTTAGACTCGTTTTGTTTTCTCTGTTGCTCTGCTGCACATCTCTCTCCAGAGTGCAATCTGTTTTCTCAACTGGGCAAACAGGCCAAACCAGTGGCCTCATGTACACATAGATACTAAAAAAAAAAAATAACAAAGCACACACACATGCACAATTACACATGCATGCAAACAAATAAAAGAATGCATAAGCACACACGTGCATGCATAAGCATATCACACATGTACTAGATATAAAAGGAAGAGAGCATTAGAACTACTCTCCAACAGTCCAAACTGTAGCAGGGGAGCTGTATCAGGCAGAGATTGGTAATAAAACTTTCCTGAGTCAATGAAGTCTGTTAGAGTGTGCGTGAGTGTTTACTATTTGCTGCTCTCAGCGGCGTGGGAGGTCTGATTTGTAGCAGTAATATCGACAAGCAGGGCCTCGGAATGAGGTCTTTCCTTCAGGGAGCCCTTCTACCCTTTCGTGCCAGAGCAGACACACAAACACATCAGTGGCGATTTCTTTAAGACTGCAAGGGAACCTCAGCTTCCCCTATAATGTCACAAAATTAATGGTCATATTATGTACTATTGTATTAAAATTTTATTGACTAAAAATGCGTTAGAAAACGTTCATCTCAAAGACGAGTTCGGTCAGAATCAGTTAGATATAGCAGGTCGGCTGACTTGATTTTCTTCTCATACATTCCCGTAGCGTCACGGTGCATTTCCCCGTTGAAGCCCAGCGTCCATTGACTTCAATGCGGCTGCTTTGAACGTTCTTTTTCAGTGCTTTGAAACTAGACGGTCATTGGATAAACGCTGCGATTATGTCCCGCCCACGGACGCTCAGTGTCTCTGGGGGTGAATGAGGAGCAAATGAGGAGTGGGCTGGCCTGGACTCCGAGCTTCTGCGTGATGATTGGAGGGTCTGTCGAAAGATTGCATCTCCTTCTCCGACTGACAGCGATTTTGTACTATAAGGAATCGCTGAAGCTATTCGCGCTCAGTCCCATCGCGGATTTCTCAAGTTCAGTCGAAATAAAAACTGCTGCAACCTATTTCTTTATATTTGCTTGGCGAAATTGCTTGATTTTCATCATACATTTCACACAATTATACACCACATTCCTTGTTTCACTTTTACAGAGTTTAATATTTTTTTTTAGATTGTTCATTCATTCATTGATATAGTAGGCCGAAAATGAGCTTCCCCTATTTGACAGACCAGTAGCCGCCACTGAAACACATACACACAAAAACTAGGTTTGTATTAGTATACTGACAACATTTTCACTGATGGCATCTGATCTCTGGCATCTAATGTTAATACTGCTCTCCACTAAAAAAACTGGTTATATCAGCATTTTGAGAGGAAATTTAGAGGCAAAGTCATTCTAGTAGAATTAAAGGGACTAAGAGATCACAGACCTTTCAGGTAAGAGAGCCAGAGCGTTCCAGTTGAGGCAGCAGTAGCTCAGTTGGTAGAGCAGTTGTCTATCAACCCAAAGGTGAGTGGTTCGATTGCAGGTTCTCCTCCTGGCTACATGTTGAGGTGTCCTTGGGCAAGAAGCCAGATCACCGTAGTAGCACAAGGACATGTACTGTCTGGCAGCTGTGCAACAACAGTTTCCTTGGGGCAACTGTGGCGCAGTTGGTAGGGTAGTCAGCAGTAGTCTACGAAACCCAAGGTTAGTGGTGTGCTTCCCGGTTCTCTCTCATTTCTGGCCACATGTCGAAGTGTCCCTGGACAAAATACTGAACCTTGAACCCGTGGAGTATTTCTTATTATTATCATTATTATTATTAATAGTAGTAGTAGTATGAAGCTATTGCAGGTTGTTTTATTTTTAATCTCATCTGTTGCAGTATAAACTAATTCAGACAAGAGGAATTGTTCAGGTTTCAGACAGAGGCATTTGCTTTTTGAATAAACCATGCAAATGTATTGTTACAGTAATGACCAAGCTAACTTGCCAACTGACACTTTTTTTGTGCAACGGTAAAAACAAGATGCCAAGGGGAGTACAGTCTAAAACGGAGAAAACAGGAAGAGGTTCAGAGAGATAGAGCAACTGACTAGTATTGGTGTTATTGGCTGGCAGCTATACAACAGTTATAATAGTACTGAGAGTTGTCACTACATCACTAGGCTTCAAGAACCAAGGTGTAAAATTGCACTTTCTGATGTGACCAGGCCTTAACTATAATTCTACACTTAATCGTACACTGTAAATGCAAACATTGTATTTAATTAAAAATTGTAAATTGACCTTAATCAGTTTTTATCAACCTGCTATTAACACTCGCTTTTAGTAAGTTACTTGTACTTTGAGGTTGAAAAATCTTACCAGCTCAGTCTACTTGAGCTGGATTCATTTAGAAAAAGTAAGTTTATGACACTGTGGGCATGCGCAGATCAATCAATCATCCCCAACCAATCAAGCTGCTTCGTAAGGCGGGTCTTGGCGTGGCGGGATTCGTAATTTTGCAAACGGTACATTTCACATCATGCCCGCAACTGACCGACCAGAGGAAGTTGGATATCATTGAGCTGGACCTAAACATCGCTTCAACGGCACTTGTGATTATCGTCAGCGATTCTTGTGCTTGGCACACTCATTTGGTGAGTAAATATTTTAATGTACCCTTGTGCAGACCGTTTTGTTTTGTTTCTGTAAGTCGGCGCCAGTGTTTTGTGCCTGCTAGTAATGATGTGTGTAGTAATGTCGGCTAACGCTAGCCAACTATATTATGGACATAACGTGGCTATATTTTGATGAAACTTGGTCAATACTTTATTATTTTTTCAATCCATAACTTCCTCGGTGTTGAAAATAGGTAACATTCAAGACTTTTGTCACGTTAAAATTGAGGAAAAACTTTAGTGTAGCAGTAACGTTAACGGTCGCGGGCGTGCTCGTCACGCGCACGCGCCCGCGCCCACCTGCCATGCCAGTAACATTTGTCGTCGAGTACTGACTAGCAGCTAGCATGATGATGACAGACTGATCCCGGCGGTTTGTGAGTTTCCTGAGTTTTATAATTGTTGTTTGTAAGCTCAGGCAGAACATCAGAACAAGTCTGGATGTATCATTTTATTTTAAGATAGTCTGTAAAGTTAGGACTGTGCTAATTTAGCTAACTTTAGCTACCAAAAATAACAGTCTGTGTTTATCAAAGACAGGATGTGTCGACATATGATTGGGGATATCACCACAGTCAACTAACTCAATGTTATTTTATTTAACGCTGTTTCCATGGTT
>JAUYWH010000003.1:14535883-14583374 GCA_034779795.1 Ctenopoma multispine | reverse complement strand
GTGTGTGTGTGTGTGTGTGTGTGTGTGTGTGTGTGTGTGTGTGTGTGTGTGTGTGTGTGTGTGTGTGTGTTGGAGATGACATTGATCCGCAGCCATGTTCAGCTGGGTGCTGATACAAAGCCAGCACCAGGGGAAGTCAGAGCTCCAGTACATTTGCCAGTTTATCGCACAGATACATGCATTCACACTAACAGGTATACACGGTGCTCCCCTCTCCACTAATATAGACACACAAAGGTTTGCACACATAAACAGTGACATGAACAATAAAGCGCAAAAAAGCCCAGCAGCCTCTGCAGCTCTTCTGAGCAGTGGAACCTGAGCATGAAGAAGACATTACTGCACAATGTCTGTTTTTCTTTCCCTTCATCTACTTCAGTCCTGTGGGGTATGGACTTTTATGTGTCTGTGTGTGTGTGTGTGTGTGTGGTACACATGTTTTTCTGCAACTAGTTAAACTCATTGTAGGTAAAAAAGCCCCTACTGATCCAACTATTTCCTCTTTACATCAGCAGCCAATCATGCCACAGGGAAAACTACACATTCCACTTACCTCTACCTCCCGTTCTTCCTGTCTCTACTACTCTCTCTCCTTCAGCATCTGCACTCTCTCATGCATTTCCTTACTTTCTACTCCTTCCCTGTCTCCACAGCTTTTCTCTCTCTCCCTCTCTTTCTCCATTTCTGTCTGTCTCTGCCTCAGTCTGCCTGTCAACTTCTTTCTCATTCCACACAAGTTCCCCGTTCACTCGCCATCTCTCTCCTTCTGCCTTCAATAATTCAAGCAGCCTTTCTCTTGGTGTACAGTATGTGAGGTAGGACTCCCCTCAGAGACACAGACAGCAAGCCTGAAAGCTTGAACATCTCTGATGGAACAGCACGTGCTCAGATATGTGTGTGTGTTGCAAATGTGTGCTTGTAGAGTGGTGTTCTGCATGTTTGAAGATGAAGAAATGGACTGTTGCCTTGGATGCATGTATTTATAATATATGTGTGGTCAGTGTGTAGACACACCAGCTCCATTTTTTGTGGTCTGAGCATGAGTAGAGATGGTAGTGGATTTGTGAGTTGTAGGCAGCAGGGAGTGTGTGTTTGTGTGTACGTTCACTTAGATGTCACTGAGCACTCTGCAGCTGACTTCCATTTTTCCATTCATAATAGATACGTTTGACAAAAAGTATCTATTATGACTCATAGAATGGAAAGTACCTGTTATGTGCATTTGAGTGTGTGTGTGTGTGTGAATGATAAACAGGTAGATAGAGTAGATGTTTTAGACTTTAGTAATATCAGTTGCTATGAAACATCTGTAGCATCGAAACAGTCAAATGCAACTAGGAAAAATATCACTTATCTTTAGCATCCAACTTCCAAAAATGAAGCCATTTTTGAAATGTTGTAAATCAAAGTATGTTTTTGTCAGATGTGATTTACATCCAACCCAGTTTAAACCATTATTAAATAACACTATCACACTGTATTACATATTGCCTGTTTTTACTTAATGCTGTGAATAAAGCAGGTGAATCTCAGAAATCTTCTGTCTTGAGGCTTCCAGACAGATTTATATTTGAAGAGCAGCGGAAAAGAATGATGCAAAAAGATGAAGCCAAGGATCAGAAGGCTAGCAAAAAGTTTTTTTTTCATGCAGCAAAAAGGAATTCTAGGTCAAATAGGAAAGCAGCCGAGGAGTGTGCTTGTACCAGCCTCCAGAGAATCCAAATGGGAAAAACATTAAACTTGACATAAGGACATTAAAATCCAGTATATTCACATTATGAGGCCTGTACGTTTCTGAAGTTATTTAGGACAGCTTTATGAGCTGAAGGCCGCTCTTCTGGAGTGTCATCAGCAATATTATTTGGGATTCGTCATTATGGGCACTTGACTGTGATCCCGGTGATCGTATAAGCCTGATCACTCTTCATGACTGCACATGTCGATGCCCATAAATCCAGATTGATTTGAAAGCTGAGAATGGATGTGACTACACACACACAGACACACATGCAGAAATGTGACTCCTGAATAGCACACTGACAGCCTTGCAGATGGTACCTCCTAGACACATCAAGCACACGATAACGCAAACGCTGTCATTAATGCGCAGCGGTCGATAATCACTGTTTACCATTGGTTTAGGAAGAGCCCATATGCCTGTAATGAATGGCATCAGGGTGCAGGTTGGAGACTACTCACTAATAGCAGGGTGAGTCTGACATTTCACCAGTCTGAGTATTACTCCTACAATTACCTCTTGACATTTCTGCATCAGACTCATATTTAGGCCTCTTTTGCTGGGCTCGGGTGAGTGTGTGTGCCTCCGTGTGTGTGCTGAAAGTGGACGATTAATCCTCTTATTTACCACAACCGCAAACATTTACAGCTGTAATTTCTACCTCCGTCTTTGATGGCGAGTGGGCTTTGGGGCTGCCAGTATATCTGCGTGGACTCAGGCTGCAAATCCCCACTTCTGCAAACACAACTCAGTTAGGACTTAATCGAGTTTACTTCTTTATCACCTTGCTCTCATTTAAATAGGGGATGGGATTCGATTTTTCCGAAGGGTTTTTTTTTTTGTGGTTGAGGCAAGAGAATGTTAAAATGTCGTGAGGGATCACATAAAGGCAGTTGGAATCAAAGGCACTCTGAGCAGCATTGATATTCCCTCACTTTACTAGGATATAAGGAAGAAGACGCTCTGTGTGTGTGTGTATGTGTGTGTGCGTCTATGCGTGTATGTAGCTTCTGCGCCTTCTACATTGCCCAACTTCAAAAGGAGCGTCTTCACTTTAATCTTCTCTTCTCCTGCACTGCGGACGCCAGGAAAGACAGAAGAGAGAGACCCAGGCTTTTTCTGCCACTCCCACCCCTCAGAGATGCCTTCTTTTCTCTTTCTGCTGTTCTCCTTCCATTCTTCCCTACAACACACTAATGCACACGTGCACCTACCCTCTACCTCACCCCCGCACACTCATGCATGCATGCTTACTGTGTAAACACATTGCTCTTGCCGCACAAAGTGGATGGCCTTGTAGTGACTTACAATAATAGCCTCATCTTTCTTCCTCTTGCTCACACTTGTGCACAAACATACACAGTGGCACTGCATCGCAAAGTGTTGGTGCAGTGAGGTGAATGTATCAGGCATATTAAGTCATACTAGGAGGGCGCTGAGCAGAGGGGGCGGGGGTGGGAATAAGCTGGCACTGGCACTTTGCGATTTCCACCACTGCAGCATCAAAAATTGAAAAGCCAATTCCAATTGGACCCCAGTAATTAGAACTGACCTGAATGGCTGTACTGAATATGAATGAGAGAGAGAGAGAGAGAGAGTGGGGGAAAAGGGCAGGGTGGAAACGAGGAGAAATGACCTACACCGTGAGAAGTGTTGTTTCAGAGGACAGGCATAAACAAATCACACGCCGGCTAATTGTCAACATAATGACCCCATGATTAAGTTTATCAGTGATACTGGTTACATCTGCAAGTTTTCTGTTGATTGTAGCAGCATTTTAAAAAAGAAATCTATTCTTTTAAGGAGTATTATTTATTATTATTTATTGCAACGTTAGCTTATATGAATGACAGTGAGTGCTTGAAGGTCGGTTGCTGGAGCTCACACGATAAACATGTTGTCAAGTTGACCTCACAAAGCTGACCAAACTTCAGAAGAACCTAAAGATGGGTGGACCAAAATAAGAAGAATGAGTTATCTATCTTGTGTCTTTGGGTCAAGCCTGACTACAACTTGGGTTAAAAAATGAGCTGTAGTCAGGAAATATTGGTATATTTTTTTTCATTGTTTTAGATTTATATAGAGTTATATACTGTAATTATGCAGATATTTTTTTCAATACAAACTAAAACTGAAGATTTTCTTTTTCCTGACAGTGTGACACTGCTTCTCTGATTGATTACTGTGAAGTGAATGCGTAATTATTTCAAGCATGGTACATGTAGGGTGCCTCCAGAGAAAAATGCTGCACAAAACCCTACTGTTTCTTGACAAACAACCATGTTGTGTATATTAATGTGCAGTATCTGGCTGTAGCACGAGTTCCCTGTGATGACAAGACTTTGGAAAGCTGCATACAGTAGCAAATAAATCCGAGTAATGCTCACTGGGGTGGTAAACCAAAAACTGACTGTAACTTAAATCCAACACACTGAATTTTTTTTCACCATGACACTGATCTTCTATGCTTACACTTGGTGCACGTCTGCTGACACACCTTTCACCAGAAAACTGCGGCTGCATTTCAAAAACACCACCTCCACTCCACCTACTACCTGTGGGCTTTAAGTCAGAATTAGTGCTGGGTATTGATTCAAATGTCAAGAATCGATTCGATTCAGATTCTCAAGATTTAGAATCGATTATCACAATTCTGGCGTTTTCAATTCAAGCGTTTTCAAAGCAGGCGCTAGGCTAACGTTACCCCGTGTGCGACGCCATGTTGTTTAAATATCTTCACACCTAGCGCGCATGTGTGAATTCAATGACACAACAGTGGGTGGGGTTAAAGTTCAGCCTCAAAATGCCCATCTGGACTTTTTTTCCTATTTTAGCTGTAAAAAGAGCAGAAAATGTTAAAGGGTTAAATCGATCTTTGGACGTATGAATCGATCTTTAGGAATTATTATGTCAGAGAATCTGAGTTGATTTTTTCAACACAGTACTAGTCAGAATCTAGAGACATAGTTTATGCTATATAATCTACAAGTGTAAAAATTCTCAAAATTCACGGTTCCATGTTTTGTTTTTGTATTTTTAGACACAACACAAATGACTCACTGTCACTGAATGCTTCTAAACATGGATGACCTACACTCTGTACTGTCCATGAAAACAGTGCAACAGCCCTGCAGCTGACAGGCTCACGCTCATAGCTCACACTCCTCCTGCTATTTTGTCTATGTGTACTCATTCATATTATACATATTCTACAACTGCTTTTGTATGTTAAGCTGTAAGCTTATACTATAAGTTTGATTTTGAGGTGGTAGTGGATGCACTCATTTCACTCTTGATGGATCCCAGCTAGTTGTTTGTGACTGCTTCTAGTTTTTATGTTAAGATAGGCTTAATAAGTCTTGACACTAGTGCCACAGAAAAAGACAGCACAAAATTCAAATGGATTTTTACATCTCACTCTGTTGAATAAGCATGATCCAAAGTACTAAACTATTTGTTAAAGTTTGTTATAAATTGAGAATAATAAACCAGAGGAGCAACCATATTTAAATACAAGCTTATGAATTTATTTTCAGTGTACACGCACGCACACACACGCATGCACGTACGCACTTACCTTGACAAATATTCACATCACTCCACAAGAGCTGTCAAAGAAAATAGTCGCACTGGGCTGCCTGCCCAGGGCAAAGCATTGTGAACTCAGTGGACACACACCCACACAAGCATACACACACAACAAAACATAATCCCATCACTCTCTCTTAATTCCAGGCTGCATTCACTCAAAGGTAAATCCAACACAGAGCGCAGTAAACACTATTTAACCCCACCGGGTCATTTAATTGCTTTTTTGAAGCTGAACTGAATGATTAAATGGAATGTTATAGCTCACAGCTTCGCAAGATAATGTACATAATTTGCATAAAACCATATCATTCTACTGATATGAGGTAATGAAATGCTGTCAGCTTGTAACAGAGAGCATAATCAGTGTTTCAGCTTCCAAATACCATGTGAAGTGGACGAAAAGACTGATATGGGCTCAAGTACTTGTAGATTGTACACAGAGTCTACTTATCACACACGCTGGGCCTCGTGCGAGAGACAGGTTTGTTTTTCTGTGGCATATTTAAGTGACTCGTTTGAAGGTGGAGGACCACATAGAAACTCGCTCTTTTCTTCTTTATTCAAACATCATAATGTTGAATCAAAGCATTTCAGCTCCCACCTTCAGCAGGGGCCAAACATGATGTGTGCTCTAAAATCTTCCGTTTTTAGTAGTTAGAGTTTATAATTGTCACCATTTGCCAAAACACTGGACTTTGATTCAAAATGGCCTTGTTGAAAGGAGTTCCATGAAACAGTTCAACATCTACAATGAGCACTAGCACAAATGATGGGGTTGAGGTGCTTCTTGACTTGAAAATCAAGTGATACAACAATTATCTTGTTCCTAGAATTGTCTCTAAGCTATCAACAAAATGTACGAGAGAACAAGATCAGTTGTACAACATGGGATGTTGTATAAGTGCATCATCCCGTGTTGCATTAACTCAATAGTATTTTTCATCCCTCTACATGACTCACATTCCACTTGTTCACTTACTAAGTCATAGCCCACTTTGCTTTAGGTATTCAAGTGTCTAAGTTCATGTCCCTCTTTATTCCAATCATCATATAGAGCTGCACTGACACTGCTAAATACATGATCATCTGCTGAACTTGTAATTGTGGACATCTTCACAAACAGTACCCATTCATGAAGCCTAGTGTCCACACTGGAGCTACAACTATTAATATAAACTTCATGATCAGTTAACTGTTGACCAATTAATTGCTTATTCTATAAATTGTCACAAAATGCCATCTATAGGTTCCCAAAGCTAAAATGAGCAATGTTTGTCTGAACAACATCGACCTAAAGAACATTCCTACAAGAAATTCAATTGTTATAAATGAGTGTAGCTAACACTGAGGATGAGCTAGCTAGTACCATGACAGGAATGAGAGAATACTTGTATTTATGCATTTAGGCAAGGGTTAAATGTACTGCACGTACACATTTCCATGCACTGAATGTGCTGCTTTCTGGTAACAGCATAAATACACTGGCACAGACACACATAGGCACACATCCACTCACAGAGATGGTGAATGTATTCCATTAGCGGGTGGTGTAGGTACCAGATCCCTGGCTGTTCCTGGCTCAGTCTCTAATGGCCTCAGTCCTGCAGCGCTCTGGACACCCAACCACAGCAGCTGACTGTCACACGTGTGTGTGTGTGTTTGTGTGTGTGTGTGTGTGTGTGTGTGTGTGTGTGTGTGTGTTTGCACATTCCTACTGTGTTCCCCCTGTGGAGCTTATCTCTTGCCTATTTATTTGCCTGCTGGTGTCACTACATTCACCACAAATGTTCACACAGCGAGGGGTCACAGACAATATTTTAACCTACAGTACACAACTCTTGTTGTATGTTGTATGCAAGACAACCACAACATGTACGGTAAGTTTTATTAGTAGTAGAAATAATACTACTGTCCAAATAAATAAAGAAGTGAATCTGCCTTTCACTCTATTCTCTTCTCGCTGAATTATTATTCATATTCAGTGTGTTTCCTCATTAGCTGTGGCTATCACATCCCAGATAGAGGTCCAGGTCCCTGCAGCATCATGTCAGGCCACTGGACCTTTGCTCCCCTGTATGCAGTCAGGTCAGAGCTGTGTGACAGCTGTGGGCCCCTATTGGTCTCCTCTTGGCAGCAGCTGCTACCTTTGGCCTTCTTCCAGATGAGCCACATTTAACCCAAACTGGCCCCAACTGGAAAGGAACAGAGCTGTCATAATGACACGAAGTTTTAACTTCACTTTTCATTTCATCTGTGTTTTGTACCAAGCTCTTTTCATTCAAGTGTCAAATTGTTTTTAAAATAATTGTAATAAATTTTCATCAGTTTTAAAATCAGATAAATAAATAAATGTATTATTTAGCGAAATCAAAGCCTGTCAAGAATTAATTAGCACTGAGTGCGTTGTTATTGTAGTGTTTTGTCAACTAATGCCAAATTTCTTGCCAACTTAAGATACAAATATGGAAATTCATATGGCAATATTCCAGTGCTTGACCTAATGGCAGCACAATCACTATGCATGTCTGGGCACAGGTTTACTTTTTACTGATGCATATTCACAGACAATAGCAGTGACTTCCTTGCATACTTTGTGTATGTCTGGGTGATTTAAAAGTGTAACTGCTACAGGTCAGACTAGTGCCTAATCATTCCTGACTTTGAAGAACAGAAGAAATTTCTTCCATGTGAAGTTCCACTTTTACTCAACATAATCAGAATCTCATGTTGAGCAACAATGACATAAATGGCAGCTATGAAGATGGAGGTAGTTGTGGACAAGCTCAGTATGTTTTCTTTAATGTTGTCCACTACTGTGATGATTTAAAGCTGCTGCTGGGATGAGTTGATACTGCCCCTACTGGTCACACACGATTGCATGTCACATTCATTTCTAATAACACGCACAACCGGTGCTCCAAATCAATTCAGGAGATTGTTCTTGACTTGAAGGGTAGAACAAGGATGTGCACACAAGCATGCACTTAAAAGCAACTATGCCCAAAACATTCTAGGATTTCAGAATGTCCCAGGGCTTTTCAAGGTGTTTCAAGTGCTTAACTGGTCGTGTAGTAAATAGTAATGTACATGGAAATATCAGGTGTGTTTCTGGTGATGTGCACAGTCACTATGCACTGTAATGATTCCCACCGCAACATCACCATAGAGGAGGCTCCCTACAGATGTGGAGGTGTAAAAGTGGAGCTTTTAGGGGCCCACATTCATCAGCACGTAGGGAAAACACAGCTGACAGCCTACACTCTCACACATAGTGTAGCACAACTCTGATGGATGGTAAAGTATATGACAGGATTTTTGCTTCATCTGCCTCACACATAACACTCAAACACAGATCCCCACAGAGACAAATGCATTAGGAGAGGGGGGAAAAGCGAGAGAAAATAGTTGTTCATATGTGTCTGCACTGGTGTTTGTTCTGTGAAAGACACCTTGATGGAGGATGGACACCACTGAGGCTTTACTTCTCAACATTCTTATTAAGTCTGTCTCTATCTTCCTTCTGTTCCCTCTTATCTGTCGCAAAGCACCAATCTCTACATCACATCCCAGTGTGACTCAGCACCCCACTGATCAAACACTGTCTATTCCTATCTCTCCTTCATTCCCATCTGCATTCCTTCTCTCCCATTTCCATTTGACAGACAGTTGAAGGCAGCCACACACAAACATCTCGCCTAAATGCCTCCCTTAGGGACCAACTGTGCATTCTTGAAAAGTAAGAATCTCCCTCCAGAAAAAGGATTTACAGAAAATGTAGTGAATAGCAAGCAAGAGAGAAAATAAGATCTCAAACACAACTCCCTCTATCTCCTTTTTTCATCAAGCACCACTGCACAGCTCTCAGCAAGGATATCATGAGACAATGGGGCACATTTTTCTTTTTTAAACCTCCAGCTTATTTCTCACTTTATGATATTTCCCCTTATTTTGTGGAGACATTTTCTGCTTGCAACACTGTCCTTAAAACATCAAAAAGCACAAAAGGTCAGTGTTTGTTCACCACTGACAGATGGGCTAATAAATCTACCTGCATTTGAATTGACACAGTTTCCATAATCCCTTAACTGTCTGGAGGGGTTACAAATCATGACTATCAAGGCTAATCTGATAGACCAGCCAATCTCAGATGAGCTGTCCAACAGGCCAGATTAGTGATGATGACAGAATGGATAACACTCAAAGTCATTAGTGCAGCAGCTACCGAGAAACAGACACAGCTAAACTATTACCTCTTTGATTGTGTTTCATAAGAGCATGAGATGAGATCAGATGACAATATCAGCCCTGCTGACATCAGTGCAAAGGGGGGGAGATAAAGAGGGTCGTGTTGGTGATCTTATCTTTCTCACTTGAGTAAATGGGTGAATTCTCCCAAGGTGCCATCTCCTGAGCACCTACAATATCCCTGTAGATCATCAAAATATAATCCCATGCACCGTGCAACACTTTAGCATGAGTCAGGTGCTGTAACCAGCATCATCAATGAATAATGGGTAAGGTCTCATTCATGATTTCCACTTGCCCTTAGAAAGACACAGGCACTGATACAGATGCCTTCTGCTTACTGGAATTGGGGGTACCAGGTACAGTATGCTGTTCTATCATTATCATTATTCTATCGTTTTCCTTGAGATGACAGTCTCTTTAGTTTTAAGTCAGCTTTAAGCATAAAGACCAAACTTAGCTCATGTAGTGGAAAACAAAAATAACTACCACTGAGCCCCTTCCTCTCTTTTGGTATCAATATTGCAAGCTTGCGAGCTGGCGTATGCATGTCGCCATCAGTGATGCCTGGCAACAATGCCTTCAGGATCTCCTGCATTATTCAAAGAGCCCAACAAGCGCTAGGGCTCTGCCATTATCTATTTAAATCTGAGCGCAGGCATGTCCCACTGAAAGTGTGTGCTCGCACCACCACCTGCCCCGCTTACAAGAGTTAGAGAGTGCTGTCAAGAGGAGGCAAGGGACATCTTGATGTAAAAGAGATAGGAAAACATGGAGAGAGAGAGAGAGAGAGAGAGAGTGATGGGAAGGCAGATGTTAGATTGTTAGGTAGATGGGGAGTGGGGGCGACAAAGAGGAAGGGATAGAGGTCACAAAAAGATGAGGACAGAGGAGTGGAATGAACTAAGCATGGCAGCTATTAGAGTAAGGCAGGGAGGTTAGACAAATATAGTGAAATAAAAATGGAAGACAAAATCAAGAAAATGGAGGCAGGGTAAGAAATGATGGAGGGGGATATTAACAGGGCATTAGGGAAATAGGCAGAAGATAATAATGCGGGGGGGTACAGAGGATGACATGATGAGAGAAGGGAAGAGGGAAGAAAGAGGAAGGAAGAAGGAAGCATGAAAGGCAAGGAATGTGAGAAATAAAAGTCAAAAGACATGGAATAGGAAGGACAAAAAAGCAGGAAGGGAACCACAAAATAGAGGAAAAGAGAGGAGATGAAGGGAGAGATTAGTTACTACAACTAAGAAAAGGAATGAAAAGAAATTTTAAAACATGAGGCACCTTAAAGGGAGAACCATAGGTAAAAGATATGAACAGCCAGTACACGATGTAGTATTTAAAGACTACTCCTCTCTATCATTTCATATCTCTCTCCCTCCCACCTCCCTCCCTTTGTCATCCATTCATCAAATGACTACCATCCCTTCAACGTGAGTCATCCATGCTATTGCTCATACACTCCATTAGGCCATCATCCCACCCTCTTTTATTCATGCTCTCCCTCTCCGTCCTCTGATCATCTTCAGGTAAAACAAATCCCTTATGGGACTGACATCAGGGGAAAGATGTTCTTAAACCATAAAAAACATTCAGTTTAACAAGTCAATCAAGTCTTGTAATGTCATTTCCATTTACTCACCACTGGGGAGAGATCTTTTCATAGCTAATCAATCATTTTTCTTCAAGGATTTTCCTTGACTCAAGCTCTTATGTGACTGATCTGTCTTATTTGGCATAGTTAATGGCAGCAAAGCAAGGAGCAGGATCATTGGCTTAGAATAAATAAGGTTTTAATTACATTTATATTCCTAATACAGTACTATAATACAAGGACTAACTAGTTCCACCCTTTAAGTCAGGAATAATACTGCCCTTTATTTATTTTTAAGCACTCAGGGTGTTGATAATGACCTTAGCTTCAGCTTAAGCTTTTACTATTGTGTCATGTATACAGCCATCATGTGCATATTTTTTCGGGTCTTATCTGAAAATGAATGTGCCTGAGTTTTCAGTTTAACTTGCAGAATTAGTGTGAGTGAAATAACTAATGAGTTATTTCACCTGGCGTTATTAACTGTTGCTGGCTACAGGATCTGGCTTTTAAAGTCTGGCTTTTAAACTGCAAAGCAGTTCATAACGTTGAATTCTAAGTAGTTAATCTAACACTGGACATTTAATAACAAGAATTATAATGACTATACTTTATTGCTCCCACTGGGGATATTGTTGTTGGACAGCTTATAGACAGTAGATGTTGGTGTTACTATGGGGTTTCGGTGTCTTGGACACCTCGACATTTGGGAAGAACCAGGACGAACCATTGGTCCTGGAGTTTTATATGACTCTATAAACTGGGCTGCCACCGCCCCCCAAAATATAAGCATTACCATCTGACGAAGATGGGATTTACAAGACCTCTATCTCAGTTAATAGCTGTGTTTACTGCACTAGAGAGTCAGAGTTACATAAGTATTGTACATTTTTAAAAAGCTATATTGTTGTTTATCCAATAATCAGGTCCCTATAGGTATAATTGGGAAAAGCACCACAGCTCAACACAAGAGAAAAGTACATGAGTCACAGTGAGACCATAGAGGTTCTTGTTACAAAAGAATAATTTAAGAAATGCCTTATGGGAGATTGCATTGAGTAGATGATGCTAATGCAGGTTAGCCCGGATATGACTTTGGCTCTCTATAGTGATGCAATAGCACACTAAATGTAGCACTCATCAAGACTACAAACTTTAAATGGTTTTCATGTAGACTTTATTTCATGATAAATAACTAATTTAATGTCATTTCAATGGAAACAGCAGAGACTGTCAAAGCAATAATGCAGAAAAAAAGAATTTTCACTAGTGCCAAATGCTTGTATTATTTCTTCTGCACACCATCGAAATGAAAAACGCCATACAGAATGTGGTTAGTTCCCTTGAAAATGATCATAGGAAACTCTCCTGGGCAGAGTTTCTAAAGCACAAAACACAGCTGGAAGCATGTTGGGTTTTATGCTTTTCTTGTGGTACGAGGAGAAACACATAACACGCATGATCGAAGTAATATTTTTCATACTATGTGACTAGTTGAGCGCTAATGGTCCTAATGTGACGAATGGCTGTCAATATCAATCATGAAATTCATCAATCATTATAAAAAAGGCAACGATGAAAACATCCACACACACATACACACAATCCTCCATCAATATATGAATGAACCTATGCTAATTCCTTCCCTTCCAGAAGCACTTGAGCCACAATCCTCAAATCAGCTTCTCTCATGCTCTGCTTTTCCCTCTCTCCCTGATTTTAGTATGAAATACTCGGTGATCATTCTGCCGCAGTTCTCCATGCAGCCCATAATCATTGCACTGCTCACTCACTTATTCTGTCAGTCTGAGACGAATGAAGGGGGCCGGCTGACACCCAACATCTCCCCCAACCCCCCCCCACAAACACACACACACACCAACAAACACTTAAATAAACACACACAGTCTGAAAGCAAACACAAAGCCCCAGTGTACGAAAACACACATGCAGAAAAGCCAATTCGCCTGGCTAGGGATGGGCAAGAGACTTGCTTTGGGCTAGCTAGGGTGGAAAGGGGAACAATTTCATGCCCAAGTGCATCAGAGAAGAGTACACTGGGAACTCGAGCAAACATTTTTCCACCCAGATAGGTTACAGCAATTACCCTTGCATCTTTAACCTTGTCACTCCCCTGCAAGCTCTGTTTCAGGTCCCATCCATGAGACGATTCAGACACAGGGTTTGTATTGGAAGGTTAGGTAGTTATCTTTCTCCATTATATCAGTTTAAACACAACGAGTCTCTAGCTCTACTGCAAGTGTTTACTGTACAATTCTGAGTTTGGGTTGACCAGTAATCCTGCACCAGTGGGCGTGATTAAATCCTCATCATTCTGGCGGAAATGTGTCAAAACGAGCTGCTAACTCTTCAGTATGAGTAGCTCCATCATGACAACAATGGAGGTATGAATATGTGAGGGGGTGAGCTGATATTAAATGACAAGTGTGAAGGATATGAGAGAACGTGTGTGTGTGTGTGTGTGTGTGTTGACACCCTTGCTCCACTGAACCTAGTTTAACAATACTGGCCTATTTTATTAGTTCTTGTCTTGTCGCCAACACTCCACGCCTGCCAACAGAGAGAGGGGAAGAGAAAGCCCTTTTGACACTGTGTAAAGATTAGCACTAATATTACTACAATTACACTTAGAAAATGTCAGGGTGGTATTATGAACAGCCTTAACCTCTCTTTAATACCATTATATTGATCAAACTGACATAAATTATTTTCCTTGTGTGAATACCTCTTACAGAAAATCTTCCTATTAAGGGTATGCTTTTAATATCAGAAGTAATAAAGCTAAGTGAAAGTTCAATAAGAAATACTACCTCTCGTTTTTTCTGTCATTATGTACATAATAAAATATAGTATATAATACACTCACTGTCACCTTATAGATGACACCTGTACAACATGACATGCATGAAAAGTATTTCCCTCCTCCATTTTTGTCATATTTGTCACATTTGAATTGTCATCAAACATTTTTTAATATCACACAAAGATTAGATGATTCAAATTGCCATGTCTTTTACGTCGCTGAGTTTAAGCCACATTGGATTCTCTTTTAAACTTGCCTTTGACTAGGCCACTCCAAAACCTTAGTTTGCTTTCTTTTGAACCATTCAGAGATGGACTTGCTGCTGCAGAATCCTGAAGTGCGCTTGAACTTGTGGCCATGAACTGATGGCCAGACATTCTGCTTCACAATTTACTGGTAGAGCACAGAATTGCCATCAATTATGGCAAGTCATTCTGAAGCTGTAAAGCAGCCCCATACCATCACACTACCACCACCATGTTTGACTGTTTTTATGAAATGCTGTGTTAGTGTTAAACCAGATGTAACAGGGCGTGCACACATTCCAAAAAGTTAAACTTTTGTCTCAACTTTATTTATTTATTTATTAAAAATCTTGGGGATAAAGGTTTTTTGGCACGTGAGCTGAGTCTTTGTGTTCTGTTTGGTCAAAAGTGACCTTCACCTTGGAACTGTCACTCCTGGGAAGGTGGCTTGAAAAAATAAAAAAATAAAAGTAACCATATAAAAACTGCATTTTGTAATTACTCAGGTTATCATTTAGGTTTGACAAAAATGCAATTTTTTTTTTATCACAGCATTGTAGGTTTATTATTGAGGTCATAGTGAGTGCTGGAGTCATACTAGACTGCATTACATTAGGAGTTTTTTTATGTTTTGGCATCCCATTTACATAAATAATGAGACCAAAACTTTAGAAACATCAGCTGACTGAAGGCAAAGAGCAAAGCTTATTAAATATTTAGTTAAAACAGGTTCAGTCATTTTTCAGCCAAATGAGCTCATCATTTTCTGGTTTCATCAAATATAACAATTCACAGTTTTTTCTTTGTCATAGATGACAGTAAATTGAATGTCCCACACTGTAATTTCAACAAAACAAGCAAATTGAAAATAACACCATGAGCTATGAGAAACTGTCAGTGCCATAAAATAAAAATCAGCAATGAAAATAACTATTAGTTGCAGCCCCGGAAAACATAAGAAGTTGTTTCCTGTTTGACTTTTTCATCTGATGAATCACTGCCACGGTTTCCATGGGCATCAAATTGTCAAAATAATAAAATCATATTAAAAATATATCTTTTGTTTATTAGTAATTACATTTTTAGACTGATGAATATGGAAATGCCATGATCTTTTTAGAGGCTGTAAAATTTAAACTGGGGATGACATCCTACTGGGGTGATTAGTTTTGTAAATTAAAGACATCATCAGACAAATTTTTTGAGATGGGAATTAAAGATAGGAACATACTTTCACCTCTAACTTCCACCTCAGTAAACTGAGCTGTAGCGGCAGATGCCAAGATTTCCTGATACCATTAAGTCTCTAATGTGGATCAAGTCCCCAAAACTCTGTAGCCTACATTTTCCACATTTTCATACATTTGCTGAATTTTGACATAATTAACATGAATCATTCTACTTGTTTAACTGGAATAATGCCAGCTTCACCTTGCCTCTGCGTATGCATTATGTTCATGACTAATATTTCACTGCAATAACAAGCTCAACAATTTTTCATCTAGTATTTTTTCAATACTGAATCCAGTCTGTATGGTAAAAACCATTACTGTACCTGGTTATTTTTGCTTCAATAATGTCTGCAGCAGTTAATCATTTCATCTCTGCCACCATAAATCCTGAAAAAAGCTGCAGGACAGGCAACATTTTAAACGACTAATGTTACATCCACTGATTAACGCAAACGTAAATGTCATACTGTTAATTACCATGGGGATATTAGTAAGCATATCAAATTAGCCCCTTCAGATCCAGAGATGAATGTTACAATAGAAGAAGAATTTGTACTGTGATTATTTAAAAAGAACCACGCCCATGCATCTTATCGCACCCCTCCACATCTGATACCCCCAAAACTGACTTTCATCTATTTTGAGTGTAGTTAACCTCACATCTGTCACTGATAACTCCATTATCCGTGACAGGTTTAATGATATGAGTACAACAGACTGCCTCCATATTAAAAACAGTTGGCTAGTTGATCTCTTCAGCAACCAGACAAAATCTTTAAATCAAATAAAACATGATGAGGCCGGCGTTGCGTGTTTATGCCGTATGGTGTATGCACAGCTCTCGATGTGCTGCTTGTGTTTATGAGAACCTAATAAAACCCCCAGTGCTTGAGTTGAATGCTCTTTATTGATATGCAATATGCAAAATTGCTTCTTTATGGTTTAACACTCAGCATGGTTCATATGTCGGGACTCAAGTGGAAAGATTCAGAGAAATGAACAGAAACATGAGGTGAGGGAAAGATGCTGTATGTTTACACTACTGTCTCATATTGCACATTCATCCTGACTTTAAATGAATGCTATATGTCAGCATTGTGAGCTTTTCTTTCAAATAACTCCTCTGCCCTGTATTTCATGCACAGTTGGCATTACAGGCAACTCTAACAATATGACAAGACTTAAAGCCCTTCACCTTGTCATCCAGACCACTATTGCTTTTCCACTACTGCAGGATTTCAGCACGGAGCTTTGATAAACTGTAGAGATAGTAACAAAGTGCTTTGTTGCGAAGGGATACTCTATCATTGCCAGCTTGTATTGGGGGAATGATGTAACGGTGAATCTGATAGATTTGACCTCGAGGTAGCTATTAATGGTGAGGAAATCTGATTTATGTTATTCAAAGACAGTCTACAAACCATTACAGTTCTTAATAACGCCCAGTCTCTTACATTAAGCAAAAGCCAACCTTGTAAGAAATCACATACATTTTTCCTTTTAGGTCAGGAGTCATTTAACAGCACTACAGGTAATCAGAAAACCTCTGTCATCACTTTCCATGACATATTATACAAACATTGATGATCTCCAGAGAGTGAATAATACTGATTAAGGTTATCCTCAGATTTTTTCTCTAGCACTGACGGCTGATCAAAGTTTTCAGTTGTGCTGTGAAATATCTCAGTCTTTCATGATTCGTACTGACTCTGGTGATCCTGATTCTGGTGCCACAATGGGGTTGGCATCTTCGTGACATTAGAAATGTATTAACAACTGATGGACGGCTCGACATAAGTTGCTTCACACATTCAAACTTGTCTGAGTGTAAATTGTAATGGTTTAG
The DNA here is from genome assembly GCA_034779795.1 of Ctenopoma multispine. Taxonomy (NCBI): domain Eukaryota; kingdom Metazoa; phylum Chordata; class Actinopteri; order Anabantiformes; family Anabantidae; genus Ctenopoma; species Ctenopoma multispine. Next base: position 14,566,053 of record JAUYWH010000003.1, on the reverse strand, counting down.
TCACCCCTCTGACCTTTCCGCTCTCTAGCCAGACCTCAGATTTGTCTTTTATTCTGGTGTCTTCACCAAAAATGCAAACTTCTCATTTGTGTTATATGTTCATTAGAAAATGTTAGCATACTAACATGCAAGATTAAAATGGTGCTTGTTCACACAAAGATCAAATAAATAGTAAGCACAATCAAATCATGTTCTACGGTATTTAACATTAATCAAATAATATCCTGTAACATTATGTGCCATTTTGCCCTCAGAAATAGTGTTTAGTTATTATACTCTATAATGAATGTATACCTGCCAGACTTTATTGTTTTTCTATGCACTATCATGCGTCTCAGAGGTGTTGCTTTTCCCACTCCCTGCCTCATTTATCCCACTGACAGAATGGCATGTGCAGGAACCTTAACCAGACGCCAAGATGAACACTTAATCGCCATGCACCCATCAAGATGGAGCATCATTACCGAGTCTCTTATGTGATGGTGAAAAGAAATAATGGGATTTGCGCAAGGCGTGTTGATGCACCAAAATGAGCTCTGGCAAATTCAACCCTACACACTGCAAGAAATGTACATCCCACACAGTCAATTCTTTTTGTGCTTGGTTCATGAAAAGAAAAATCAATTTTAAGGTTGAATGAGACTAGATAAGTCACAGAGAATCAGCATTTTAATAGCATCTTGCTCCTTAATGTGCTGTATTTTGTTGTGAATGAAGAGAAGACTTGATTAGACAGAAGAGGATTGGGATTGTTCCAAAACCTGCTTTTCAACATTTACACCTACGGCACAAGACGTTATAATTAAAAAGTTAGATATAAATATATAAATGTTTTCAGCATTTATGGCATATTCTCTAGCAGTATATAAGCTAACAAAGTCAGAAATATCCTTACTTCCCCTGTCGTAACAATGTTTTTCTGTGTAATTGTTCACTGTCCTGTCACGTTTCCATTTACAGGACAAAATGAGCAGCATGTTCTACTGTATAACAGGACATTCTGCACATTTTAATATGTGACAGATTCCAGGCAGAAAACAGCAATTGATTGAGGGTGTGGGGAAACCAGCAAACCACCATCAGCAAATTGGGTGCTCAAGAGGAGACCAAGAGGACGCAGGAGGGAGTCAGCTGGATAGGACACATTCGCTCACCCTATCTGAAAATTTCATCTTTGTTTGTCTCATTACAGGAGAAAAAAATTGAGAATTCATAGCAAGCTCTTTGTGACATTTAATGATTGTTGCTCTACTGTAACCTAAGTAATTCATTATACTGACTACAGCATCTGATCAGCCGACACTCCACACTGTTATCAACAAGATCACTGTAGGTCTAAATGCACATTTTGTTGTCTATAGTGAAGGTAACTCACATCACAAACAACATAAAGGCCCTTTCAGTGAGATGCTCTCTACCCTCTTCACTCCACTGAAGCAACCCCCCACCTACACACAGAAATGCACCAACACACGCTCACATGCACACACGATAGGCAAGACGCATCCTGCATCTCCAATAGCGAGAAGAGAGAAAATCTACTCACGCTCATTCAATTAACTTCACATGCATTAGATTAGCACAACTCAAAATTATACAGTCTGCGGTTTAATAGTCATTTAACACACATCCTTTATATCGGATTTCACACCACACACCATATGAAGAGAATCTAATTACGGCCTGATCCATTTGATCTTTAGACACAGTATGCAAATAATGCAACTAACGCCATAAGACACAGTAAGGCGGTGCCAAAAACGCTACTGTAATGCAGCGGCACCGTACACTGAAGGGGGCGGTAACTGAGACAACCCATGTAAACCCAGGTGATAAAAGAAGGAGAATGGTAACCGTGTTTCAAATGAGCGCCAAACGCACGTTAGAGCCACACGGCTCCGCTTTTTAAAGCTGCCCTCCTCTAAAAATTCTTCAATACACCGGCAGAATAAAAGCTAAATGTGCAGCATCCTTAAACGACCACCTCTCTATCAATACAGCAACCCCACGGAGGATTCCGGGACCGAGGTGGTCCTGTAGAATCATCTCCTCCCCGCTGTCCCGAGCGCTGTGCTCGCTGTTTGCGCCTCTCCTGTGATTAATTAAACCGCTGTGCACCTCTGCTTTGCAGGGGTAAACGCGATATTTACACAGGCGGCGCGAATTCCTCTCTGGGACAACACAGACACATTTAACGCATACACACACCGCACACTGTGTGCAACGCAAGGCGCGCTTTCACGGTCAGCGAACATTTACGCACGAACGGAGATCGCGGTGATCATCACATCTCGGAGTCGTTTTAATATGTGTTGTATATGCACTGCCAAAGACAATGTGGTGCTTTTGTGTGGGACTGTGTGTATGTGAGGGAGTGGGGAGGGGGGTCGTCCTGCGTTCGCAAATGGCGCAACTTCTCTCTTCATTTCCATCTCCATCTGTGCCTTTCTTTCTTTTTTGTTAAGTTGACCCAGCTGGAAGCCCCGCTGGCAGCAAACAAACCAGCCCTTGATGTGTACTGGAAGACACCGATGCAATCCAATAACTGGTCGGTTTCTTTACCACATGCAATCAAAAGTGAAGAACCACATGACAGCGTACTCGCACGACATGCGCGGATAGCGTGCGTCCAAACAGCATTTGCACAGGAGCACCTGCACCTTCCGCTTTTTAGTCCCATCCAACAGACCCGCGACTCTTCTTACCTTGAAGTCGAGCCTTCTTTTTGGCGTTTTCAGTGAACGTAATCTTCGCCGGACTGGCTGAAAACGCACGCCTATTCCGCAGCTCCCCGATTGTGGGTAGATGATGGAGAAACAGCAGCGAAAGGAAGCGGTGCCTCGTCCTCTCTCTCTCTCTCTCTCTGAGTTCCAGTCAAGGCTCCCCACTGCAACATTACAGGCAACCGATTGGTTCATAGGATCCTCGGTGGCCCCTCTTCGCTGTTCTAGGAGGGGCCAAACAAAACCACGGGGGATCAAGAAGGCCAACAGACTGCAACTGAATCAGCCTTAAAATCCATTCAGCATTAATAATTCATTTTATACATTTATAATTATAAATGACTCATTTTTTCTACCTACTTTACTCAGACGAAAAAAAAAAAGCCAAGTGTTGGGTTTCATGATGTATCTTTAATGATCCACTTCCTGTATTTAATTTAGTTAGAAACACAGAATAAGACAGAGATGAACTAAAATGTGCATCCAGTCTATAAAGATACAGGCTGCATCATTTTTACAACTATACAATTGACATCAGGATACAAAAGTAATATGTTACTTATTCCTGACGGGCTCAGTGTGACTGCGCCACTATTTGCTATATGTATACTTCGCTGTGTGTTGTGCAACGCGCTGAGTGAGGAATCAACTTCATTACAACCTAATTAAGAACCCTCCACTTACACTGGAACACAACATCACTGAAGGGCAGGCCTCATTAGTCTGAATCAGAAACTTCAGCCGTGATTTTCAGCAGCGCATTGCCGCCCCATTCTGAATACGCCATCACGTCGAGCACTTAACTTAGGCGGCAGCTACTGTAAATGGGTCAGAGAAGATAGAGAGAGAAAGAGAGAGAGAGAGCAAGACACACACACATGCAGGAGATGGAGGGAATACAGACTCTTTTTCAATAGGCCTTGAGGGCATTTCATGATTGCTTGAGTATTTTATTGCATGATTGAAAACCAGATGGGCGTACATGCAAATAATGACCTAGATTTATTTATCTCATTTCTTTGTTAGACAGGTCTCTCGTTCAATATGGGGTATCAGTCCACATGAGGCACTCAGCAATCAGACGGCTACACGTGTTAAAGGTAAATCTGGTAAAGGCTTGTCGTCAGCTGCTCACAAAGGGTCAACTTGACGTGCATGCTTATCATAACAGTATGCGAGTGAGGGAGAGAAGAGAGAGGCAGCCTGAAGATGCTTGGGCGCATGTGGAACCAAGAGGGCCTCCAAGTGTTCTCCTCCAATGCTTAACGGGGGCCGTAATTTTCACAGGTACGGCGCACTGCCTCCAGTTGAATTCAGCGATGCTTATAAAGACAGACACTCCACTCCAATACGACTCTTTTCCTTCAGTAATCAAATGTCTTTTTCAACAAGTATCATATTTTGACAGAGGGATACGAACACATGCTGGATGTTAAACCGCAGCTTTCATATTCTCCCTTCTCATTTGGCCATAATTTATGCTTAAAAATGCTTCAACTCAGCTCCCTCTCTTTAATGTGCAAAACAGAGTTTACCCCCTTTCAGCACTGATAAATATTCATGATACATTAAAGTAGTTTTAAACTAAAATTGAATGTGGGCTGTAGTAGAAAGTTGTTGTTTTCAAAAAATATAACGAATTGTTGTTTCTTTTTTTTTCTGTATTTCCTTGTTTTCTACCCAGTGGCGATCATAGAGTACTTTACCCATGATTTAATTTACTACTGCAGTCCTTTAGGTGACAATTCAGCATTTTTCAGTTGTTACAAAAACTCTGTTATATGAAGTAATCTGCAAATTCATTATAGCTTTCACCAGCCTGTTGATGTGTGTAATAGCTCCATTCATTTATTAATAACAGTGACAGCAGTGGCAGGCAAGCAGCCTCGTGACATCAGCAGCCTGTAGTTTCAGCACCATGGTCAGTGACACTGTGTGAGACTGTCTGTGTGTGTGTGTGTGTGTTAAACTGTTCACACTACTGACCACTAGTGTAAAGTCTACTCTGCATGGTGTTAAAGTATGGGAGGCTTGGGGGGCAGGTCCCTATTTTCTATGTAATCTGCTATGACACCAACCCCAACAGCGGCTGTCACAAAGTGGGCGCTGAAGAATAAGCTTATGATATTAAACATACCACTCCCCTACTCTGACATTTAGTACATCGACATTCACCACTGGGCCTTGCGCTTTGCTTCAGGCCAGCATTTCACTCACATGATTCATTAATGCAAAGTGTAAGGGAAAAAATAACTTCATTGTGTTTGTGGTGTTCCCCTCTCTCTTAGTTCCTCAGCAACGACAGACAATTTTCCTACTAAACAAGGCCGCTGAGTTTTTGGAATGAATATTTATTGGTTCACTGGGTCAAGGTGTAAAATCCGCATTTTCGGCATAGCACATCATGGGCCCACACCCCTCATGTATGTGGCAGGACATTCATCACTGGGGTAAAATCGTTTACAGCTCAGCCTCACGCCACCTGCTTCACAGCCTGCCTGCAGATCTGTTTGTATCTTCATTAGTGCCCCAAACTATGCTAAAGCCAGATGTCAGAAAGCCCTGACCCCAGCTCACTTTGAATAAAGTCAATCTCCTGGTAGCAGTTTTGTTTTGTAGACAGATTTAGATTTTGTTTTTCTCACCCAGCAAAACTGCTAGTCTTCTGCAGGTCTTGTGATTGGAGTCCTGAATTGCCATGGTCAGAAAGTAAATTGGAAATGCTATTTTCTCCTCCAGAAACATTGGCTGGATTGTTATCTGGAAAACCCATAACCCCTCTTACGTATTTTCACAGTGTGCAGAGTGTGAACAATTCAGGTATTTCCCATAAGAACCAATTTTACAAAAACAAATGAAAGTCAGTGCCAAAGATAATATTAATCGTACTATCTCACAGGCTCTCTCACAAGTCTAAAGTAAATTTAACTTTGTCCAAACATTCCCACCTGCTTCCATCAGCATATATAAATACACATCCTGGAGTGTTAATGCATACAGTAAATATATTGCTTTCCACTGCAAGTAGCCAAATTTAAAGACACATTTTTCTATTATTTTCTATTATATCTACTATTCACTGGGACATTTTCCATCTGCAGTGGCACAGGTTTACAGTACCTGTAGTTGTAGTGCATCATCCCTGCTGGACAACACAAACTGATTACCTTCAAAAAAATGGCCTCTCAATTGATCCCCGAACATATGTGATGAGCTCCATCCATGGTTCATACCCTTAGGGCCTTTTGATGTGGGGGAAACTTGCTGGTGCACCATGTCCTCCTTTTCTAATAAAGCTGTCATCAGCTGCCTGTGTCACAATGTCGCCACTTTCATGGCGTCGCTCCAAGCTGGCTGAGATCAATAGCAGCTGTCAGGGAGCAGTCCGTAAGCGTAATAAGGCTAGGAGACACATGGTAAATAGAAGGGGGGGGTAGGTGAGTCCAGGCAGCACTCTGATTGGATGTGGATCCTAATTTCAAGGAGAGGCCAAAAGAAGAAAACAGGTCACATAATATACATATTACATAAAAAAGAGCCAAAAACCATTTGTCAATGTGATCGATAAAATAAGTAGTTCCTTGTGTTGGTATAAGATTTTATGGAAATCCATTCAACGGTTGTTGAGATTTTTTTTGTTTGGACCAAAGTGGTGGACCATGTGACCAGAAGCTAGTGAGGATAGAATTATGATGGGATGTCAGATAGCATTTATTAGAATTATATAAGAATGATTCCCTCACAGAATCACTTCATGTCAGAAGATAGAGATTATGTAGTAGGTGTTCCAGCCTGCTTTTATACTGATGTTTCTGCAGTTAATCATTTAGCAAAAGGACGATTTACCAATCTCTCCATTATTTATTCATGTGAGAAGAAATCAAAACATGATTTGTTGGCTGCCAGCGTGTCCTTTTTTCTCAAGGTATAAGCTGTCAAGGAAATGGATCAGGTCATTTAGTTGTTTTAGCTTCTGTTCACTTTAGCCCATGTGGATACACCTGTTTGCTTGATTTGTTTTGTAGGTTTTACCACATGAAAACTGAAAACTTGGTGTCCCTATTACTATCATATCTCCATTAATGTGTTCACTCAGGAATGAATCATTCATACAGTACAACAATACATGTTAAAATAGGTCCAGTGGTAAGGAATTGATTAAGGTTGAGTCAGGCAATTAGTTTCACTCATAATGATATTGGTGGGGAGGAACACAACAGACACAGGAAGACATAACACATCTCCTGAATGGAAACAGTTCTATTACTCTCTGTCGGTTGTCCTCACTTCCCTCCTCGCCATTCATCTACAGATGTAATGACCAAAGAAAAGAGCAAGACGCTCATCTGTCAGGATGATTCACTGTCAATTTACGAGTCTTTTTATAAAGCTCGGCTCTGAGCTGCCACTGGGGAGATGGACCAACTCTCCTAAAAATTCTTACCATCTACATATTGACAAGTAAGTTGTTACAGCACTGATTGGAAACGACTGTGAGGAGATGAATCCTCAGCAAACGCCTCAGTTTGACTGTGTGGTGTCAGAAGTGGCCATTAAATGGTGGATTGGTACAGATGATTTTATGATATGATATGGTGCTCAGCAGTATACACACTACTTAGCAACGCTGTTTTTTATTTGTATTATCATGAAGTAAATATATTTTAGTAAAATATTTATTTGCTGTGCTTGTTGACGTGATGCTATGAGAAAGCCATTGGGTTTAATGCTCATGGCAGCGTGCAGCAGAGCTTGTGCCAAAATTGATTTAAGATAGGCTTCCAGCAACCTTTTACTTTCTCTATATCCTATTTACATATTCCAGAGGAGAAGGGCTTGAAACAATGCCACAGTCTATCCAGTATATTTCTGAGACATGCCTCAATGTTTGGCATTAGCTCCCCGTGACTTTCAATAGATAAGCAATAGAGACGAATGCAAATCAAGGTGAGATGTAGCTGCATAGAGTGCATCAGCAAATGGAGAATCTTTGCGCTAAGTGTACTTTGCTTTAGCTTAAAAAAGACAAAATAGGTCATGTTTGAACTGATTACGCAACTGATACTTTTAAAGGCTACTATGTGCTATGTGCCACGTTTACTTTAAGTAAAAGTGACAATACTGCTGTGTGCTTCTTGTGCATAGTGATGTATCGTTGTTTATATTTATTATATTATATTATTGGATATGCAACCATCTTTTTTAATGTTGTAGCTGTGATTTACTGCTTTATATGCACTTTGACACTATACAACGCTACTGGACTGATTCAGTTATGGCTAAATTATTTGGGAAGAAGATGCAGTGCTGCTAAAATAGAAAATCATATGTCAGTATAAAACAAATACCATGTCAGTTGTGAAGTACAGTAGGGGGAGCATCATGATTTGGGTGTTCGCTGCCACTGGGGCCTGACGGCATACCATCATGGAGGGGAAAGCTGAAATGTAGTTGGATGACACAGCAGGAAAAGTAAATCTACTGTCCATATTAATTAATGCAGAAAATCAGTTAATTGAAAAGTGTTCATATACTACATCTATATTTTATAAACCGATGTAAAATCTTAATTTGAAAAGAAACAATTGACAAACATTCTAGATGAATGTATAGTTGATGTAAATGTATGGGAGCAGAAGCACTCAAGTAAAGTAGCCAACTCAGACTGAAAATAGAACTTGACATAAATTTGCACTTTGAATTATGGAATATTTCAGAGGCCACAATGAAGACCAGCTCAGCAACAAATGCGAGTTTGACCTACTCACGTAAACCTAAGGATCCAAACACAGGCAGGTCAACTAATCGATTCTTAGCTGTTCTACAAGAAGATTGACATTTCAAGTGATGATGAGGCTTCATTGATCGGCGCGCCACGAGCTTCTTAGAAATAAGGTGAGTGGCGCCGTTGCGTGGCACGTTGTAAAATTACACGAGTCTGCATCGTCCCGTAATCATCATCTGATCAACACAGTCGTTCAAGATACAACTGACAGCGATGGAAGGAGAAAGAAAGCGAATCCATTTCAGATGATTGGAATAAGTTTATTTATCATTACCCTGCTGAAAGAAAATGTTCTGTTTGAGTTTAAGACATAACATTAATACATTTCCTCTCTCTCTCTCTCTCTGTAGTATTGTGCATTCAAGTCTCTAATTCTTTCCAGCCTCTCCACCTCTAACCTTTAAATAACCGAAGGCAAGCAATGTAATGAATAGAAATTGATGCTGTTTAAACAAAGTTAAGCTTGAACGTACGCGCGCAGTTAACCAGAACTGCTTTGAGGTTCATCCATCGCATTTCCTGGAGTAAGTTTCCTGAGGGAGGGCCAGGGACGCGGGCATGGGAAAGTTCTCCCCACTTTTTCCGATTACATCGATTCTTTTTCAGAGAAGACAAACAAAAACCGACTTGAGCAGTATCCAGTTTGAGGAGTGAACACTCAGTACTGACACTGTACTCCAATCAGGGAATCCTATCAGGAGACAAATCCAACTTTACGCGAGAGAAAGGTAAGAAAAACATATTAACACTGGATATGTGACATAATCACTTAGGTTGGGCTGTGTTTTATGTAGATAATGATCGATCAAGGCATCAGAACAATAGATCTATAGCACATTCTTATTGATTTTCATTAACATTATTTACTTTATGAATATCTGTTGTGAATGACAGTATTTTAAATGACAGCTTTTAATCATCATGCACCTGTGTTTAGTGAATCTCATATGGTTTATTTGAAAACTATGTAAGAATTGAATGTATTAAAATAATGTAAGATAGTCAGCTGCCATGAAAAACATTTGCAGTGACTTTCAGTGTGTGTGGCAGTAATGATTACTTGGTAGCAGTATTTTCTATACTTTATGGAATTTATGGTCTTATTTTTATTTTATGGCTATTTTCCTGTCTGGTTTGGTGAAGTATTCGTTGGCATTCTGTGGCATGTTTTGTGGAGATAACAGTAATCCTCAGGACAATACTCCCAGAAGTGGAACAATCCGGTTATCATTTTATGCCTGTTCTTAGGGACAGAATCCCTGAGAGTTCATTGTCTTCTATCATCCTGCCAGTAGAGTTTGTATTTTCACTATGCGCAAAAAGTTGTTTTCTTTCACAGAGGGGAAGAAATAACAGAAAAACATAAATAGTCTAAACAAACAGACAAGTGTCACAGCAGTGCCCCGTCTCCCCCACACAGGATGTTTATTCAGTTGTGTGTGAGTATGTGTGCGCACTTCTCGACAAGCCACTGACTGTGACACTTATCATTAACAAACTAGTCCTTCTTAATATGTCATAACTTGATTCAAATACGTGACTAATTAGGGAATAATTAAATGAATCAGGTTTGATAGATGCATGGAAAGAGTTTCATCCCTCAGAAAGATAGTTCACCTAATATTCCTCTTACCAAGCACATTATTTCAGATTGGACCATTATTTGTCGTCTGTAGATAGACGGAGAATTAGTGAGAGATGTCTCTGATCATTCAGGAGTGTATCTCACATGACACCTTTATTAATTAAAGGACACGTTGTAAACTTGCCACCAGTTTATTGAACGAGGAACTGTGTAAAGAGCAAATATGAAACTAATGGAAAGAATATTTGGAAATCAGTGATAATGGATAATAATAATTCTCTCTAAACACATTGTGTTCATAGAAACAAGAAAATGTAAAATCTACAGTAGAATTACTAGCTGAAATTAAATATCTAGAAATGTAGCACTCTGGTACAAAAAGATTCATACACACTGGCCATATTAAAATCTAAAAAAAAGAAATACATAGTTAGCCTCTATGAAGAAGAAAACCAAAAGAAAATTGGTTTGTTAGACAAAAAATATTACAAAACTAGTTCTAAGGCTACCTTTCTTTCTTCTTTCATAGGAAACTATCAGAGTCAATGCCATCGCTCAGTGGTTAACGTAATGTTAAGAAAACACCTGCATCTGATGGTTTCAGTGCTGAATGGTATTCAACTTCTGAATTGATACCACTACTCCTCAAGGCAAAGATAAAAGGGGATGCAATTCAAATAGAGCTACATCAATTTTAAATACAGATTTCAACCTGTTTGCATCAATTATAGTCAAAGGAACTGAACATATCACATTTGAACTGCTGACCCATATGAAACTAGGTTTATGCACGAGAGGCAAACACAGGACAATAGTAGGAGAACATAATTCACCATGTGACTAAAGAAAATATCAGTGAAGCGCTGATTAGCCTTGATGCAGAAAAGGTGTTTGACTCAGTTGGGTTGCGTTACCTTGATCGAGTACTACAGAGATTTACCTTCAATAAACAGTTGGTGAAATATATTAAATCTCTCTATTTATAAGAGAATCAATGAGCGTCTCTCTCGACCTATTAAGTTAGAAAGAGGATGCTGCCACGGCTGCCCACTTAGCCCTGCCCTTTTCACACTACTTATAGAACCATTGACCAAGGCTACAAGACAGGATCACGAGATTAGCACGATTGTGATTGGTGATGAATATAAGAGGATGATATTTTACTTACTCTGAGAAATCCAGAGGAAAGCATAGTAACTCTAATCAGAACGATTACATGGGTACACCAAATCAATGGATTAAGGCAGCCCAGTTTGTTTAAGACCTGCAAGAGATTCCACCTTGAGAGCCAAGGGAAAATACTGAAATGGTTAGCATATGACAAAGACTATACATCCTCTGGTCTGGATTTGCAGTTTAAGCAAAGGGCCAATAAAGGTATAACAGCTTATTGTACTACAGTATATTATGCTGGTTGAGTGTCTTTTAAACATCAGAAATACACCTCATTATATATTAAACAGAAATTGGAGAAGGTATTCTGGAAATATCTGTGGAGGAATGTAATGATATAGGGAAATATAACCTATTGCGTATGTTGATGAGAGACCCTTTGTGACATTACTACCTTGTGTCTTTGTTTATTTTAGTATGTAGCGACCTTGTTTTTCACATCTTGATGAGTTGGAGGCCACCTAACAACAGTATGAGCTCATGGAAGAATTAACAGGGGGCCCAGCCAGATTCACATTTCTCAGTAAAAAAAAAAAAAAAAAAAGATGTTGTGTTGAAAAGGTTGGAGAAACTTTGCTCATTTGCTTCTTATAGAAATGATTAAACATTTAGGTTTTAGCTCTGTGTTTATGACAACAGTAGAAAAAAAGTAACATAGGATCCAAGCATCTAAATGTGTTTTATAGTTTTTTATGTGTGTTCAGTTTTTCATTTATAATATCTACAATATGCTGCAAAAATCTCAAACATTCTCTTCCTTCAACTTTTCCTCTTAGGAGCAGAGGATGTCCAGAGCTGACTGGTCCTTTCTGGAGCACCTGCTGGAGGAGGGCCAGGAGTATTCAACAGGCATCGGCCGTGTCTGGCTTACTGTACTCTTCCTCTTTCGTATGCTAGTACTGGGAACTGCAGCCGAATCTGCCTGGGATGACGAGCAAGCTGACTTTGTCTGTAACACAAAACAACCTGGCTGCACTGCCGTCTGCTATGACAAAGCTTTTCCTATTTCCCACTTTCGCTACTTTGTCCTCCAAGTCATCTTTGTCTCCACACCCACGATCTTCTACTTTGGATATGTGGCTATAAAGGCTGCGAACGACAAGAAAAAAGAGGAGCAAACGCTTGAGAGGCAGGCAGAAGAAGGAGGTGGAAGTAAGAGAGGTGGATTTGTAGACAGGCACAATAGGAATGTGACTGAAAACAATGCAGAGAAGAAGGAAAAAGAAGATGGTGGTGCGAAAGGCAGAAAAGCTGACAAGTGTCCTGATTCTCCTAAACTGAAAGGCAGGTTGTTGTATGCATATGCATTCAGCATCCTCCTGAAAGTCCTTCTAGAAGTTGGCTTCATAGTTGGGCTATGGTTCCTCTATGGTGGCTTCTTTTTAGTAGCAAAGTTTGAGTGCAAAAGGCTCCCCTGTCCTCATACAGTGGATTGTTTTGTCTCTCGACCCACAGAGAAGACCATCTTCACCATCTACACGCAGGTGATTGCTGCCATCTCGGTGCTCCTCAATGTCGTTGAGCTCTTCCACCTCCTGCAGCTTGCGATCTCCCATCACCTGGAGAAACGCTACTGTACACAACACCAAGTCTGTCTACCTCAGTTTCAACAGGTACCCGACAGAAAGGAGACTCCAGAACTCCAAACAGGGCCGTCACACACTTTCAAAGCAGGGAACCCTGTTGACAGCCATGTGAACCTCCCCATGCAGGGAGAGGCTGCATTGTACCCCAACCCCTGTGAGAGCTACAGGGATTTAGCAATAGAGGTGAACTGGGGTTCTGGGGAGGCTGGGGCTGACCTTCTTCCTAGTTATGTGAACTGCATGGAGGCTATGAGGACATCACATCCCTCCAGAACACAGTATAAAAAACAGGCACATCACGCTGTGAAAAACACAAATGGTGCCCATAAGGGACGCTCAAAGCAGAAACATTATGTATGACACTGTCAGATGAGGTGATGTGCTGCAGTCTATGAAATCTTTTTTTGACATCTTGAGTCTTTCAGTTTTTTTTGGAAATATTATCCTCTACATGCTGCTTGGGTTTCAGGAGTGCACAGTGAGAGCTCAAATAGGAGAGAAATAAAGAACAACAGCTACTGCACTGTGAGCGCGACGCCTGAGAGGAAGGAAGACATTCAAAGCGAGATTTACCAGATAAATTGACCTATTCAAAATGAAACATTTTGAGAACACTCCCCCTAGGCAAAGAAAATGAGACTCCACTATGAGAAAAGATTACAGTCATAAGATGCCTTCATGTTACATTAATAGCTTTTATGGCCGAATGTGACAGTAGTAGGAAGCACTCCAAAGAGGGGTCTATGTGAGGTCTAGGGATACTCTATGATTTTTCATGGGAGGAAATACAGTGGAGTTAAGCATAGTCCGCTGAGATTTGCACTGTGACCCCTGGAGTCGTTTGAAGGCCCCTCCTCTCTCTACGGCCCTCTCCACACTGTGGAATGTACTGGTCTCTGCTGGATCCCACTCTGCTCTCAAGAGGATACTAGTTGCGTGAATGCAGGCATGCACACATACAATGTGCTTTTCCCCTTTAACCCAGTGAGTTTTGGTCACTTGAGGTGGGGATATGGACTGGGGCGGCACAAGCAAAGAGAAGGCGAGCCAGACCATGGGAATTCTGCAGTTGCATGTGACTTACTGCCAGTAACTATGGTATTTTAACAATGAAGAAAGAGGGGGAGAGAGGACCACTGCGTACTTCATTATGAATGCTGAATTAAGCAGCAAAGACAAGCATCCACTTTGAAAATCAAACCATTTAGTGAATTTGGAAATCAAAAGCGCATCAGTGATTGCACATTCAATGGGCTGAAAGCGGTACAGAGGTGTGCAAATCCAATAAAAGGAAATGACTTATTATGCAAAAACTATATTTAATGTTGTGTTGTGAAGAAATACAAGTGTTTATATTTATTATTTTGATGAGAATAAAGTCTAAACTACCACAATATAACAAGCAAACTAGTAATTTATGATATAACATGATCAATCAGCAAATTAAAATGTTCTTATCCATCAAATGCTCTATTATCCACATACCATACAAGATATATTGTACTATAGATGCTATCTAGAGACATATTTTGTGTTTATGGTTATTTAAATGACTTTACTTTTTGAATACAGGTTTGAGATTTCTATGTTGGTAACATGTCTCTGAAGTGTGCGTTGTTCTGCGCCCACACAAAACAAAGGGAAGAACATATTGTTAAGATGTGGATGAAACCATAGTAAGACTTATTTAGTGGCTGTTTTCAAATCTCTTGGCTGTACAGGAAAAACGATGCTGTTATATGTCAGCGAAAGTTCATACAAGTGAAGCAGGGCTTGATGCTGGCTGTTTTTAATAGCCATTTGGGAGTCCTCACTGCTAATGCTGTGTTTGTGGACAGTAATTGATAAAATCCAGAACTCAGCACCTTTAACAACGGTGTTTGCGTGTGCTGTGAAATAATGTAGCCATATGTCTTTTCTTGTAGCAGCAGCACTTTGCAATATGGCACTCATTTCCAGCAATTTACTGACCTGTCTCCATGACGACAAGCAGTTATCTATAGCAGGAAAGGGGGTTTACAGGAAATTTAAGTGAGGCAAGTTCTCATAAGAGTATGTGAGCCTGAACTGTAACAGTAACTCAAAACAGGAATGATTTTCCCCTTTACCACAGTTTTACTTAAATGTTTTCTGCAGGAAGATTATTTCTAGTCCTAAGAGTGGAATGTGCTTTTATTACAGACTCTCAGCGTGTCAAGGATAAATTAGCAGATACCGAGAGAACAATCCAAACAGAGCCTGCGGAAGCTTCTCAGTTCAGTGCCTGTTCGTGCAAACTTGGCTGGCATTCCCGTGCAGTCCTGTTGTCTCGGTCCGGGTGAATGTTCATGTGTGTGTTTCCATAAAAAAAAAAAAAAAAAGTCAGTGGGTCATGGAACAGATTGCGCTGGGGCGACCCCATATCAGCCCTCTGCTGCCAACTAAAGCCAGCAGTGGAACAGTGGAGCTCCCTTTCACATCCATCTTCCTTATAGCTGATCAAGACGGAGCAATGCAACGCCCTGCGTTATTCTCTCCACGGAGCAAACTCTCACCTCCTGTTCAGTGAAGCAGTTTGCTACTCTAACAGCCAGTTTTTTCTACACTTGATGTTTGCCCACCATAGTAACTGAAGCCTTTCAGGCCCCTAAAATGTACAGATGAATGTTTATGTCTTGGCCACATGTCCAGGAAACCCAACAGGACATTAGTAAGCTGTTCACACAGTCATTTGTTCTATTACCTGTTATTAACCTCTAGACTTTTTCCCAGTCAAATCAGACACAGCTAGGTATTCCAGTAAGTGACAATTGAGCTTTTTGTTTGTACACAGTTGAGCTAATAAACTGAACGAGAAGTTAGGAAGGCCCCGACATGTGCGACAGGTCATCCTTAATAGAGGCAACCTCTGGGACTAGAAGCCATTCTTACTGTGTTTCCTGACATTGTTGAAGTCACTTCTGATGCATTTCCTCATTTTGCTGGTGCTACTGACCAAACACAAAGAAGGAAATTAAATGCCCCCCCCCCCCCCCCCCCCCACACACACACACACACATACCACTTTACACAAGCTTAGACTAAAGCATAGTAAAGTAGAAGTTCACAGTGCCATCAAGCAGCTCCAGCAGGTCTTAGAAATGGCCAGATGCAACTGTCCTTTACCACCATGCTGGGCATCAACCTCTGGAAGGTTTTTAAAGACTCCTGTGCCAGCACTTCCCATCATGAGCTGCACTGTTGTCACTCTTCCCACCAGCTGCACTGCCAAAAGGCCCAAGTATCTCTAGGAAGCAACCTGAATAGGCAGAGAATGCACACACACACACACACACAAGTCACAAGTTTGTCATGCCTTAGAAGTCACTTCACAAAACTCAGACTCTGTCTCTCTCTCTCACACACACACATATAAACACAAAAACTGACAGCTTAAAATAGCAGGCTAAAGGCTGCATGAGGTCACTGATGTTATGCTGTATATCTTCATTTGGATGTAATTTTTTACAAGGCATATTATTTGTAAATAATATGCCTTTCAGTGCAGAGACCACTTTTTAGAGCTTGTGTATGTGTGAAAGGCACACAGTGTTACGTGTGCCAACTCCCTATGTTTCTCTCAGCATATATATACACACACACACACACACAATGCCGACACACGACCTTCACTGTATCCATAACAATGTCACGTCCAAGCAACCAGCCTTAATTTGTGCATTTGTGCCACTCAAACAAAACAGCACAAAAAAAGCTTTGAGCAGTTCCTAAATTTAAACTCTGGACAGGAAGTGGGTCTGTATCTGTTTCCTGGTCCAGGATTGTTTCTCTCTAGGGATTGATCTTTGAAGATTGTTCACCCTGACAATGAGGCTGCAGTGGGCATTGTTACATTGTTTTCTGCTGGCTCCCCAGTGTTTTGTTGACCTAATGTCTCAGTTGCCCCATCAAAGGCCAGTGAAGGATGAGGGAAATGAGGAAAGCGCTGGTTGATGGTCTGGAGTCAATCAAGAGTTGCTGGTAACACTTAACAGTATAGCTTGCAGAAATCTGCGTGCGTGTGTTAAAGTTGTTGAAATGAGGAGGGTGTTTATTGGCTTGTGCAGGTTTATTTAAGAATAAATCCTAGAAAATAATTAGATTTATAATATTTAAAGCTGCATTAATGAATATCTGTCTCAAAGGTCTACATTTATTGTGAAACATATCACGTAGTAGTTAAAATCACTGACTGCAGTTCTTCTAAGATCAATGAACCTCCAAAACTTGGAGGTTTTTGTTTTGATTCTACTGCCCAAAGCTTTAATAATGAGGTTAGTTGTTCAGTTTTGTTCTCAGTGTTCTCTATGAGCTACCTAAACAGATACTTTCCTCAAGAGTTAGAAGCAGAGTATTAGGCAAAACCAAGAGAGCTAAAATGATACTAGACTTACATCAATGTCAACATTGTATTTTCGGCTTGTTTTTCTTCTAATTTGACTGGTCATCTGTTTTTGTTTAGGCTTCTTGTTTGTGTTTAAGTTTGATACACTGCAGTGCCTGTATTCCTGGATTCTGTGTACTGTATGTGAGTGTAAGTGTGTGGGGAGTTGTTTAATAGGGGATTTGGTGCCCCTCCAGGAGACAGCTCTATTGTTCCTGTAGCAGAGGGAACACCGTCTCCGTCCTGTCCACTCAGGATGTTGTATTGGACCTTTAATAAAAAAAAAAAGTAGCCAGCATCACCCACACCCATTATCCCTATCATCCAGCAAGAGCAATGAACAACTCCCAACAACTCCCCATCCTTTCCCAGGAGCCTCAGAGCTTGGTTCCCACAGTACTGTCCAGTTCTGAGGAGTGGGACCATTGTTAGTACACTGACCTGTCCTCTGATTGTTCCCAGGAGCAAACACACACCTAAACACACCACACTCTCCCTCAAGTATTATTTAGCTGCAGCCTCATCTCGTTCTCTCCTTCCTCTCTAGTTTGAGATGGAAACTTCCACCAGCTTGAAGTAATTGCTACTCTGAGCATGCACAACCGGGGTCACTGAAGTGGAGCAGGTCATTCCAATGAGAGAGAACTTAAGAGGGGAGTACAAGCTGATGAGTGCCGATAGCACAGCTGCATTCACCACTCCGGTGCCAATGTAAATCTGGGCATCGTAATCTTTCCTCATTTCACTAGCTGGCAGGGCAACATAGAGGAACTTATCCTGGCACACTGGAAAGGTTATCATCCATTAAGAGCGCTCCTGGAGTGCAGGAGAGGCGGACAGTTCTCTTTTATTATTTAAGACAGGAAACGCCACAGGACTGAAATTCGCATTAGTGCGCATTAGTTAAAAAGCTTTATGAAGTTTTATCATTCTGCTGCATTTACAACACCCTCTTCAATCAGTGACTTTTTATTAAAGTCTTCGTTTGCTGACGACACCATCAGGCTTGTTTTAATTATGAGGATAATAAAGCTAGTCTTGATTTAATTCTGGAAACCATTCTAATTTTCTACATACCCAGGAACGTCATGTTAGGCACGCTCACAGCTACATGCTACATGCTCGTTCCAAGTAAGCATATTATCACATAGGAAAAATCAGTGGGCAACAAAGGTCACGCTTTGTTTTGTTTGGACTACTATATAAATCACTGACATTGCTGATGAATTGTGAGATAAAGAGTAGAAATCTTCCCTTTAAAGGCTAAACTAAATTACCGCCTATTATCAGAAAGAATGCTTTCTAATAACTACTTGTAATCTGTACCCTTATTTCTAGGTGGCCACTAGGAAAGAAGCTCACTGAGGCCCTCCAGACACTCTGATGGTATTTAGTTGTCATAAGGTCTCTGGAGCGTGGAGTTTGCACGTTCTTCCCGTGCCTGTGTGGGTTTTCTCCAGGTGCTCCGGCTTCCTCCCACGATCCAAAGACATGCACTAAGGTATACTGGTGACTTTAACTTGCTCATAAGTGTGAATGTGAGTGTGAACAGTTGTCTGTTTCTATATCTCTGCCCTGTGATACCCCACCTCTCACCCAGTGACAGCTGGAATAGGCTCCAGCGCTAGAAGGAGCCCCACCTAGTGGGTTTATAGGGTATTACGCCTTTATGGAAGGTTTAGTTCAGTTTAGTTAGTTCAGTGGCCCCTTATCCTATTTTTTTGGATGGTTTTTTTGGTTTCATCCATCTGTTAATAAAGTATGGCCTTCATTTTTAAACTAGCAATATTATTTTGTTTTGAATTTTTCTACACACACTTTTTTTTTTTTTTGAATGGGTTGGATTTTTCATCAGTCAACACTGTACCACATGTCTTAAGTCCAAAGGGTGAGCGGGTTTGTGATTTCCTCATTTATCATTGTTTTGTCTACTGGGAACTTCCTGCTTGAAGCTGAATGAGCACAGCCATTGCTTCCTTCCTTAACCTTTCATCTTACTCTTCCTTGGCAACTGTTTTATTTTATAATAAAGAGGATGAGATATTTTTTTCAGGCCTGTAACTCTTCTGCTGAAACCTAAGAAGACAACAAAAATGAAACTGGCACAGAAAACGAGATAATTTCACTGATATAGTTCTTAGCGATTATTAATGTCACTCAGGATCGCTCTCTCGACATACAAATTTATTTTTATTAATCACATTTTTCAGTAACATGCAATTAAAACCTTCGGTGTGCAAACAATCCAGACTTTCTAAAATGAAAGTATTGTATTAATGTTTCAGACAATAGGATTACACAGCTTAAACGTCCTGAGAGACCTCCCACACGGTTGGCTTATTTTGTCACATACCATCAAAGATTATATGAGATAAAAGAACTAAAACAAAGACCTGTCTTTTTTTTTTTCCTCCATTCTGATGCTGACAATCAGGTATTCTTTCTTAACATAAAAGTTTAAAGGAGAAACACTTCATGACTTGACAAAGAAATCACGTGTTTTAATAGCAACGTGACTGCCACAATGAAAAAAAAATTGTATTAAACCTTAACGCCAGTTCAAAAATTGAACACACAAAGGTTCAATATGTAAGATTTTCTAAATACAGTGATTTGCTTTAATTACAGACCAATGCACCAACAGGCATGTGTAACGTCAGTGGGAAGGTGCAGCACGTACAAGCTCTATTTGACTGAACAAAATACTAAGTACTGCTGCTTGTGGGTGGCCAGAAGTGAGGATGTATGACTGAAGCGAACAGGAAGAATCTGTTGTTTTTTTTCCTTCTGGCTGACCCCTTTGCTCCCATTGCAGTATCTTCCTGCCGAGAACAGGCAAACATGAGTCTTTCAAACCATTGACAGCTAGCTCTTTTCAGGTCGATTCCTGTTCAGAGCTGCTTTAGGTGTAAACTCCAGTTTCTCTTTCAAGCTGAGCACCTGCGTGCTGTCCATACCAGCTTGTTCCTGCAGTTTCCTCTCTTCCCTCAGTTCCAGGATGCTCTTCTCCTCCTCTCGAGATTTTGGGGTCCCCCTGATAAACCACTCCAGGTGGTAGCCCACTGCTCCAACCACAAAGGCCACAGGGAAGGTGACATATGGAGCATAGGTCCGCATCGCTGTCCAGACAACAGGCCACATGACTGCTTGCTGCTTTGACTCCCAGGTGCTGCAGGAGTAAGACATACATCAACTTTATCAATTAAATTTTTTTATTGATTAAATCAGTTATAGAGTTGCAGAGAGTGCTGAGAACTCCAAATGTAACATGTCTTTTCTGCTGGTTCCCCCTTGTGGTATCAACTTGACTCTAATGGTTACCACTACCAGCGTGTATTTTCAATATCGCTCTCACCAGCATGAGATTGTATTAAAGTAAATCAGTAACCATTAGAATCAAGTTTGTTTTGTAAGGCAGGAAACCATATGAAAGAGCCAGCTGAGATAAATGTAGTAATAGTCTCCACCAACGCAGAAATATCAATCATCGGACAGGGAAAGAGCAGGCCTGTGTGTCCTTCTCATGCCCTCCTCGACTTCTTTTAGATTAGAATAACACAAACAGCAACACTTATAATAACAAATAACGGGAATAAATCAGCAACAGAGAAAGAAAGTCCAAAAACACGAGTGACAATTTTCTGAAATGTAATGTTAAGAACTTAACGCGAAGCAGATTGTAACGTTAACTTTCATGTTAGCATCATGTTGGTAAGCTAGCGCTAACTTCCATCAGTGTTTACGTTACCTTCCTTTGTGGCAAAGATAACGTTCACCACTTCAAAAAGTTACAATTTAATGGTAGTATACACGTATTCGTGTGTCGCATACATGCCGAATAGAAAATCTTTTCTCCACAAATGCATCCGTTTGAGCTTGACCTCGTACTAATTACTTTATACATTAGCAAGACAAATTAACTTACATCACCAAATTTGTTATGGAGTTCGACGCGGCGTCTTTTCAATAAGAGGACGTCTGGGCTCAAACAAACTTCACGTTCATATTATAAAACAATAATTCATCATTGTAATATGATCACAGTTAAGTTGTTGATGACGTTAGAAATATACAGCATCAGTTACAGTTAAGGACTAAACAGCGATTTCCCAAACTACCTGTAAATTGCTATCTTACTGTCCAAACAGCGTCGCTAAGCCTGTGGCTACAGTTTTCTAATGTTGATCCGTTTAGAGGATGAAACCAGTTTATTAATCTTCACTCACCTTTACCGTTTGCACGTTGGAGCAACAGCGGATTAACGCAATATCCGTGTGACCGTCTGTGACCTTCCTGGTTAAACGTCATTGGCTGATGAGCGTCGGTCTACTGTAACCTTTGTATTTTATCGCCACCTAGTGGTACAAACAGCGCATTACGTTGGTTATAGGAAACAATCAACAATAACAAATGTGTAGTGTTGTGCAATACTTTGTAAAATCAGTTTAAAAACGGTAAATACAATTACATGCATTCAAGAACACCATTACAAACGTGGACTGTGGAATGCAATACAAAATGAAACAGCATTACAGACTCATTACAGGCTATGTATTGTTATCACACCAGAATAGTAATATTCATAATGTAATGTACTTGGTTGAGTATCCCCTGACAACCAGAGGTGTATAAAGTACACAAAGTCAATATACAAGTAAAAGTATTTGCTTAGATACTCCACTACAAATAGAAGTACACTTTAATTTTTCCACTCAAGTAAAAGTACTAAAGTACATGCACAAAATTGTACTTAAAGTACAAAAGTAAAAGTACTACACTAAGAAAAAAGTGTATTTTAGCGATAGAGATGATTGTGAAAACATAAATGTAGAAGTTTAGTCCAGATTTGTTCAACAAATTGTCAAAGGTGAAAATGATAGTAAAAATGTGTAGTTGTTGACTGTGGAACAGAAACAGACGTTGGTGAAGGTGGAGCTGATTTTAACACCTTATATAGTGATAGAAAGTTAATCCATATATGATACATCAGCCTTTTACTAATATATAATGATTTATATAAGAATCTAATCCTGCAAAAAGTAAGTAGTAACTGATGATGTTAAAATAAATGTAGTGGAGTAAAAGTAAGTAGTGTTGTCTGCTGACAACACTAACAAAACTCTCAGGAATTTAAATGTATCTTACAGAACAATCAAATGATTGTCTCTGTTGCACTTACTGGGACTCTTTCTGTGTTCAAACATTCATGGCGCTCTCACACTAAATCCTCCTCTCGAAGAATGCTCACGACAGGCTGACGGATCTGTCACCAGCACTGTGTCATGCGCTGACAAGGCGCGAGCTACTCCTTCTTGGATGACAAACTCCTCAAGTGCCCGAGATAGCTTTCTTTTAGTTTAAAAGCACAGCTTGACATATCAAAAAACAGACACATTCAAAGGCATGGTGTAGTGTTTAAAGACACAATATGTTTCAGGAAAGCCTTGCTTTTGTTTGCTTTAACTGTTTATGAGAGATGCAGAAAAACCCAGAGGTAAACCATGAACCAGCTTGTCAACCACCTAGACAAAAGGGGAAGAAAACAGTCCACTGTAGTTTCTGGGTAAGTGTTCTTTCTGATTTATGACACTGATACTTCAGCTTCCAAGCTGAAAGGTTTTCCATAAAACTTTACTAATGCCCCACACAAAGCTGATCTATAGTAACTGGAATGCAGCCTATCATGAAGCGGTGACCAGTTCTGACTCACTGGTCATTTGTGAAGAGGCAGAGAGTGAAAGAAGTTGGAGCTACATCCAAATTTGTATCATTCCTTAAAAAGACTTCTGAAATTGTTGTGATTAAAAGGATTCTGTGTGGGTGATTATCTTCCATGCTTCAGAATGATTCCTCCCTCAGTGCTGTCCATCTTGTAGTTGCCAGAACTGGCAATTGATCAGTCCCGTCAGATAAAGAGAAATGTGCTCATCCCCTGAGGGAAAACAACATTAGTAGTGCCAGTTCTGCTTTACCACCAACCTCAGCAGCGCCAGGATTATTTCATCAGCTCCTATTTATTAGTAAATGAGAATTAGAGCCGCGCTAGCCAAGATATTTCTGTAAAAATACAACCGTCATCAATCCAAATCACAAACCAAAGCTGACAGAGTGGAGCGTCACATCCCCGCTAACTGAAGCCCTGTAGACCTGCTCTATTTATCGGTATTAATTACAGATGTCAAGCTTGGTCAGTGGTGGGAAAGTTTCTCATTACGCAGGAAATGACAATCAGGACTTAGGTTAAATCACTGCTGAATCGCATAAGCCAGAGAAAAGGCTGTCGCACAGCTCTCTAAGGGCTGAAACCTTCAAGCACAGTGCACTTTGGCCCACACTTACAAGTCCCCAAACTCATAATCACATTTATGTTCAGGTGAGGTGTAAACAGGACAGGGTGGAAATGTGACAAAGTGTGCTTAAAGTCCTGAGACGGCTGAGTCTGACCTCAGATTAAGACAGAAAGAGAGGGGCTAAGGAGGAGATGGATGTGGGATATGACCAAGAAAGATGCACAAGAGTTTTTGATGGATCACCTCTGATTTGAAATGAGACAAGGAGGAGCAGGAGGAGTGTTTGACACAAACTGTGATCAAGCTGAGTAACAGATGGTGAGGAAAAGAACTGCCAGATGTGGAAGACGCATTCTCTCTGCATTCTGAGGTCAAAGGTCACAAGTAGGGTTTAGATATTAACTTACCATGACTGATGTTAAAGCAAATAGTCTAATACAGTAATAACTATACTCCTGCTGAGATAAAATATAAAATATGAACTTACTTTTCCTCAGTTTAAGTACCTACGCACACAAGCCTGTCATATTGACAGTGATGTGGCGTTGCTGTTACCATGGTACGGCTGCATTTACATAATATCTACTTTTTGGCTACATTCACTTTACATGTGTTCATGATTAATTCAAGCCTGTTAGTCAGAACTGATCTATTTATGTTGACGGTTCACACTCATGTTTGTAAGTGACGTAAACACGGCGTGAACACCGGTGGCCGACACGGACTGACGACAGCAGGCAACATGATCACAGAAGTCAGACATAAAAAAAAAAAAATACAGTGAATTCAGACCTGACATCAGCTGCACAGTCTGAGATCAGATGTAGGACCATATATAAAAGCTGTGTTTTTAAAGTAGTGTGAACTGTGTGGCTGTGAATGAAAAAAAAACAACAATTTAAAAAAACGACTTCATCAAAATGTCATACAAAGGCATTTATTTGTTATTGGCATTAAGAACCATTTTGGCATTTTCAGTGATTTCAGATCAGAATATACTACATTGTTTACCTCTGTGGACTGTATTCTCTGTAAGGGTGCTAGTCCCGCAGTCACTGTGAAAGCAGCAAACGTAAGGGAGAACACTGTTTTCTTCAGTGCTTTTCTGTTGTACTTTGGTAACAGGTATGTCTATCAAGTACCGGGATGCAATTTAGCACAATTATACTATATTATTTTTTTAACTACGCAACTAAAGCTAGTGTTAGCATGAAATCACTCCACACTTCTCTGCCAAGCTCCTGCCCTTCCAGCGCTCCTACGCTGTTCTCCCACCTGCTATGCTCCCCCACGCTCTGCACGGTGCTGCGTGGGTATTAGTCATTATCAAATTACAAAAAGCATGAGTCCCACAAACCGTATCAATCAAGCACAAGTCACTGAAAGTCGAGCCACGCTAACATTTAGAAGTAAATGTTTTTGAATTGTTTGCTGTTCTGAGAGTCTAACTGCACAAAAAGGCTTCAGCACCTCTTTAAAATAAGATATGTTTTGAAGCACAGTTCTACTAAAAGGTATTTGAAAAACATACATAGTGTAGCTTTAATGTGCACATGAGCAAATTCACACAATATGAAATTGCACTTCGGCACAGTTATGTGGTCAGGAATGTGGGGTCATCATTTGGTTCGTTAAACATGTGTAAGTACTGGTCATAATTAACAAAAAACATGCTACTTGTCACCATCATCAAGGCATCTATGGTAAAACTATGACTGTTTGGATGACCTATAGTATATAGCAACAGATGTTATAAATCTGCACTCACATTCCTTATGGCCCAGAAGGTTTATCTTTTTATAGCAACAAATGGAATGATGTGTACTGGCGGTTATTCAGACCAACATGTGAGGATATGTAACAGGTTCAAACAAACTATGACATGTAATAATACTGTGTCCACAGTGCAGAAAGATTGTCAGTGGGCTCACATGAGCCTGGTGACGGCTCCAGAGAGGAAATCCTCATAGTTGATGCGGATGTTGCCCGTCATGTTAGTGTCCCTCTCTCTGAAGACCTGCGTCATGGTCTGGAGCTGGGTGCACACCTGAATGAAGCGGTCCAGCTGGATGCCAGGTCGCATGCCTGGTAGGGTGAAGCGCCGCACCACAGTCTCAGCGAACTGGGGGCTGAGGTTGTAACCCATCTGAGCCAGGGCTGAGGGAAACAGGAAGAGGCAAAATAGGTATGAATTAATGCTTCACTGCAAAAAGTGGAAAACCACAAATTGCGTTCATCATGGTTTGTCTTAGCAGCAAGTCACATAAGTTTATCACACACCAACACAAGGGTTAGGTGTAAGAGTTTGTAACCTTGGTGTAGCTCGGCGCCACTGATGGTTCCTGAGTGGTCTCTGTCGTACTGCTGAAACAACGCTCTCCAGCGCTGCATGAAGTCCCAAAGTGCAGAGAAGCCAAACAGGTCAATTTGACCTGACCGGGTCTTGTCAAACATGTCTAACATGAAAAAGAAAAGACAGCATGTTCAGCTAGACACGACTCAGACATTTTTCTTCAGTTACTGTTCTGTGTTCTTTCAAAACACGGCACAAATGCTCATGTTTGTCAGCATGTTTCCAACAAACCCATTGTCCACAATCCTGTATTTAACACTCTGGTTACCATTTCCCGTTTATGACTTACTGATCATCATGAGGCAGGTCTCGTCATTAAAAGCAGACCAGTTGGAGTTGACGAGTGCCTGCTTCAGCTCCTTTAGGTTGATGAAGCCACTGCGGTCTGTGTCAACAGTCTGGAACCACTGGTATGCCTCTAAGTTAACTCCAGGAGGCATGTTACCTGCAGAAAAGAAAAATAAGACTGGTAACAGAATGATGATTATGATGTAGAGAGAAAGGAAGACGCTCATTTCCATCATCATCTTCTTCATCCTGAATCTGTCTGAACCAACCAGTTTGATTTGTTTTCCATCGTTATATTTTCTAACAATTATTAGTTAAGCTCATGCTTTGAGGAGACGCAAATGTGTTTGGGGTGCAGTAAAAGAGGAGAGAACAGTGAGGATTCTTGGAAATGAAGAAGCTGCCTTTTTTCTATGCAAAATCATTTATTTATTGAGAGATGAAGACACAGGATTCTACTGCCTGACAGTGAGCTGACTCTGTCAAGCAGAAACTTGATCATAAAAAAGTAATACATCCATTCTTGATACTGCTTTTAGTGTTTAGGAGGCACTGGTTTGGAAAAGAAGAATAAACTTTATATATAAATCAGCAAAATTCTCTTCCTGCAGATACCAAACTAGTTGGTATTCTGCTAAACTACACCTCCCCCACCTTAGTTATACTGTACATGTTCAGTGTTTTTATAAGACATAGTTTGTGGGGATAAAAAGGCAGAGGCAGGTCAAAGGTTAAGGAAAAGTTATCTCGGCACTCTCGCCAAGAGGGAGAGGGAGATAGTGTCGGGGCAACAGGCCATTACCTGAAGACATGATGAAACACAGAAAATATGGTGTGATATGAGAGTGGAGGGAGGGGTGATTGTCAGAGAAATAAATGGGCAGAGAAGGACAGATGACACTTCAGGCCAGACCCTGATGGATTCGGTCCCTGTGGGGGAATGATGGCAACACAGGCTATCAGGTTCTGACTTGGGCTTAGCTGTTACAGGAAAAGGGGTAATCACATATACACACACACACAAACACACACAACACACTCTTTACCCATCTGTCTCTCACTCTGTTTAGCCCTCACTCAGTATTACCAGAGTCATCACTCCAGCAGTGTAATCCTGCTGAGGGGCACAAACTGAACCCTGTCTCTACAGGACTGTCTGAGAACGCAAGTCATTTTCTATCCATCATCCCACCCGAGAGTGAGGAGGAGGAGGAGGAGGAGGAGGAGGAGGAGGAAGAAATGAGAGAGAAGCAATGAACAAGGGGAACGAGAATCTATCTGCACTCTCCTCATGTTCAGAATATGCTTGTTCAACTCCCACAGGCGAAAAGGTACAATGGATGCTTACACAGCTCCGTTCTCAGCCTCCAGTTACCTGCTGGGGTTTGTTGTCCATATGGTCCTGATGGGGTTTGTTGTCCATAAGATCCTGCATGAGGTTGACCTCCATAAGCCCCGTAAGGCCCACTGGGGGCACCTCCTGGTCTGGGTCCATATGGTCCTCCCTGACCTGGGGCACCGTAACCACCATAAGGACCTCCTTGTGGACCTGCTGCACCTCTGTATTGCGCTGAAGATGGAGACCCATAGGGACCACTCCCTCCCCCATACGGAGCATTTGGTGGTGGGTTGCTTCCTCCTGGATAGCCCTCCAGTCACAGACAAAAGAAAATTCTTTTTACAGCACCATATTTATCAGACAGTTACAGTACCCTGCAGATTTCGATTTTAGTATGTACATGTAATTGTTTTATGAAATACTGACGGTTAATATTTACAGACGTCACCTACAAACCATTTGACAAATCAGAGATTTGAGTTTTTACTACATACCATTTAAATAGACTAATTGATTAATAGATGTTAGTATGTTAATTGCTATAAAATATAAAGTAATAGTTAGTTGCAGCCACGTTTGTACTTTTAATTAACCAAATTAAGATGTTACCTTGAGCTCAGCAAAATGTTAACAACTGACAGTTTTTGATATTTCATAGCCTTAACAGTTAATAGTCAGCAGATCAATGCTGCATGAAGACTGATGCCTCCACTCTTTCAGGGTCCTTCTACTTTTTACCTTTAAATACATTTTGCTCATCATATTTTTGCACTGTTACTTTACACTCGAAACGTGAAATAACATTACAGCAAGGTTTTGCTACTTCTAAAGTCTTGCTACTAGTACTAAAGTATATGAGTATATTTCAACACTTGCAGTACCCAAACGCCATGCCGACGTTTTGTTAAATAATATTACAATTCTATCAACTTTCTAGGTTAAATCAATCGACGCTGCTCTTGTTCATTAACAGGTTTGACAGATCAGAAAACCTCCCTGCTAACTATAGCAAACAAATGGATGGCTAACGTTGCTTGTGTGTCTATGACATAAACCGTCGGTTACGTTGTATTAAGGTAGAAGTACAGTGTTTAACAATACGTATATGTTGTTATAATTAACTTAGATAAACCACAAAACAAAGTATTTAGGTACCTGACCGTAGTAGTAACTCATATTTGATAGACTTTATTTCCTTCAACAGAGACCGTCTGGCTCAGGGCGGTAGGTATTGGTTCATTTCCGGGTCTGTCAAAACCCTCCCTTGCTTCTGATTGGACAGCGTAGTGGAAAAGTGATGACGACAGGAAACATACGCCTGAATCACTGTTTGTCTCTCTCGTTTATCCTGAGTTACTCACTCAACAAGTATTATGCTGGCAACCACTGCAGGCTTAGTTTATTATTAGTTTATATATTAGTTTCGTTTCATTTAAACCTATCTACACTACACTGATATGATCTTAAATCAGTGTACAGTGCACTGGTTTTGGATAAGATCCATCTTTGTGCTAAAACTCATTCATTTTATTATAATATACGTATATGCCTTTATTTAACCTTATTTCTCCTTTAATAATAGAAATATTTTATTGGTTTGTGTAGCTTTTCATAATTGTGAATGTTTAAAAAAAAATAACAAACAAAACACACAACATAGTTTAACAGTGAAATTACTTTATAGATGATGACAAAAATGTGAATTAATACATTATGTAGATTCCTTTAAAAAACAATGTAATGTGTGGATATAAAAAAACATATTTGTTCAAATTATCATAGTTCAATAGTTTGTACACCCACTGTGACTACAGTCACACATACGCCTTTACAAAGCAATTACAAACCCTTGTTGTGATTATTAATAACATAAATTGGAGAAAGTGATTCAACTTAATAATATTTACTAAATACTGTTTCAGAAATTATTGAATTTATGGCCATTTGCACAATAAAAAACGTTTTTCAGCACTGCTGCTGCCATCTGCTATCATTTCTTAGGTAGCCCCTTCTCTGTCTCTTTGTTATTGAGGTTCTGGATAGATACTGTCAGATCCAATCCACTTTTGGCCCTGGACTCTGACCTGCGTTCTGTCAGTTGTTCCATTTCCTGACCCTCAGCAAACATCTGCCTATCCTCTTTAATATTAGTTATAACCTTATTCTGGATGCGTTTGCAGAGGAGATAAAATATCTCACATATACACATGAATATGCAGAGAGCAGAGGAGACCACCATGAAGAGGGTGAAGATCTTTTTCTCTGTGGGACGTGATATGAAGCAGTCCACCGTGTTCGGACACGGCTCCAGGGAGCATTTGGACAGACGGGGCATGTCGTAACCGTGGTATATATGGTGGAGTATGTAGAGGAAGCCAGTATCAACGCCAACCTTAAACATCAGACTCAGCTACGAGGAGATTAAAAAGGGTTAAACTGTGAGATGCATTATTCAGAACGTTTAGAATGAGAGAGGTAAAATTCTATTAAATAATGTTAAAGTGATTTATCAGTCACTATTTCTGTCACTGTTTCTGAACCATTGACCCCTATTGTATATATACAGTGCCTTGCGAAAGTATCCGCCCCCCTTGAATTTTTCCACATTTTGTCACATTACAGCCACAAACATGAATCAATTCTATT
>JAUYWH010000003.1:14414911-14535783 GCA_034779795.1 Ctenopoma multispine | reverse complement strand
GATTCATGTTTGTGGCTGTAATGTGACAAAATGTGGAAAAATTCAAGGGGGCCGGATACTTTCGCAAGCCACTGTATAAACACCAATCCAATGACCAAATGATCCAAATGAACAATGAATAACTTTTCTCTGCGTGGTGTCCAGAAATAAACTTTGATGCTCTTTGTTCTTACCAAGTACGTCCACCACAGGCCCCCACGTTTCTTCCCAGGGTTTTCATATAAGTTGCCACACCTGTGCTGCATGTTCTTCTTCTCCCGATACTTGACGTGAGCGACCACCATCAGTGACGGGCAGGTGACGAAAATGAGCTGCAGGGCCCAGATACGAATGTGGGAGATGGGAAAAATGTGGTCGTAGCACACGTTGGTGCAGCCGGGCTGAGCAGTGTTGCAGATGAAGTCTTTACTCTCATCACCCCACACCTGCTGGGCTGCCACAACAAACACCAACACCCTTGAGATGAACACCATGGAGAGCCATACACGGCCAAATGCGGTGGAGTATTTGTTGACTCCACTGATAGCTGACTCCAGTGTAGACCAGTTCATGGCGGATGTCATAGAGAGAGAGAGGACGGATGAGCTTCTCAGAAGAAGAAGAATAAACTGAGAATTAGGATTTAGGAGAAAGGATTACAGAGTTGTCAGTGCAATTATAGAAATCAATGGTTAATATCCTGTGTATTGGTTCATTATTAGACATTTTTAAATGTAAATTTTATTATTTCATAAAAGGTTGAATTTAATTTAATGTTACACATTCATATATGAAAGCAGACTTGATGAGAAAGAAATTCTACACTTCCAGGTGTATTTGTGTTTTATTGATTTTATTTTCACAAACATATTCCCTGGTGGGTGTGTACGCTTGAGCACCAAAGCTGATAAGGTTCTCTGATAAGAGGAGTGCAAACATTTTAAAGCAGAGTCTGCTGCGTTACATAAGAGCAGAGGTTTCTCATGAATTTCTTCACTTCTGTTACACATTTACATCTCATTGTGATGAATGTGCTGGATAACAGCGTCGCTGTCCACTGTTCCATTTCAACTCTGTCTCGTCTAATCCCGAGTATTTGAGTTCAGAATCGCTTTCCTTCAGCATTTCAGTGCAGAAATATTGAGCTGTCAAATCAGATGCTATTTTCTCTCTCATCCAGCATTCCTGACTATTAAATTACACAGCATAATAAAAATCGCAGGAAATGTAGGCTGCTGAGAGCCAGACACATTGAATCACGGCTGTTACCTACACTTTACTTCTCCTTCTAAGTGGACAACACAACCAGAGGTCTTAAAATATACCTTACTTTGTAACTCTGTGACTATGATATTGCTCGTTTATGCTTGATAAATTCACAAATTGCATGTTTGGACACAAAAAATGTCACAAATGCATGTACAGCGTGATTCACTGCTTTTGCATGAACGCACAGAGCGTTTGATTTTTCTCTCAGTTTGATAGAAAATGCACACACATACACAAACACTAAGGTGACATTCAGCCCAGATAGGAACGAAAACCTCACAGACAACAATATATCTTGTCTCGGGGAGATGGCAAAGCTGGACCACAATTTGTTTCCTTATTTGCGCTAGATTGCAGTGTTGCCTTCTCTACCGACAGCAGCCGGGCTCGTCGATCTCTTTGCTGTGTGTTTGTCTTTCTTTTTGTTGTGACAGATGACGCACATCATGCTTTCTCAACCGAGAAACTGCCGGTTATGTGATACATTTGATTCTTAGTGCAAATGTAGGTTTAGTGAATGCATTTGAGTTTATTCTGAAAAAATATAGGAGAAATCAGGAACTACAGGCATTTTCAGCATCATGCAAACAGGTGAAGTATTGCAGGTGTCCAAATATGCCAGCATGCTCTAATTATTAGAGTTTAAATTCCCTTCCCTTCATGTGCCGAGATTTCCTTTATATGTGCAGCTTCATATTGTCTAATATACGCGACCGTCTCATCTGACACAGCTATAGATCCTGTGACTCGCTCTACAGGTTTAACTTGTTGCAACACCATCATACCGCTTTTTATGAGTCAGTGCTGCTGGATAACAATTACTCGTGTGTCTGTGTTTTTTTTTCATCCCAGTGCCGGTTTTCTTTATGTTTTCTGTCATAATCACATCTTTTTTTTTATCTTTTCACCTTCAACTTGACTTTCTTTTATTTTTCAAGCTAACGCATATCAGTCAGAAGAGTAAAGCACAAGAAATCCAAGTATAGTTACACGGTGCTTCCAGTTATCTGTCTTTAAAAATCTCCTTCTTTTGTATGCACTATGGCTGAGCTATTCCCTTGACATACAAGATCTTCCCTAGCTGTAAGATAGAAAGGAACAAAATGAGCTCTATTTTTGCCTGTGTACTGTCCCTTTTCGTACACTGTCTTTTGTCCTATGGTATCTATTCTACTATTCGTCTGAAATTTAGCTGAATTCAGAAATAGAAGTTAATCTACATTGCATTTATTTTCCTAGTCTCAGAATTCTGATAGCAATGATATGGGACCTTACCTTAAACACACAGACGCAGTGCAAAAGATGATTCCTGACTAACGTGTCCCAGCAGGCCTTACATTACAACTCACTGACTTGATCTCATCTGGATGTTTGAAGGCATATTGTAGAAGACCAGAAAGAGTTGGCAAATGAAAAGATGGGTTGGGCAGTGTGGGAATTCCGATTATTTTCACACCTTCATATTCTGATGTACTGTTTCGGGGAAATTAAATAGAAAGAGAAACTATTAAACAAATAGCTGGGCATGGTTGAAAGTAAAACTATCCAGTAATGACAGTTAAACCAAAGAGGTTCGAGTGAAAAGGTGTGCAAAAAGCAGGCAACAAAGCTACACAGTTTTGTTGATGCAAAGCATCACACAAGTCTAATCTGTGAACAAGCATGTGCACTTGGATCCACTTGGGTCTGCTGGTTGCAGGCATTTAACCTTTAAATCCCACTCAGTGTTTGCTTCATCAATCGCACATAATGCCTTGCTACTATGCACTGTGATGACTGTCTGTGCACAAAGAGAATATTTTAGTCATGAAACGAAAGTATGATCAATATTGAAACAATATTTCTGAATTAAAATATAAAAAAACTCTTCAGACTCTATTCTTTTGTACTTTTGCAAAAACATTCATGATGAAAACATTTTGTATGTATTTAAAAAAATCTGAAATATCTATATTTTCATAATTACACAAATAATAATAATGATAGAGGTTGGTTATGAATTCAGTCAAAAACCACAGACACCCTGAAGAAAATGTGAATTGTGAAAGCACCACTAGTTGATGTACTGAATTTGGTAAAAAAAAAAATTCTAATAGCTGCAGCTGAAAGATTTTCTTGTCAAATGAAAGATAGGGTAAGGTATAACAGTTTATATGACAGTGTAAAACTATACATTTTTATATTTCATTGTACTAAATGTAGTTAGAAAGATCCACCTAAAATTATAGGGACATTAACTCAGTTCATAAGGTATGTTTAACTGAATTCACAGCTTTCATTTTTGCTCAGTACTTTTAAGTCTAAAAACATTTCACCAACATAACTGATTAAATCATCACGTTTTTAGAGTGTATAGTGTGCCAAATTAATGTTAGATAAGCTTACATATAATCCCTTTACAAGCATGTTTTTCATTATTTCGGTTAAGTCCTTTTTAGAGATGTCAGATTGTGCCTTTCTTAAAATGAAGCATTCAGCACAATTAATATTATACCATCTTGCACTGAGAAGAAGCAGATAGGAGAAAGATCAGACAGAGAAAAAGATGAATGCCTTGCTACAGAATATGTTATGCCCCTCACTGGCCTCTAGAGAATGCTGATGCTCCATCATTTGATTAGTTTTCTTTTCTTTTTTTCACCTGTGGTGAGGGGAACAGAGACAGGGGTGGGGGTGGAGGGATGTTAAGTAGACAGAAAAACAGATGATCTCATCTCTCCTATTAAAACTAAGCAGCCACATCATATGTGAGGAAGAAGGCCGCAGCCAGCACCAAGGAAACAGCACAGTGTTGCTAGTTAATAGTGGTGTTACATAGAAACATGCTTTTTGAAGTGTACTGACCGAGGGATTTAATATTTAAAGACTTTTTACGATACCAAAGAAATGATCGTAGAGCTCACAGTTATGGCTCTACCATCACTTCATCAGGACTCTCTTCACTTAGTCACCCACACCAGCACGCTGAGTAGCTATGCACACACTCAGCCAATCACAGTGAGACTATTGAATTCATATTGCTCTGCTCTAATTAAGGTGGGAGCAATGCCTGTCCTCATCCAACAAGTGTTAAACAGCTTGGACGTGTGAGCATGTGGTCATGCTCACCCACTGGCCGCTTCATTAGGTAAACCTGCACAATCTAATGCAATCCAACAAATTCTATTTTTACAAACGTATTATTTCTCAGTTAGTATTGAAACGGCGAGAAAGGTGATAATTATATTACATGTCTATTATTGAGGTCATAGTGGGTGTTATATTAAGGTGTTTCTATGTTTTCATCACTCTATGTGCTTGTGCTTATTCATAGCTCGTTACGGCTGTGACCCAGTTCCTTAAGATCATATTTAGGCTGAGGTTGTTTGTTTGGTTGGTATGAGACTGACTCAGAGTTTTACTATTTCACCTCCATGTAACCTGGCTAGATTCCTGCACTGTTTTTGCAGTGTGTGGTATGTTTGCATGTAGGTCTCGTCATGATAATGCAGGTGGTTATCACTGTTGCCAGGAAATGACGTTGGTTGCTCTCTGACACAGATAATATTGAGTGGAAGAGTCATTAGCGCGGACAACTAGTGTGTGACCACAACCAAATACAGAAAGATCAGCTCTCTGACTAACTTGACCAAGTAGATTTCTGCACTAAATTAGTTGCTCTTGCTGAGTTAAAATCACATGGATTAAAATCACTGCACAAGCACCTTATGACTCATTCACACGTCGTGCATTGTATTGATTAACTGAGTGTGTCCGTGCCTGACAACACACAGGCACAGCGCTGACTGACCGGTTGCTTACAGTAGTTGTTTTCATATCTAATGTGCCTTTACTTAAACCATGCTTTCCGCATAACACATGCCATGAAAAGGGATGCAACCTCTGCTCACTCTTCTCGTTATGTGGAGGAAGGCAAAGAACACCTGGCTGATTCATTCATGACCCAAATAAACTCTAAGTAACAAAATCAGCTCACACACACGGTCAATTCAAGTTTATGCAATGGATACATTTCGCTCATGCAACTTTCTAGAAGTCATTGCTTATTCTTCGATGCACCTGTCTGAATGCAGAAAATGTCACTTTTCCAAAAAGAATTCTAAAAGTTTGGGAGGTGAAGTGCAGTTTTTTTGGCCTGAAAAGGATGTGACTCAGAGCTCTTATTTATTAGAACATATCTGAAATAGGCAGAGAGGAACACAAGCCATTCACTCTTGTGAGTCAGCAACAGAGGTCTGACTAATAATGTAGGTTTAAAAGGTTTCTTGGTGCCTAAAGAATGAATAGCAACTCCCACTGAGAGGAATATATGACTGAATGTTTTCTCCCTCAACAGCCCAGGAGAAAACATTTTAAGTGAGAGTGGCCAAAAAGCAATTTTTTCTCTGAATGCATGAAAGTGCAGACGCAGAAATGAGAGAACTGAACCAAATGAACAAATCACATGATCAACACCTCTTTGGCCTTACTGCTTGTAGGAAGCACTGTTTAGCTGTAAATGTTCACATAGTGGTTTACACCTCTGCACCCTGGATAGTCTACAATACCTGTGAGCAATCCTAGATGAAGTCTTGTTACTCCTGTCGTTTTTCAAACAGAGAACAAACAGATTTAATAGACTCAGAGTTATTGTTTCAACATATTGTTATATACTGAGCAAACTAAATGGGTGACAAATCCCTATTAGAAATATGTGAAACAAAACTGTGTGCGACAAGTGACGAGGTGATTATGTGCACGGAGAATCAAAGAACATGAGAGCTTTATACTTAGAAAATAAAAATATATAAAACCATAACCAAGCTGCTTTCTCTAACAACAAACTACACAAATGATCTATAGAAGCTATAGCTTCAGGTACATAATAATCACTTGAAACAATTGCTCATTAGTTTATGCTAAATGATCACTAATAATTTGACAGTGTGAAACATCAGTATACTGGCGTTTAAAAAATGCTACATAACTTTTCACTTGTCAGGTCTGAACTGTGCTTTATTTCAAAAATCCAAACAAAGCTGACATCCGTGCTGACACAGTCATCCTGTGTAGTCTTATGCCTGCCTGTCTGATCATCCTCAAAGAAACCACCCTCCCACAACTCACCACTCCACCTTCCTCTGTTTCTTTTCATTCCTCTTCCCCACCACCACTACCACCACCCATTCCTTTCCCAGAGACCTGTCCCATTATGTCACAGTCATTGCTCCAGCTTGAGTCTGCAGTGTGTCAGAGCTGGTGACACCGAAGTGAACCCCCCCCCCCACACACACACTCACACACACCCCACACCCCTCACGCACACACACACACACACACACACACACACACACACACACACACACACCCGCAAGCTGGGTGTTGTGACAGCACCATGTCTCCACCGCCACTGTTGATAATGTCAGGATGCCCCCTCGAGGAGGTCACCATCTTCTTTCTCTCTCTCTCCCTGTCCTTTGTCCACTGACTCCATGGGATGCTGGTGTGTGCACAGTTTGTCAAACTGTAAGAGGGATGTAAGGGAATGTCTGGAAACACAATAAAGCAACTAATACTAGTAAACTATACTTATTACATAGTAAAATGTATTTGCAATTATTTTTGTTATAATGAATGTACTTTGGCAGAAATTTCAGAGAGTTTGTCAAACAAATCAGGACTACATTTTTATTTATTTTATGATCAGCAGCAGATTTAATACTGTTTATTATACACAGTAGAGAATACTTGTACTTTTGTACTTTAAGTACATTTTA
This sequence comes from Ctenopoma multispine, assembly GCA_034779795.1. NCBI lineage: Eukaryota > Metazoa > Chordata > Actinopteri > Anabantiformes > Anabantidae > Ctenopoma > Ctenopoma multispine. The sequence continues at coordinate 14,528,779 of JAUYWH010000003.1, read as the reverse complement.
AAGCATGTACTTAGTATGTTAGTACGTATCACCTCTGATGTGAATAAATTCTCTATTTAACACTCTTGACTTAAGCATCAGGCTTTTATTATAAATTCATTTGTGTAGTTGTCACGTACAGATTCTTTAAACGAGAGCTGGAGAAGGATATTTTACACTCATAGTATTGGCTTATGCTAGCTAGTAACAGCCGATAAAATGCTTTATAATAGTCCACTGTTATTTGCTAGAAATGTGAGACCAGGTTTTACTACATTTTTGTTAAACCTCTTTCAAAAATTACTATAATTATCAAACAGTTGATATCAAGTTCCAGACTGACAAGAGGCCGACTTAGACTTGTGGGACTGAAACGGAGTAAATCCCTTCAGCCTGTGAACTGGTGGCATCTATCATTACAAATATCTTTTGCAACACTTGTGCAGTAATACTTAGGGAGATGTAAAGTTGTGAGCTATGGTAGCACATGCCATTTATTGTCTTTTCTGCTAGTCTGAGTAATTCAAGATTTGCTATTCTGGAGAGCAACTGCTCCTTTTTGTATGTGGGTCTGGCAGTGATTGTGTTTGAGGGAGCAGGGAGCTGCATGTAAAACTACACTACGTTGCTTTGTTGCCTGCTAGAGCAGTAAATTTGCTTTTTTGTGATTAAGCAGTCTGTGATGTTGATTGTCTTTTAATAACTGGAGGAGCATTAATTGGATGTTCACAATATAAGTTCATTGTTGACCTTGTTTATTTACTGTAGGTTCATGGATTTTTGTTGTTGTTGTTGTTGTTGTTGTTGTTTTTATTTGAGGTCTATGAAAACTGAATTGCACCTTTCATTTGAAAATCTATTATTATGTAACCTCTCATGTTATTAATAATGCATGATGATTTTCAGAAATTATCTTCAATTATGTTGGAAATGGAGTGATATCCTGTGCCTGCATAACAATGCAGTGGAGGAAGATGCCAAGTCATGGCATGCACAACAAATGGTACTGTGGGTGGATATTGTGCGAATTGGTTGCCTTTTCTTTGGGGGTTTCTTCTTCCAATATGCGGATCACTTCACTAAGAAGACAAATATCCAGTTATTCTCATAAGATAACCCCTTTGACCTGTGTGACAGTGCATTTTAATCTTGTACAATACAGACTTTTCACAACTCTTTTTCACTGTTTTGATCATTGTTATTTTTTGTTATAATCACATTATACTTGGTAAATGAATTGCTGAGATATGGCAGCACTGTCTCCTAAAATTACATTCGTATAAAACTAAAAAACTAAACTGCAATCCCGATTATGTTTTTGCAGAGAACGTAAATGCAACTCGATTATGGTTTCCATTAACATAATGATCATAGGTTCACAGTTAACATATTTTTGACGACCAAAATATCTGAACTGCATCTGGTTTTCTAACTGCTAAAATATCCAGCGTTACACTTCAACATCTACACGGGTGAGTGTACCACTATTAAAGTGTTTTGGGTTGGGATTGGTTGGGATCAGGCGTCAGCAGTGGGTTAGGGTCAGTGAAAGACTGTGGGCTGGTTAATGTATAAAAATGTCACTTCACACAGTCGCTTCACACACCCATTTGCATTAAAAATAAAAGCAAATTATTATTTCATATAAATACATTTTAGTACAATTACAGTGTCTAAAAAAACGTAATCAGGATTGCAGTTTAGTTGTATACAAACATGATTTTTAGGAGACAGGGTTGGATTTGGAGATAATGTGTTTTGTATGCACATCGACAGCTTTTGTGGGCTGTACTTAGTGATGAAGGAATATGCTCCAGAATGTATCTTAAAAAGGAAGAGTACTGTCACCCAAGTGCTTTTTAACAGGACACTTTTTACTAATCAGATTATTTCTATTATTTCAGTTTGATCTGATTTACTTATAATTTCATAATAACAATAACCTAAGGCACTGGGCACAGTCTGGTGGAGTGTAGCAGAGCATAGCAGAGCAGCAGCAGGGTTGGGCAGAGCAGAGTGGACTGATTTTGACTCTCATGCTAGTGCTAGATAAGTTAAGCGCAAAGGTAGCTAAATAGTTAATGTTAAGTTCCACAATGGCTGATTTTAGCTTGCTTGTTTTTGATTGTTCTAACATGATGATGCTTAGCAGGTGTTTAGCTGGTACCGTTTACCACAGTTGAAATTCCTATGTATCACTGTGCAGATTTAATCATAACTAATGTAATTTGTAATAGTTTCGATTGTGAACACTGTTAGTGACGCTGTCCAGTGAGTGAGAAGAGGCTCAGGAGATGGTCAAAATGTCAGTTCATATCACTGAAGTCATTAGGATTTGTTTTCTGGTCAATGGCTGTACAGAATTGTGTGCCAGTCCATTTGGTAGATGTTGAGATGTTTTAATAGGAATAATAGACTATGTGGAAGAGCTATGAAAAGTCAAGGAGTGGCCAAATGCATTCATTAAATGTCTGGGCGTCAGGGATATCTCTAGCTGAGTGACAAATCATTTAATAGTTGTTGGACTGATTAACCAACAGATTGACATTTCCATCTTAATACAAAAAAAAACTTGGGAAAAGGCACAACAGCAGTTCAGCTAGAGAAAACTTATTAAAGATGTTTTGCACACACAGCGTGACTGAGGCTGGAGCAAAGCCTGGCAGGTGGCTCTGCAGGAGGGCATCTGGGCCCGCCACAGTGAGGGATCCTGAGCCTTCTGATGATGGGTGGAGTTTAGTTATGAACGAAAAAGAGACTCACTAGAAGGTCTAAACACATGCAGTGACTGGATGAATGGGGTAAAGTGGGTGGTAGAAGAATAGAGGAGAAGTAGAACAAATTGACTCATTCTCATCACTGAATTACAGTAAACTGCCAATAGTCAGACAAACATAGAGGTTTTAAACAAACCTTCAGGTTTGCCAAACTTATTTACAAGAGACGCCCAAGGTCAATAAAATAAACTATTTTGTTTACTACCAAACTGTCCATGTAAACATTCATTACAGTTTACTTAATGCTATGAGGGATTTTTTCTTTCATTTCAGCTGTACTCACTTTTGCTTTTACCTCCAAATAAAAATAAAAATAATCTACTGTAGCTACATTGGCCTGTGAACAACAATATCTACCTCAGGGTTTTTGCTTTGAAAGTAAGACCAAAATTGTAATAAATAGAAATTATCTTTTTAATAGGTGTAATGTGAATTTCAGAGAAGCTTTTGTGAGTAATAGTCAAAATATGCTTTTGTGGCTATAATCTCCAAGGATGGCTATTTTTACTAAATTATTTGTTTGCTTTCTGGAAAGAATTCCAATCAGGCATTGAAGCCAAAGCCAAGTTTGTACCTCAGCAGACTCCCGTTCAGTGTTTAAAATATCCTAAGCTATATTTCGCACTAAAGGGTGCTTACTAGATTTTTCTACTTCTGGGCTTTTCAAACTTTAAAACAACCTCCTGTTAGTTTCTAGAAAACTACGGCAGCTTGAAATAAATGATTTGGCTCATAATGTGGAGCAGAGGTGTTCAATAATTAAGTTCTCTTGTGCTGCATCTGTTACAGCTGGCAGGGAAGACTAAAGCTATACTTCTTTATGTAACTGTGGTTTTTCTGCAGAAAGGTTTTCACGGACGTGAACACACGCAGACTACTGTTAGTCAGGTCCTGTCACTCAGACCGAGGCCTTCTAATTACTGTGGCAATTGGAATGACACGCTCAGTAGAGTGAGGATATTTTGCCATCTACAAAAGACTGTACTACTAATGGTGTGTGAGTATGTGAGAGAATTCACCCTATACTGTGGTGGGAAGGTTAAACTGAGTAGTGAAGGTCAAGAGGAGTTGTGGCAAAGTACTGTAAATGCATGTAATCTAGATGGAGAGGATTAGTTAATGTTTCCATTAAAACCACATATGAAATTAAAAGTACACCCATGATTGACATTCATGGCGAGCTTCAGAAAGAAAGCACTCTGTATGACTCACTCCTGTATATTCAAAGGACTTCTGAACGTGTCAGTGATTTGAATAATCAGATTGACCTTTTTACTGTTTCTAACAAGGTGGATGTTGCCAAAAAAGAGAACGCTTGAACAACCCATTAATCCAGCATGGACGTTACAAACCTAACTCTGATGCTTATATGGATGTCAGCAGTTAATATGCTACAGGACTTGGACAGCAACACATTTCTTAATGCTTTACTCTTCCACTGCTCATATAACAGCAGATGTGAAATGACATGAGAAAAAAATCTTTAAGCTTTAATCTGAGTGAATACTATGAGTCAGAATACATTTAGCAAGGGAGACATTTTTTTTTCTTTTTTGCTAAAACTTTGCACTGACTTTAAAAAAACTTTTCTGCTAATGAACACCACCACTTTTGCTATATCTTTTGTCAGCTTCTCTGTTTTTCTAATGGGTTTTCAGCTGCGCTTCTGTTTGGTTCCAAGTGAATCAGCAAGACGCCATGCGTGCAACAGAGCAGCACAGTGAGAACATAGCTGTGGAAACAAATAAGCAAGCATCGGATCCTTCAGTCACATTTAAATCATCAAGTATACAAATATGCTATGCATATAAACACCTGCCAAAAGGGAATTTCTCAGTACCATTCCAATCACCCAAACTCTTAACTATTTGTAGATCTTAATGATCTCAATCAATGGAAATCAATGGATCTCAATGAAATCCATGTCAAATAGATGGACAGACTAAACACTGTTATAACATTTATATATACATATTGTAGTAATGACATTGTAATTGCTGTGTCTTGGTTTTCTGCATAAATTGGTCAAGAAATGTGACGTAATCTTCACCATAGTCACAGATATTAACAGAAACAACATTTTCTGCTAAAAAACCCAACAGTCATAACCTTTCATGTTTTTATTGAACCAACATGTAGAGTATGACTGAGCTGAAGCAGTTCTGTGAGGAACAATGGTCTAATATTCCTCCTGGATGTTGTGCAGGTCTAATCCACAGCTACAGGAAGTGTTTGCTTGAGGTTATTGCTGTCAAAGATGGTTCAACCAGTTATTAAACGCTGTTGCCATTACTTTTTCCACCATCACTCTGTATGTTTGATAGTTATGTTCAATAAAGACATGAAAGCTCATGATCAGATCACATTTCATACATTTTCTTTTTACTGTATGTTATATGCCAAGACTATTTATCTAAAAGCAATCAATAAACAAAGAATAAATGCATGCAGACTTCCTCAAGCACCTCTTCGATGGCAACAGTCTAGTGTACTTATCCTGTTACCAAGTGTGCTCTTTAAGGACTCTTTAGGGAAGTGCTTCACCAAGAAAACAAGTTAAACCTTGTCTAATGCTTCCATACACCAACATTTTCTTTTATTAACCATATATGTGTTCATTTCTCTGCATGCATTCTGATTTATCACACATAATCCATGAATTATTATTAGCTACTATAAGCATGGTGAATATTGATTGTAAACCTTAAATGACCGAGGAGATGAATGCCCTGAGGAAACGCTTGACATCTCCCCAGTGTGCCTGTAGTTTGCTACAACTTAAATTGTGGAACAGCAGTGAGATGGAAATTTAGAGTTTAGAAACTTGTGCTTTTGTATACATGTCATTCTTATGCTGGATATCCTGCCTCTTTAAAACATGTAACAACATCAGTGTGGTAGGAACCTTGATGTTCTGTGAAGAATGTTTCTTTCTTATAAGTTTAGTGTCAATATACTTTGCTTTTTTCCTTGGTTCATGTACTTGTATCATGTTCTGTCTTATTGCCATGTCAAAGACAGTAGGTGCCACATTCCAGTAAAAGCGCAGACAGTGCTCTTTGTTCCTGGACTCTTTCAGGGTAACAACCTCCCACTTGTATGTGGGGGTATATATGTTTGTTAGACATTCAATATCTTGTTTTTTTCACTCTGCAGACGTCTCCGGTACACTGTATGACCGTTAACCTGTCTTTGTATAGAAATAAACTTACGAAAGACATCGACTGTCTGTCGATGTGTTTTTATTTTTATCTCTTACCACATTCAATTATGTTTCATTTTTCCATAACAGCAGTGCCTTGAAGGACATATACAGTAGCTTTAACCTTTTTACACTGAAGACAAACTCTTAAGTTTCTATACTATCATTTCTTATTGAATTGCCTAAGAAAAACTTACAGTATAGTGTATGGTGGTAGTTCCTGTCTCCTGTTTGATTTATTTTGTCGTCCGCAGATGACAGAGAAGTGGCACTCAGCCCCCTCCTGTGCTACTGACATCTCTTTTGTGTGTGGCAGTGCCTTTTTTGCAGTCACTCTCAGGTCAATCCATTTTTGTTCTTCACCTGTACCACACTTCTTGTTACAGATGACAAAGTGTTCACAGCTTTTGTCTGCTAGACCCATGCTGAGCCCTGTTTTCTTGGACAAGGCACCTGTGAAAATGCCAGATAAAACACTTTGCTCTAAAAGACTCATTTAGCAGCATCTCAGCCTCATTGTCACTGATGTTTGTCTTCTACATTATAAATTTCTTATTTGTCTGTTTTTTTTTCTAGAACTAGTATTTTTAGCTTACTGGAGTTTTAAGGGAATGTTTTTTTTTATCATTTACCACAATGGGGGAAGTTGTTTGCAACATACAGTTGTCCATATAGATGTTTGATTAAAGGGGTACTCTCCTACAGTATAAAGATGGAATAACAAGAGACAGATTACACATACAAACTAAGTTGTTACTGTGTTTTTTTCTAGTGTGAATTATGGGTCAAGCCTCCAAACACAGAATCCTACAGTTCATATACAGTAGCATATTTTATTAGACCTTCCTTGCCAAGTAAATGCTGTTTACTGTTTTTAACTCAGGCTCTCTGCTAAAGATAGAACCATGAGGACATCATACAGTTGTTTATACAGGCTGAATTGTAGTCCCAGTGATGAACAAACTGGACTTGATTTGTACCGTAAAATCAATGGTGCCCCTTTAATACCAACTCTCTTGTGCACGCAGACAGTTCTTATGCACACACTTTGCATCTGATTTGCACACTTATCACTCTTATCACTGTTTGAAGATAACGATTAGACAAGGCCTTTTTAAAATAAGAATGCAGAACTGACAGTGGTCATCACGGGTTGCATCACAACTTAACAACATGCTGTCAGCATACTGAGAGTGGCAGATTTTGAGTGTGTGACTAAAAATTACCGGTTTTAGGCACTTGATTTAACATCCATCTGTTCATGTGTGTGACTGAAGAGCTCTTTATTTTTTGTGTAATTAGTTCTTTGTGTTCATATACCGTACCTTGCAAGCACACTTGAAGTGCACAGAAGCTTCTTTAACCTGATAGACATCTGACATCCACATACTGTATACACACACATCCACCCCAAAAGTGATTATTTAGGAAGGGAGAGGTGGAAAAAAATAAGTGTCTTGTCTCTCTTCCAACTTCTTTCTGGGCAAACAATCAGTTGACGGCCCAGCAACAATTGTGTTACAATCATTTAGTGTTTTCCGGCTCTGCTTTGATGCCGTCTACTTCCAGACGAGACTTGATGGAACGGGGGGAAGAATTGAATTAACTTAAGTCACAAGGGGAGAATGGCACCTGAAAGCTTTGGTTATTCAATAAAACACCTTTCATTCACTCTCTCTCTCACTCCTCTCTTTGTCTCCACCCTCCCCTGTTTTTCCTCTTCTTTTTTAACTCACTTTCTCTAGTGTGCGTTAAATGCCTGGCGTCTTGGAGACAAGGTTAAGAGAGACACAGCAACAATGCATAAACAAAGTATATAATCCACGTGGCAGACCTGCTGACTTCACCAGCTGTTTTGACTTGTTTGCTTTTGTTGACTGTAAATTGTCTTGGATTGTGAATGTTTAAAAATCTTTAAAGCTTTACATGGGTATTTCAGGCAATTTCCCTGACTAAAACAGCTTTTGCTTGCTTGTTTGTTATTGTCAAAGACATTCTGTTCAATAATTGAACTGAATAAGTAAGTAATTATACTTCTCTCTTCAAATAGACAAAACATTCTGCAGCTTAATTGAAAATTGGAGCTTGACTAAAATGTGTTTACATCCAATTTTGTTGTTGTTGTCTGTGAAAATAATAAAATAGAACAGGTACTGGCTTTGGATGTACTGTGAATGACTACAGATACACATGCAGATGACAGATGCAAAGTCTGAATGTGAAATAATCATTGTCCATGAACAAACATTCATTAACAGTTTAAATTGTTTTGTTTTCTGTTTTACCTTCATGTTTCATTACCCGTTGAGAGATGGAGAGAGAAAAACTTCTTTAAGATTGTCCTGAATACATGTGTTTAATTGATTGTGATTATTGTAATTACTTGTGTTACAAATTCAACTAAATGATTCCATGTTGCTTGTTAACATTTTAGCCTTTTTAATGTTATGATCAATTTGATATAAATATGAAACTACAGGTTCCAATATCCTCATATAAATTGTTAATACCCATTCTATTCAACACTGCTGTTTGGTCTGGATATTAAAGGAACACGCCACCAATTTATAAATGGGATGTTTACTTGTCACCACAAATACTTAGCTGATGGAGGCGAGTGTGCACTGTTTTTTGTAAGTGGGTTCCACTGCATTATATTGCACTACTCGCTTTAAGCTGTCACAAAAAAAGTTTTTACTTGATTTATGTTGAGATTTATGTTGAATGAGGCACAGTCATTCAACACAACCACGTCCTGAATTACATTGCTTACTCTTAATTTCATTATGTGTAATAATTTAACTGTGTGATTTCATATTTCAGATACATAGACATTCAGATGATGTGGCCTTAGCATATAACTTAGCATATATGCAATATATACAAAGTCAGACACAATACTTGTTTACTCTGTATGTGCATGCGTGTATGTGTGCGTTGGTGGGAGTGTCTACAATATGTGTTCCTATGTGAGCGTATGGGCCACTGTGTCCAGCTTCTTCTTGCTCCAGCTCCAGTCTGTGGAGGTAATGAAGATCAATGAGAAGGAAGGTGGAGGCCGGCTGAGATCCAGGTACTGTCTTCCTGTTTCAGGCCAAAGCCCAATCGATCTCCTGCGCTCCACTCTGCCAGCATCTGATAAAGGGCTTTTCTACACACACACACACACACACATGGTTCCACACACTTGTGCACACAATTGCACAAAGCTTCACTCATGTGTATTACCAAAGAAACACACCACGTTGCTGGGCTTACTCCCTAATGCTAGGGAAGGAGTTAAGCCTCCATCACCCTTTTACAGTTTTCTGCACTGTCTCAAACACCTGAAGGAAAATGTAGAGCTCACATTTCATCATTGTCAAATAATGCTAGCTGAGTATAGCTATTTTTCACACTGCAAATTGCCTTGTGGTGGTGCTGCCTTCAAGTACACTTTGTAAGCCCCTACTTCAAACTGCAGATGATGGAAACACAAGTATTTCCTGCATTCAAGAGCTGTTTTTGTTGGCAATAATGAGAGAATGGATCCTGCAATAATAGCCATCAATTGTTAATGGCTGTTATATTACTTTAGAGATCTGTGACGCCTGTAGCATTCTGTCTTGTGGAATGCAAAAGAATGGTGACACAAACACTTTCTCCTTCACACTCGTTTGTGTGCACAAATAGGAGGCAGGTTTTACCAGACACTGCAATTTGTTTTTTGCACTTCATTACATCCAAAGTATGTTAATGTATATAGACAGCGCATAATATTAATGGTAGGAGTAATTTTTTCCAACTTTAAGTATCACTTTTGTTGAGTTATCCATTTATAGTCCGGAGAAGAATGCTGTTTATTTCTCACAGCATCTGATGCAGTGCAACCTTCATGTCAAATGAGCAGGTATTAAAGGTGGTTTTGATACACTGCCAAACCAATTACCATGTTGGCAATAAAAGATTTCTGTTTGCAATTTTGCTTTTACGGCGTTTATGGGAGCTACTTGACACTTAGAGTATAAATGTAGTATGTGTGCATACAGGTTAGTCCATTACTTTGAGTAAATGTAGTTTCAAGAGCTAGTACATGGCCTTTACAATATCTACAAAATGATATTCAGACTGGAACAAAATTTGTAGTCTGAATGAAAGGATACCCTTATTGTAATCTCCTTCTTCAGAAGTTGGGGAAGAATCTTACTATCTTTAAAAGCAGGGCTAAGTTCCAACTCAAAATCCTCAAATGATCACATCATCCTCAAATGCCTTTTGAAATTTGCCCAAGATCTATCTCAGTATGTTCTATAAGGTGCTAATTGTCTTGGCTTTCCAAGAGCTGTATTTCCAAGCGAAATAGTTCATAGAGAGATTAGATAAGCGTACTTTCCAGACAAATAGATCCTTTTTCTGCTTTATAGTGTTTCAAGCAATTAAAAGAGTCTGTGAATGCCAGAGCCTGGCTCAGTCCTGCTATTTCATTTAAATGAGCAAACCAGAGAAGACTTTAGCTCAAATGCATGGTAGCTGGTCCTGGGCCAGTTTTATATGTCTCCTTATGATGAGAAAGGTAAGGTCATGCAGGAGACTAAGCTGCACCCATAACTGAGCCAAATGGTAGTGTCTGAGCAGACATTTGCTGCTGATTCGCAATTAGCATGACACTGCTGTTAATGCTCTGTGAACTGCACCAACTGCTCCATGATGCCAAACATGCATTGGATTAATTGACTTAATTAGCATAGCTATGAGAAAATTGAGCTTGTTTTTTTTTACATGGGGTTGTACAACGTCTTACTCACATCTTTGGGTAATGTGTTTTTATATGCATCTTTGTGTGTGAGACAGAGACAGGCAGAGAAAGAGATACAAAAAGTTCAATCAAGCAGGCGCTAGCTATGGGCAAATGTTAGCCTAAGCCACCCTGTGTTTGCATCTCCCCTTGCCAGAGTCTATTTCTCTGTCACTGCAAACATTTTACTTTTCTGTCTTCTCTTTGTGAGTGAATGAGACAAGAAACTTGAATACTCGTGGGTATCTCCTGGCTCGAAGCGATGCACAGAGGCATCTTGCCTTTTTTCCCCTTCTTTCCTTCATTTTGCTCTCTTCCCTTTCCATATTCTTATCATCTCTGCTTCCGTGTCTCCTCAGGCGAAGCTTAGGGAGGCAACACTCTCAGATGCATGCTTGGATGGATGGATGGATGGTAGGTGGGTGGACAGACAGGAAACACTTGTCACCCATTACGACAGAGGCGAATCACATTATATGATTCGGATGGCATTTTTCCTGAGGGTGCCTGATATGTCCATCACGCAACTCAATCCACTTAGCAATGGCGAGGGGCCACTTCTCACATTTGCATCAATGTGTGAGAGGGTTTTGCCTGCAGACAAAAAAGATGTGCTGGCAACTTTTCCTCTTTAGCGGAAGTTGTCCGCTTTTTCCGGAAGTTGCTTGACTAATGGTTTCCACTAACCCAAATAACTCAACATTATTGCCTAACCATAAACATCTTTGTGTTACGGTCCTTCTTATATGGTATGGTTACTATTTCCTGCCAAAGTTGACTATCCGTCATCTTTGTCTGCAACCAGGATTCTTTGCAATATGTAAGGAGAAAAATTCCTCGGTAAACAGACAAACAACAATGAATTCATTGCAACCATTTATCATTCTCTTGCAAGGATTCATTATCTGGATCTTTTATTGCTTTTTTTCTCTTCTGCTTCTGTGTTTTTCTAAGTCTGACTCTGCAGTGAGATGACCCCAGAGCATTGCACTGTATTGTGTGCGTGTGTCTGCTTGAATGAGATAGAAAAAAAAAAAAGAGACTCTCTCTCACATACAGCGGTACTGTGACCACTACATTCCCTCCTACCCCAACCTCCCCATGCTGTGTTCACCAGCTGAGGCCACGTATCATGGGATCACATCTGGTGACAGGCCTTCCCACCCATAAATTGCCGCTGCTGGATAAATATGTGTGCAGCTGTTAGCCAATGCTGACACTTTACCTCTAAGTGCCCCCTGTTGCCAAGGGTTAGCTGGCCATAAATTTTCCCAGACTGTGAGGCAGGAGACTGTAGTAACCGCATGATGCTTCCTGATCTTATAATAGATCCTCTTCTCTCTTACATGCAGTTGTGAGATAACTGTTTAGTGAAATTAATATAAGGTAAGGTGAGGTAAGGTAACACTTTACTGATATCCCAAGGGGGAAATTCAGGTGCCACAACAACAGATTAAAAATTACATCAAAAATAGCCTGAATAGAGCGTGACAGTGTTACTCCACGAGAGGCAAATTATTAAGTGACATAAGGGTTTAAAGGTGAAGATTTTAAGCATTGTTCTTAAAAACTGCTTATTTTTACACATTACAAATTACTTTCCTTATTTTTTTTTTGCAAATTTTCCTTTGTATTTCACTATTTATCATCTTGATGAGTGTGTTGCACTAAATCCATCCATGGACTTTAGTTTCTCAAACTGGAGAAGCACATAGCTACAGCAGCTTAGTTCGGTAAGATGACTTCTTACTTTCAATGTAAAAACCTATATGCTGGTCATTTTAGACAAGGCGATTATGTTCCAAGGCATTTATAATAATAATAGATACTTTATTGATCCCTTTGGGGAAATTATTTGTGGACAGGCTGCCCCCTGTGGAGGCACTGGGGGTCAGGGTATCGGTGTCTTGCCCAAGGACACCTCGACATGTAACTTGGTGGGACGGGTAATCAAACTTGCTTGCCCTTGGGTTTGAAGACAACTGCTCTGCCAACTGAGCTACCATGGAGTTTACAAGAGATGTGGAAGCTTGGACCATGTGAGACTGACAGCTGATGTGGTTTCTTCAGTACGCACAGATAGTTAATCTGAACCACCATCAGCAGCAGCTTCTCACACTGTTCCTCCACCACAGATCCAGCCTGTTGAAAACATGGACCTGGGTTCAGACATCAGCTGAACATTCAGCATCACTATTTCTCAGGCTTTTATTATAATTATATTGTAAAAAGTCATCTTAGTGATAGTATTTTGCCCTGAATATAACCACCACTCATTCACTCTTTTGAATCTGCAGACAGCTGGTGGTGCTAATTTTTCTAGTCAGGTGCCAGTAAACAACTGCAGAAGAAGAGATTGCAACAAGATGATATCATAAAAAGAGTGCACTAAACGTCGCATGGTGAAAAAGTAGAAAACATGATTAAAATATGCCATTTCTGTTTGTTTCATGTATTAACTTGAATCTCTTCAGGGCAGACAGACTCTTCCTTTTCATCTTTTCACATGTGTAATTTATTTCATGATTAATTCTGTTTGGCTTTTATTGTATTTAGATTTTATCAAAACAGAAATATTCTTTAAAAACTAATAATATTTGAAAGTTGTCTTAGTTATTTCATGGTCCTAGTATTGTGACTCACACTCACAAAGTTTAGTAATTCAAACTTCTAAATCTGTGAACAGTAATGAGATCTTTCATGCTACACTCACATGACATACTCCGCCCTCAGCACCAGGTGTCCATGCACCTTTCCAATTAGTGTGGTCTATTTAAGGTGTGATAGCCCCGTCCCCTCAATGCTCCTGTAAATTAGCTAACTTTATGCTGTAAGGTGCTACTGGCACTGCTCTTGTTTGTTGTTGTACAGCAGTACACAAAAGGGTTATAGCCAACTAACAAGTATGTTGTGCTATTTAAAGATTGCTTTGTGGAGAAAAAGCCATGTTTGCTGCTTTCTGTTGATCTTTTCCTTGTACTTTACCCTGGAAATGGAGTTTTCCTGTCTTGCTCTCATCATTCTGGGACACCTTTTAAATAGATATATTCCTGTTGACCTGCTTGAGAACACAGCTTCACTTAACCCAGGTAAGTGGTTGATAATATGATGTGAGGATTCCTAAGACTGTTGGTTTGCCCTCCTTGGTCTCTCTTTGCTCTTTGCTTTCCTGTTGGTGCATGAATTCTTGTTGTGGCTAAGCTTATTTTGCTTTGGTTGTTTTTGGGCATATGTGCCGTGTTTTAATGTTAATTTACATGGAACTACAGTATAAATATTCATGTCATCTTACTAATTAGTTCATATTTCCAAGTCATGCCAGGTTGCTGTGGTTGTTTTTAGGGCCTAATGGCTTAATGCAAACTCAGACTTAAGGGTTGTTGTTAACATGACTTTTATCTTGCACTCAGCTCATTCATTGTTCGCTGCAATATTGACTTCAGCATGGGTTTTGTTTTTCATAATCAGCTAGTGTACGTTCAGTTCATGTTAAGCATTAGAGAAATCTTTCTCTAACTCACAGGCTGATATGTCAGCTTCCTTTACTATTTTTCATATCATAATTACATCTAAACTGTTAAGATCGTCTCCTTGCTTGGCTGCTCTTGTTACCAATCTCAAGCTGATATCCATGTACTGATGCTTATCAATGCACGTTCCATAAGAGGAACATTTGCCTCCTCCAAGCTATAAAATGCTGTGTTTAATGTGCCTAAGTTAATTATTCTTTGATGCATAACTGTTGAGTAGACACAGAATAGAGCCTGTGTTTGCAGTGACTGTTATTACTTCAGTTAAAAGACATTAAATGACCACATAGAGATGCAAATTAATCCCAGAGAGAGTTCAAACAGCCACAAAGAGATTCAAAACAACCACAAACAGAGGAAAAATTAACACAAATGATGGGAGTGCGCTCTTCGACTCTGGAGTTTCTGTATACAGTAGAAGGGGTAAGGGGCTTTTTATTTGTCCCCACTCAAGTGTCCATTTTTCCATAATTTGTCCATGTCCTTGACCTACTGCTGCACACGTGGGGTAATTCTGGCTTGAGAATGTAAAATATAAAATTATATTTCTCACAGGAATAGTATGATACTGTGACTATGCAAATGACTCCTGGAAGTCACTGCACCCAGCTAATAATTAATAATAGAATTTCACAGCAAATACACATAATATGACACATAACAGTCTGTGAAATCATAACATGGCGTTTGAACTTCTGTATATATAGACAGCAAAATATTTTAATGAGTGAGTTTTAAAGGAACTGGTAGGTGGATTGTGTTGCCTTTGGACAGAGCCAAAGCTGTTTTCCTATTTCCAGTCTTTATATTGACCCCCTGCGGTCTTTTTTTTTTTAACCATGAAGAAACATTTATCTATATTTTTGTAGCCTAATCTATTTTTCTGCCAGAAAGCAGTTCAAGAGTTTTTTTTTTTTTCTTTCATAAGCCTGACTCAGACCTACAGAGGTTTCATATTCTCATATTCAATAAACCAAAACAGTCTACATGGCCTGAGATGCTAGCTTTGAGGTAACCTCCTTAACCGCAGCAACCTTGTTGTTTTTGGGGTGTTATTAAAAAATGTATGTAATGCTGAATGAAGAAAATTTTTTTAATTTGTGTCACCTCCACTCTTAAAGTACTTATCTGTAAATGTTTAGGAAACTGAACGTCATAGCTTGCACTACAATAAGAGCGCACTGCAACGTAGCACAGCAGTATATCGTTATCTATGAGACACATCAAGTGCTATTATATCCTAGATTCTTGTGTTGTTTGGTTTATTCTCTGCCTGCAGTTCTGAACCAGTAGGTTGGCTGAAGGGTGCATAAGCGAGTTGGGTGGCAGTAAATCAACACACTCGCTGCAAACCAAACATAAACCAGAACGTCAACTTTCATCGTTGTGTGGAAAGAAAAGATGTTAATTGGTTGGACAGACTTGCAGTTTAGCCTGACTGTTTAATCTTAAAAGAACAAAACTGTAAAATGCCCTAAGGGCCCCAAGAAGTTGCAGCTAGGCTGGTTTATATATGACAGTAGCTAGAATACATTTTTGTATGATGTTCTCTTGTGCCTATAAAACTTAGCAAATACATGATCTGAACTAGTCCGGAAGTTTGTCTAAATTACAAGGCTGCCCTCTTCAGAGTTATTTTGAGAAACAATAATGAATCTCACCCGATCCAGATTTATTTTGTAGCTCCAAATAAGGTCTCAACACACAAAGCATTTGACATTATCACAAATGGATGAGTCAGTTGGGTTACCATGTCTGATTGGATCCTCCTTCATACACAATATCCACCTGAGCCCTGTGCGTCACATTACTTCTTCTAAACACAAGTTAGGGGTCATTAACAGGCAGTGAATAATGTGTGTGCAGGATTCTTGGGGGACAAGCCACTTGTCTTGTGCACAGTGGGAAGTCTGGGCTGTAATTAAAGAAAGTTAATTTGAGTCTTTGTGTGGAGTAAAGGATCTTTTCATCACAAAGACAATATGCTTGCTTCTTTCCTGATTGATGTTGTAGGATAATGTGTGCAGGCGTCTGTTTTGTGAGGGAGTGTGACTAATCTATTGTGCAGCTGTGAATGGCCTTCCTATGACACTCCTCTCCTCCATCTGCCTCAGTTGCCATGATACATCACAGATGTGCTCCCTTGTGGCCTCACCTCTTCTGCCTCCTTACAGTATTTTTCAGTAAGTGACGTGCTAAGTTATAATTAGGAAAATACCTGTACTCAACGGCTACGAATCTGTGAAAGAGTTGTGAAAGTCTTGTTCACCGTAGTAGCCTAAGAAATAGCCAGTGAATTAAAGTATGACCCACATAGGGATGCTGCATTAACCAGATGCTATGCTAGGATGTATTGTATTAAGATTTCTAAACAGTAAAATTTTTTAAGATCTATGATATTATTGCAACTTGAATAAGGGGTTAGCTGAAAGGCAAGCATGAACATGCTTGATTTGCTGCTGAAGAAAAGCTAACATCTTTGACACAGCAGACGAGTGCGATGCGACGAGTCTTCAAATTATTCAAAAATTGTCTCTCTGAGGACTGTGGTGAACTTTTGATTGATGCCTATCTTCATCCTGGAGCAGCGGCGTTCCACAGCTCTACTTCGGTTAGACTGGGTGGGGGGTGGGTGGGGGGGTACTGCTGACAGAGTGAGACTGCCGCCTGGCTCAGTGAAGCTGAGCGCCGACGTTTGGATTCCCCCTCATTCTGTCACTGCGCAGAGTGTTTCAGCTCTCTCTCTCTGTGCTTTTCTAGGTCAAGACGATCATAGCACTGCAGCGCACTGCAGCACGCACACACACACACACACACACACACACACACACAGAGGCACAGAGGCACTAGTGAATCCACAGAGACAGAAACAACCGTGTATGATCACACACACTTCAGAGTGGATGTTTGTGCACCCCAGACACACAAGAATAGAAAAGTAGATGCAGAGGAAAAAAAATAATTTAAATGCATTTGTTGCATACAAGCACTTGCACAGTAATTTGTTGCCTTGTCCACTTTTATTAAGCTTGTAATGCTGCTCTCTAATAGAGACAAAGATAGCTCTATTGAAATGCTGCAATTGCACAGACAAACATAAAGTAGTCATAAAGTCATTTACAGAAGGTCAGGGGCTGTGCACTCAAGCACACCTTTGTGTTCATACAGTGAACATTCGGTGCAAAAGATGGAATATATAGGGTTTGTTAATAACCATTTTCCTGTCAGCCAGTTTTATTACTCTTTTCATACCTTTTTAAACAGTCGAGTCAGTCATAGTCATGCATCATGGAAATTTCTCACTGAAGTTAAAGAACTGTAGGAAAATAATATTGTCTGAGAGGACCAGAATAATACCATGCAGTGTTTTTATCCAAAGGAATGACTTAATGATTTAATTTATATTTGTGGAAATGTTGAAACAGTTCACACGTTATGTACATGTGATTATGTTAATGCTCCCAGTACTAAGTAAAGCAGCTTGTTTAAGCTTACTGCATGAATGCAATAGTTGAAAAAGTTTTATAATCCTACTTACACAACTATCCTTAGTTAAAATTGTTTCCTCAGCAGCAGACTAGATATACTGTCTTGAGGTTTATGCCTCTGCTAACCGGTCAAGCTTCCGTTTGCGGGCATGTCTGTCCAGAGTAATATGCTAATAATTTCATCCATAAGTATAAGAAAATGTTTCTGCCAGACATAATGAAATTCCCTCCAGGCATCCCTGAGATATTGCATTCATGAATGAGACAGACGTGAGGTAACGGCGACCTTGACTGTTGACCTTGGATCACCTATCTCCAACTTGTTGCAGTGCTGCTTGTGTCAGTCCTCATGCTGCCATGAAAATGAGAGCCTGGGGACAGTGTGAGAAAGCTGGCAGACATGTAAAAGAGTGTCTTTTGAGGTGGCAGAGAGGTTTGTTTAGAAAAGGACCAGGCTGCTATTATCTGAAATTAGCAGCAAAGTGGTCAAAGAGCTGCTCCTTATTAGCAGAAATGGGTCTGTCAGCCAAATAGACAGTGCCACACACAATTTGATCTATCAGATCTTGAGAAACTAATTGAATGTTCTCTGTGAACAAATGACATTATAAGGTTCACATTTCTATTTATGCTTTAATCAATCCCTATCCAAATCTGCCTTTTTCTTCAGCAGGCACTGAGAGAAAACGAGAGTTTGACAAAGTAGCTGGTCGTATGAGAGCCACGACAGAGACTCAGTGATTTAAACCCCCGCTTATAAGTTGCGGTGTCTGTATTGGCAACTTGTTGACGAGCATTTTGAACCAGCTGGATGGGTACGCATATCAAATGGTGAAGAGTGCAGTATCACCAAGAGATGAGCAGCCCTCAGATGAGACAACACAGTTTGCCATTGAGAGATAAACAGGAGAGAAAGAATCTGAAGAACTAAACAAACAAACAAAAAACATACAATAATGAGCATTCCCCTGACTGGTTTCATTGCGTAATTCATCAGCTTTCACCACTGTCTTTTTAGCACTCTCCCTGGAGTACCTGCTGTGCAGAATTTGCAAGCATAAGTTTGGTTGTTTTGTGGACTGTTTCTTCAATGCTGGAGATTTTAAAAAGAAAAAACTAGGGCTTGTACATTATTATGTGTAGTGGCTAAATGTTTGCTGACGAGAGCGCCAGGAAGGTTGTCAGACATTATATTGATGAAGCCATATTTGAACACACAGCTGAGTAGGTGAAAGGTTGGCTAGAGAAGAATTACAGCAAGTGACATGCAATTTAAATGAAGCAAAAAAAAATTTCTAGCTGCAGGATTTTCCATCATTGTGAACATGTAATGTTTTTATTGTTGGGTTGACACCACATGAAAACTGATGCTGTTTGACTGCAAAACTCATCATCACACAGTATGTAGTTACTTTGCAATCAAATCCATTGTAAGGCTCTATGAGGCATATTCCCACACTGCTGATTCCACTGCAAACAACTGTGTATACGCAGATTAAGTGAGCTTTTCAAATGTTCTGTTTCTGTACCTGTGTGTGTGTGTGTGTGTGTGTGTGTGTGTGTGTGTGTGGGGGGCTCTTTTTCGTCTCACCGTGTAAAAGCCACAGAGACCTAACAATAATATGGCAAAGTTGCTCAACATGGCGTGAAATGACTTTATTGCGTTTTTACATTAAAAGCACTGATAGAATACATTTCTAATAAAAGGACCACAGCGCCCCGGGGAGCAAGCATGGGGTCTGCCAGTCATGCAAGGTGACATGCGAGTGTGTATTTTTGTGTGTGGGTGTGTCTGTGTGAAATAAAGTGTAAGTGTGGAGAAAGGAACAAAGTGACAGGGTAATCAAAATAGCACAGGAACCGGCTGAAACATGTCGTATTTGCTCTCTGACGTCCCCCCCACCCCCCCTACACACAGACACACACACACTTCGCTTGTTTTAATGCTGCTAATCAGCATTAAGTTGTCGAGACAAACATGCATGTTTCCACAAAAGATGGATTAACTGTTTAACATGTGACAGGAGGGTGATTGTATGCATGCACAAGGTGCAATAAAGCAGGTTAAAGGATGTATAGTATGGGAAAACATAGTGCTTTGCTTCTGTCGTTGTTGTTACTAGACCAAAACTGATTTTCTATTGATACTTTATATTTAGCAATGCCAGTATCAGGCCTCTTTCATTATTATTTGTCCTCTTCATTTCATGGCAATTTGTGCACAGATATTTGGTAGCCAATGTTCCCGAGTATTTTGGTAAGAGGAAACACTCTCACAAGACCATAAACAGCACTTTGGTTCAGGGAACAGGGCTTCATGAGAATTTAGTTGCTCTAATGCACCTGATACCCTCCATCCAGAAATCCAGATGGATAAAAAATAAAAAAAGCTAATTGAATTAGTCATACTTATTTATTTTATTTTTCACATCAGCCAGTCAAGAGACATCTGTACTTGGTTGTGGATAAATCCAGCATTATACCATACTCACCTAAACATTGTGGGAGTTGTTGTAAATGGTGACTTGGTAACAGAGAACAAAGTGACGGTAAACAGCGACTTTAATCGTCGCTGTCTTTGATTCTTGCATAACTCAAACTTGTTTGTAATTGATATCGATTTAATCTACATTAGGTTCAGTCTCACTCTAGTGTTGGATCAGTTCAGAAATCACAATGACTGGCTGAAGTAATTTTTTCTGTTTTTACGTGGCCCCCTCAGCAGTTCAGAAACAATGAGTGTAGTTCTACTGCTGCCATCTGATGCTGGCTTTCATTGTCTGAATCCAATTTCAGACAGCTGAGTGCTGGTCGGGGTACAGGCAACCGTTTTGGATTTGGTATCCAGGAAAGCTCCAATAACAATGAATAATTTATTGAATATTTTATCTTATCTTGTCTATATTAGCATGTACGGGCCATGTAGGAAACATCAGATACCAGTGACTGATTATCAACTGTTATCTTAAATTCTATAATTGTTAAAATTAAGCTATGTTATTGTAGTCTGGTTAATGCAGTCCCTGCAAGCTGTCAAGATCTAAGTGTGAAAGAAAATCACTCTCTTCTATGGTGGTGACCCCTGTTGGATTTTAATGTAGAAAAATGTCTACCAAAATAATTTATTTATTTTTTTATCTTAAAAACTTGTTTATGGGTTATGGGTCAAAAAAAGGTCATTACAGATGGATTTTTGTAATTTCTAAATTGTGACACTTATAAATGTTAAAAGCTAAACTTAATTAGGTTGAATTAGTGATTTTATTTGATCTACATTCCATAAACAACATTTTCAAAATGCCTTTGACATCTAATAATGATGTCTGCTACATTGCTAATGCCAGTGTTTTGTGTTTTTGCTATCTTGGGTCTTTCTTACATTTCCTCCCCCAGATTTGTCCGTCCACTTTGTGACTGGACCAGAATTACTCCCATCCTGCTAATGTGTGTGTGATCGACTCACAAAGGCATCGGTCTTGCAAGCTCCTACAATAGTTCAAACAAAATATCAGCTGGAAAGCATCAGACAAGCAAATCCACCAAGCTGAGACATCAACATTCAGAAGAATTTTGCTGAGGAAAACATGTTGTCTGTGCTATGATCTGAGGAATGGGTTTTATAGCAGAACCTTTCTGAAGATTAGTGCTTGGGGCACAGTTTAGCTCTCTGTCCGTTAGGTTGTAGTGGCCCCTGGGCACTGGCTACACATGATAGAAGCATAGGAAAGAGGAGAGTGATAGAAGGCAGCAGAAACCCTATTCTGCCTTGGTCCAGCAGCAAACTGTCATGCTTTCACATCCTCTTCTCTGACATGTGATAATGCAGTCAGCCTTAACTACAAACCACGATGTCAGACAACCGCTTAATTGCCTGGCAACATGTGTAAATAGCCCATCCTCTGCTAGGGAACAAGGCTAATTCGAGCTGAACCCCATGGCTTGGGGGTCTCTAACACACAAAGTGACCTAGCAACAACATTGCACTATGGCTAGACCTGCTTAATGTGTGAGTGCACCACGGTGAGAGAGACAGAAAGGAAAGGGGGACGGAGAAAGAGACTCAGGTTATCATCGTTACAAGGCTAATCACCAGCATCTGCAGTGCACTGGGTGCAAAGTCAGAGGGCCGTTTAGTCAATGCAGCTTTGTGTGTGTGGACACATGCACACTGCAAGTTATTTTTGGTGAGACTACAGAGGGCCAAGGCAGGTGAAGCAGTAGTACGTATGACTCGGCAAAACAAGTAATAAGTAGTAGCCAGTCGAACAAAGCAAACCTCCAATGCATGATTGTCCAAATAGAACGAGAAATGTTTTTTGCTTTCTTACTTTCTCCATTGCCCTCTATTAGTTCCTACTTACTGTTGCTCTAATGCCTTATGGCACATTCTGTGCTCATGGATACTAAAACAGACCAAAATCAAAAACAAAGCAAAGGTAGACACAGAAAACTAGATTCAATTTGTCATGTTGGAAAATCAATTCAGTATTCTTAGTTCTAGCTTGATTCTTGCAAACTTAATTCACTTCTGTCCTTATGGCCAAGGAGTTATAGAGCCTTCCTGTGTTTTCCTTTGTGCACCAGAGTAAGTGTTAGTCAAAAGACTATTTAGGTATTCTATTTCCCATAGCTTCAAAGTTGAAGCATACTCTGTCAGAACTGCTTCTTGGATGGTCGAGTGGCTTTGGAAACCTCATTTCCACCCCCAAACATTTCAGACAAGTCCGATGTGTTTGTGTTCTGTATCCCACCGTTTCTTTTAGACTTTGCACAGTGTGTGAGTTTGTGTGCATGTGTAACGTCAGTCACTGTAGAACTCATTACAAAAAGACAGGAAAGGAAGTTCTGGAAAGAAGCAGATATTGATTAGGTTTGAATGTTGTTAAAAAAACACCAAAACTTCAGTACTTGCATTATGACCTACATCATCACTTCATTAAGACCACGTCAGCCTCAGAGATGTTAGAAACTTCTGGTTAGTAGGACAGTTGTGTTAGAGGGGTTTGCGTTAGGCAAATGATTGTGGCCATGATGGAATGAATGATTGCCAGTGTAATGGCCTCAAACACACACTTGCTTTCTTGCCTGTACAGTACACTTTCATTTACTGTAGCTTGAAGCAAGATTACTAAGCAGGGCCTCTCTGCCAGTTGTGCTTCCAGCAGCCGTTAGACAGTTATCAGGGCAGAGAGTGTGAAATTATCTCTCACTGTGGTGATAGTCCACTTGCTCTGTCCCTTAGCACTTTACAGATGCCCTGCACCAACACGGATACTGTTAAGGGAAAGAGAGTCTGACACAAAGAGGATTGAATCTTGAGACACACACATGATCGCATTTACCAATACACACTGACCCATGTGCAGCCCACAACAAAAAATTATTTGTGGTTCACTCTCATCATCAACTTGTACAAAAACAGCTGTTTATTATTTCAACGAATAAAAGTGAGTCATTCTGAGTTGTTGACTTGGGCAGGGTATTCTTGTGCTACTGATAAAGTATCAGTGAAGCATAATGAAGTTTAAGGGAAAAAAGAAATGGGAGGAAATTTACTTGAAAATGCTTGATTCAGTTATCACTGTGAATTAATTTAGTTAAACCCTTGTCTAAGAAAAAAATAAAGATAGTTATTTGCATATGTGTATTAAGTGATTTACAAGTCACACAACAAAATGGGTTCTTCAGTTATAATTAAAGACTGTTGCATATGATGATCTTATGCATCATGCATAAGATGATCTTGCTTGAAGCATTTGCACAGAGTTTCAAGCAAGCTGTTCTTTAACTTTGTAATTTTACTTTATAATTAATTAGAATAATTACCTAACAGAGGTACACCCTCTGACATTTTGAAAAATTAATCACATTGTTATTTGTGATTTGCCAGGCAAACACATGGCCAGAATTATAAATCACCAAATAAGTGCAGCTGTAAATATGTAGGTAAATACCAGTCATCACAGACTTGAATTACAGGTTTGAAAAATAAACAGACATCAGATGAGTTTGACATCATAATTCTATAAATTACAAACCCTTACTAATGCTGTACTTTTTAGATGATAAATGCTTCTGTGTGTGAAAATTAAGCAGATAAGAGGCGTGGAAATGAACAAAAAGTATGAAGTTGCACTTGGGGGAAAATGACGCGCTGAAAGAAAATGTAAAATCTCTGTAGAGCAGAGCGGGGCTGCAGAGATGGCTGAAAAGTTGTCTTCTGATATACAGCAATCAACCACAACATTAAATCCACTGGTGATTTGAATGTTGTGGTGGAAAACAAGCACATACTGCTTAGGGCAAGAGGGATTGACACAAAGTGGATGAAAGGTTTTGCAGGTTAAAGCTCTGAACTATACCAGCCCAGAACTAGCATAAAGTTAAAAAGACACTTCAGCCAACTTAGATTTAGACACTGCTTATTATTATTGTTTATTGTTTGTATTTATTAAGCAGTAAATGCATCCTATAGTGATTACAGTCTGCATAGTCACTCTGATAATCCTGTTAATAAAGCATCCACTGTTAGCAGAATTGAAAAATTCCGAAACTGTTAGTAAAGCTGCCGTGAGCAGTGGAAATACAGATATAAAAATGACTTGAATGAATGAATTTTTAGGGTGATGCAAAATCAAATACAGGCATGTTAGAACACATTCTCCTCAAAATACGACTATTTCTCCTGGTGGCATCAGACCCCCGGAGAGCTACATAGGAGAAATCGTCCAAGCAGAATCCAGTACAAAACAGAGTAAAACAATGGCAAGACAAAACTAGAAATGGAAATGGAGACTTTGAAGAGGTGCATGGGACTGACTGTGACAGAAAGACAGAGACGGGGAGATGAATGTATAGAGATTTGAAGAAAGTTGAAATGGAGCACAGAAAAAGAACTGAATTGAAGCAAAATGTATGATGGAAATGGAGGAAAGGGACAAAGCTACTGAAAGACTGTAGAGACAGAAAAGAAATGAGGAGAGGATGAGGCTTGGCAAAAACAATAAAAATGATGAAGAGGGAAGAGCAAGACAACAAAAGACCCTGGAGAAAGAAAGATAAGACCAGCTAAAGAAAGAAACACTCTAGTGGAAACAACTGAGGATGATGGAAGAAGACTGGATCAAATCTTCAGAACGGCAGCGAGAGATCCTGAGATGGGTACATATGGGTCCGGTCAATAATGGAAGTTGAGAAGGATGAGCCTTGTGCAGAGGAGAAAGGAAATGACACATTTGTCCTGCTGGTCTTAGCAGCAATCTTTCTGTGACAAGGTCACTGCAAACATGAAGTGATGAATAGAGTTACTTTTACATTTTTAATTAATCTCTGACATTATATGCTTAAGTGGGTCTTGGGAATCCATCCATCAACAGCTGTTCAAATGTTTTCCACGGGATTTTCAAAGGTCATGTCATCACTTACACACAGTATTTTCTCCAGGCCTGAGGAACTGCACATTTTGAGACTATTTTTTTTGGTTTTTTATTTTTTTGTAATTTCGAGTGTGAAAAGGAGGCATGAGCATTCAGTGTGATATCTTGGATACTGTAGTGTATGACTTACTTTGGCTGCAAATGAATCAATCTAATTAGTGAATTTGGAGCTGAAAGCCGTGTTGTATTTTCAGTTACTGGGGGAACACTGCGTGAGTGTTAATAATTCAGATATGTATGGATGTTAATGCCAGCACTCTAAGCTGCAGTATTTCACTTGCAGATGAGGTATTTATCACCAAAAAGTGCATTTAATGTTAATTTATCCACTTCGCATTTTTAACAAGATTGGCTTTTCTCAAGCCAAGCCCTTTTTTTTTGTACTAATAGTAACATTAGGGTGTGTTAACAGAGGGACAGTGTTAGAAAGGCACTGAGACATTTGGCAAAGGGTCTGTCTGTTAATAAGACCACAGTGTAGACCTTGGGTCTTTCATTTCCTCTAGCTTTGTATCCTCTCTCATCCTCTTCAAAATCTATTCCAACAGGCCTGACAAGTGGTAGTGAAGCATTAACACTGAATTTTGCTGCCTCAGAGACCATCAGCTGCGCACAAGACAGAGTGATAAAGACACAGAAGCCTGAAGGACCCAAAAAAATAATGAATTCAGTCACCCTGGACGAACAGTAAAATATGGTATATGGCCTTTGGGATCTAAGCGTACTCTGTGACTCGGCCTTCAACAACATACCTTGTTTAAAACGAGCAAAATTCACACCTACACTTGACAGCAGTGGCACACAGCACGATACTATAAAGCATCCGCCATCCCACTCCTTGCCATGTTCCATTTTTCTCTGCCAGCCCACAACTTTAACCCCCCCACACCACTACCCCCCAACCTGCGATGAAAAAACATTGCATATGTGTTGCTAATGGCAACTTCCCATTAACCAAAAAAGATGAAGAGACTGGTCAGAGAGGATCATGGTGACCACACTTCTGCTCGCTATTAAGCTGGTTGGAAGTAAAGACCATGATGTGCAGAAAGCGACATCAAGAACAGAGGAGAGGAGAATACAGTTAATTAGAAGGCAGCCATAAAACATTTTGTAAATCCCACAGGTATCTAACGCTACCGGCCTCTGGTTACTATTTCCTACTCTCTGAGAATAAGTGGCAGGTTGCTTGTTGTGCGCTCTAAGCTTACTCACATCAAAGAGGATCCTGTGGCGCTGGTAATATTACTTTATGATGTATAGGTCTGTAGTTACCATCTGAGAGTCATGCACTCTAATTGTTTTCTTGAGAAGAGTAAGAGAAAGGGTAGATCAGGGCATAACTAGATTTTTGGAGATAAATGATATGCAATTATTTTGAGTTATGCAAACATGTGTTTGCTGCATGACTCATAGCCGGCGTGGGTGGTGTTTTTCCAGAGCTCTCCAAATGCACACCAAAACCAAAAGTGCTCTGTCTCGTGGTGCAATGGAGCCCCAAAGGAGGACGCAAAACCTTCTGCCAAAGACGAGAAAAAAATGATGTAAACAAATAATCCCAACAAGAGCAAAAGATTTAATGCAGGTGATTTATTCGCCTACTCGTTTCTTACTTGTTACTTCTGGACTTTCTGTGTCGCAGCAAGTAAATAGCACATTGGGAGGTATAATTAACCCCCGAAAAAACAGTGTGTGCTCTCTTTAAGTTTGGAAGAAGTATGTACTGTTGTTGAAGGGCATCTTTCCTTCTAACATGATTTATATAAACATGATGATGCATAAAGTAGTAACATAAAACAAGCTCATGTTCTCTTTGTTATGACTTGTGACAAATTCTTGGCACAGTGTATGGAGAACGCTCGCGCACATACTTTACAGCATGGTTCTAGCGATAGCTTGTATCCTGCAACGTTACTCCAAACAGCGAACTGCTCTTTGATTTATAAAGGTGCCTGAATAAAATAGAAATTATGCGAGATGTCATAAAGGGATTGAAATTCTGACTGTCTAATGTGCTTCAGTATAGGCCTTAGGGGACGTAGGTAAAGGGACATGAGGTAACACATGTAGCACTTTATATCAAAGACATACAGTACACAAGGCTTTTAATATTTCATATTCATAGAATTGGACAAGATGGGCTGGGAAATGCATTGTGCCTCAACTGTGAAGCACTTAGGTAAGACAGAGCACAGAGCACTTATGTGAACTTTATTTTTTGTTTTTGAATATATTATGCAGGTCTATTTTAACCACCTGATAATCAAGACATAGGGGTATAGATGGGGAAAGTGTGAAGCACACAGATCATCAGCAACTTTGGCCTACAAGGAATTTATTATGTTATTTTGAGTTCTCTTTGTCAGCATCCTTATCTTTTATTGTGCGCCGTGGGCATTATATCAGTCTTTCAAAAAACCACAAAGGCTCCTTCTCCTTTAAGCAAATACAAATATTCACACACAATGTATGTGTGTCATATTGTCTCAGTTTTACGGCTGTGCCTCATCCTCAGGTGTGGCCAGCTGGCAGCATGTTGGCATTGTGGCACCGGTGTATGACTTGGCATAATTGAAGGAAACATGAATTCTGTGCTCTACGGAGAATCTTGAAGCCGAATGTCAGATCATCAGTCTGTAAGTTAAAGAAGAAGTGCAAGTGGGTTATCCAGCAAGACCCCAAGTACAAGAGTGAAAATGGTTTAGAAGTAATAAAAATAAAATGTCCAAGCCTGAACCGATATATTGTGGCCGGACCTTAATAGAGCAGTTCATGCTCTGGTGTTGCTGCACTAAAGCAGTTCTGCTAAGGAGAAATGTTGGAGACTAACCTCCGGTTATAAGATATCTTTAACTGCAGTTGTTGATTAAGACGGGATGAATGGCTTTAGCAGACACTACATAAAATTATCATTTAAAACTTATATTTTGTGTTTACCCAGTTTCTTTGTCATCTAACACATTTTACAAGGATATACAGTACAGACACAAATAAAATAAGTCAGGAGGGAGTTGACTGCTTTTAGAGCACTACATAGAATTTCACTGCAGTTGTTAGTTAAAGAAATCCCATATTTTTTCCCATCCCATTTTAATGTTTGTGTTATTAGAGTAGGTACCATAAAAAAACTTTTTTTCTCTAAGTGGAAGGGTACAAATGCTTTTACCCATGTCTGCATTGAAATCTAAATATATTTATTGCCAGTGTCTGCAACAACATAGCCAAAGCGTTTTGTATATGCCTTTGAAATTAATTTGAAGTAATGCATTTTCCAGTTTTAATCTTGTGATTGCGTGCTCATGTTTTCTCACTTGTCTACCCCATCTACTAGAAAACATTTGCATCATATAATACTCATAAAAATGGAGAAGGCCAAGAAAAAAAACACAAATATTTACCCAGTCTCACTCATCTGTGCAAACATTTGAACAAGGGGGGGGGGAGAAAAGACATGGAAATCAAACCAAACAAGACACAATAAACTCAGATATAATTCAAGATAAAAACTGACAAAGGTAAAAATTGGAAATGATGTTGGATTAGAATTCCACCCCCTCCACAGAAAGGGGGCTTGTAGTGACAGATGAGCTCATACATCACACACACACCCCTGTGCTGACAGCTGCTGCTGTCGTAGCTCAACTCCGACCCATCAGCTTCATTTATCTGACTGCATGTGTGAGCACATTCCAGGCAAGAGTATGCCTCTACTGACGTGGAAACATAACCACACACACTTGGACGTGTGCCACGTGGCAAAACCAAGCCTCACACTATCTGACTCTGCATATTTATGATCAAACTGTACACACGTGTCTGCACTTTCAACGACACACGCAGATATTCCTCAGGGCAAAATTGTCTTATTCCCCATTCTCTCACGTAACCGACCCATTCTCTTTCAATAGTGGTCATATATCAACTGGAAGGAATAATAGGGGTGATGGCATACAGGTAATGTTGAAGCAGATGGTGTTTGTTCAGCTAAAACCAACACCATTACAGTTGTATCTACTTCATTTGTACATGTATTCTGTTCATAGGATAACATTCATATCTTCTTACCATGTTGAAGTGGTGCACTCTATGAAAAAATGGCAATATTGGTTTACCACTTTTGTCCAGACTAAAATATCTCAAGAAGCATCGTGCTCTGACCTTCATGGCCCGCGGAGAGTGAATGACTTCACCTCATTTTTTTAGCAGATTTTTCTCTTTATTGACTCTTTCTGTGAAATATGGTGATGTTTTAATCACAGATTTAGACTCATTTTAGTACAGATATTCTTGGTCCCCAGAAGATGAAGCCCACTGACTTTGGTGCTTCTCTTACCTTAATACCAGAAAATGTATATTTGTTAATGAACCGTCTTGACAGATGGTAGCATCAGAGGCACAGACATACTGTACCTGATTTGTGTAGATTTTTGTGATTTCTCCAATTTTAATCTTGTGCCATAATCAGGTCAAGAGATAATATTCAGTACTTTGGTTCGCAACAAGCTGTTTTTTTACAAAGAGCTTTAGGGCCTCTCAGAGCTGCTTGTGCCTGTTGAGTCTCCATTCACAGAGTAATTTAGTGTGGGAATGCAGGCTTCATTGGTGAAAACGTGTTATTTTGTCTACCCAGGATAAAATGAAATCAGATTTTTCCAGTTTGAGCTACAGAGTTATGTTTTTGAAGCTCATTAGCCATTAAAACACAGCACAGTGGTTTGTAACACTCAGCCGGCTTCGTACACCTGTGAAAAGTTATCACTAAAGGAACAGGTTTATCTTTAGATGTGATTATGTCACGAACGGCAGCAAAGCAAAGTTCCCGTTCCGGAGGAACCCATGCGTGCACGACTGGCCAACACAGTGACGTCATGTTGCATTGCAGAAAGAGTTGAACCAGATCAATCTGTGTTTACCACATGACTCATTATTTTGCAGGAACCACCACACTTAATACAGTGTATTAACCGCCTCTGATGTTAGGGGAGGCACTTTTTTTTTTTTTTTTTTTTTTTTTTGAGCCGCAGGAAACCCTGCAGCTGACAGTGGAGTGCTGACCACTGGGGGACTTCAAACTATGTTGTAGGCAATGCAAACTTGACAGTTTTTTTTTCCAGTTAAATGCTATGGCAGTTGATTTCACTGATTAGCACATATTAAACCAAAGAGGGGAACTAATCAGTGAAATCAGCTGCAGTGTAGTGTTGGGGGTTGAATGAAAGGATGCAGACTTTTGGCACGCCATAGGCCCTCGGGTTTAGGCCTTCTGCTCTATGTGTATGTGTCACAGCCAAATGAATCACTAGGGTGCCCCAGACTTGAATTTCAACTCTGTATTCATGTTTCAGAGGCAAGCACACACTCTTTTTACAAATCAGATCCATGATTATATGCAATAAATCTGTGACAGTGATCTTAAGTTATTCTCAACAGAGTCAATGGACCAGAACAGTTTTGAAGTCTTCTGCTCTTTTTCTCAGTTTTTCAGTGCTTCCTGTCCACATTTCAGCTGAGGCGCTCGCCTCACTCCACAGACGATACGTGCCTCCCAGAGCTACATTATTATTATTTTACACCCTCATTTACTTTTAATGCTGCAGACCCTAATAAATCCAGCCTGCTTTTGTCTCACTCAGATCTTACTCAGCACAGTGACTGCACGGAAATAAGGACCTTTTCAATGCATGATTCACCAAGTGTATCCTCCGAAACACTGCAATAACAACAACATCATGGCTGACCAGCATAAAACAAAGTTGTAAACTGACTTGCCTGTGCAAATAAAGTGAGCAGAGCTGAATATGAGCGGCAGTCTTGTGGTGTTAGCGCTGTTTCAGAACAACTTGTCAGCTACAGTAAGTGACAGGGGAACAAGCAAAAGCTGTTATTGTTGTGGCTGTCAAACAGAAATTCAGGACTGCACGCCCATCCTTCTCTCAGACGTTTATCTATTCTTCCAGCTGCTTGACTTAAAACCAGCAAATTACCACTGAAACTTCTCACTTCTACACTTTGTTCATAAAGAATTAATTAGACTACAACCAGTTTTGTGTTTGCCAACAATTCACCACTACAATCAATCTACAGTTATACCCTAAGAAATGAAAGTTTATATATTTTAGTTCTTTTTCAAGCAATTTTCCTGCTGAAAATAGGGTGTTATAATACTGCTAGAGAAATTAGTTATGAGTTATGATAGACTGAGTAAACAGTGAGCACAGCGGTTGATGTTTTTTTTTTCTATTTATTGTACATGTTGCTTCTGGGTGTGAGATGTCACTGTTACAGTGAGTCATATTTTTTTATATCCCAGAGCAGAAATGGTCAGAGCTCTGCAGAGCTTTGACACTGATCAAAGCCAGTGAATCAGTGACTGTGTTCACTCTGAAGTTTAATACATTTAATACATCCCTCTTCACTTTGTAGATTAAGGCCCCAAGCCCATAGTCACCCAGCACTGTACACTCACTGCCTCTATGAGGTTTATGTTGCGTTTTTGGTGCATGAACAAAATTAGTTAGAATTGACATTGTAAAATTTGCAGTCGCCACCTTCCCACTGCTGTTGTGCCCACCACTTTTAGACTTGGTGTCTTGACCTGATTCTGAACTTCACATTAGCAAGTGGTTCACTTTAAAACTAATAAATATCTCAAGAGCGTGTGAAGTTGCTGTCAGAATGGGTTTCTCGTAACCTGAAGGATAACATCGCAACCCCCCGCAGTGGTAAATCCAGTCTGAATGTAGCCAGTGAGGGGACTGCTGGGTTTTCAAGCACTCACAGCATTGCACATCCTGTTTGGTAATTGTTGTTTTCTCCACACCAGCTGTTTTATTAAATTTTTCAAGGGATCACTTTGTAGCACTTATTTAACAAACAACTTTTTCAGTCTCTCTTCTCCTTCTCTCTTTTTTTTTTTATTGGGGTGGTATGCATTCTTGACAAGAGTAACAAAATCCAGCCACTGGCACCTCTGAAGTTCACTAATTAACTTGTCACCGTTAGCAGAGACTTTAGGAAATTAGATCTAACACTTTAATTAGCGAGGTTTAGAAGTACAGGTAGTTAGATTTAGGTTTTCTGATGACACAGGCAGGCCAGCTATATACCACTGATTCCAGTGCTGTGGGGTCTCGAGGACTAAGTCTTCACAGAGACATTGAAATTTCATTTTATTTTACGGTACATGCCATCTGCCATTTCTGTGACTTGTACACTGTTGGCCATGTGTGATAGATCCATGAATAAAAATGTGAAAACTTATGTAACTGATGACAATTTTCTATCTGGTGCAGTCTCTACATTAAAAAAAAAGGGGTCAGAAAATTCACTAACCACTTAATGTAAAGTAGTGATGAGAGAGCTTAATCTAATCGCAATGATTGACTTAAGTCACCGTAATACGATTGTAAATGTAACGGCGTTCTTAAAAAAAAAAAAAAAAAAAAAAAGTGATGTAATCAGAAAAGTCTGTGTGAGTTTGTCAAAAGTTTGTCAAAAATAGCTGCCTTAACACTTTCAAAATTAATGTGCTTCTCACAACCCCATGATCTGCCATTCAGACAGACTAGAATCAATAGGTGAAGAGGTCATTTTTCCCATCACCCAACTGAATTTCATTTTCCACCTCATATACATAACACTTTTTAATTTTTATATTCTGACCACAACCGATCTTCAGCCACTAAGCTCCATTTTCACTGTGAAGCAGCGCACACATTAGCATATAATCCACCAGTATTGCTCTAGTTTTAAACATCACTTATCTGTCAGTGTCACCAAAAAGATGGAGCATCCACTCTGGTGACAGCTCTTTTAAAAATTTCAAAGAAAATCTAGTTTTCTGTCATCTGTAGGACGAACTATATTGACATGAGCTTCTTTCACAACATAGTGAATTAAGATCTTCATGGACTTGTAGCTTTAAAGACTGTAGCTTGGAGAACAAAGGCTGTCGAGGGGCAAGGACTGAATAACAAGTATCTTTCTGACTTGGGATCATATTCATTCATATTTATGCTTACTTTTTTTCTTTAGCAGAGTGACTGTCTTCAGTTTTATTGTGTATCGTGACCCTCACACAACTTGAAATGCAGCTCTTAATATGTGAAATGAAGGTACGAGCAATGGCCTTACGCATTTCAGTTTTAAAGTTACATTGCAGAATGTGTGTAGTAGCAGACACGTTGGGGTCAACTCTTAACCCAATGTAGCTATGGGAGACTTATGGAAAATGTTAATATCAACATAAAAGTTCAGTCAGACTATGTGAATGATGACATGGTGCTGAGAGATTTAATATAAAAAAATAGAAGGGGGCTTAATTAAAATTGGAAATGAGCCAATTCACGTTGTTTATGTACAGTGTAGAAATTGATAGAACACTTTAATGAAAAGGCAGCTTATGCTAAATTTCTTTTACTTGGTTGTATTCCAGCAGTATATTTTTACTGTAATGTTGCTTTACACTTTTTTTTTTTTATAACTGGCCTTAAAATAAAGTGATGGGGCTGCAGGGGCACCAATATTTGACATGCACGCACTTGTAGTGAGGGATAAAATGACCTGAACCACTCTCTCCACCTGACCTGGCTACATAAGTGGCCCCCAGGTGCGTACCCTGCGACTCGAAGTGAAAATCCTTTAGTTTCAGTTGTTTCAACCAAAGTTCTTTAGACAAATAAATGTGATCTATTAATAAAGTTTGGTGCCCGTTATCAGTTTAAATGTTGGCTCAAAAATGTTCTACTTTTAGTAAAACTAATTTCTTCTAACTATAGCAGTATTTCATTGGTTGTAAGAGTTGATTAGATTTTTTTAAACTTTGAGATGAGATATTTAATTTTAATGTGCACAAGACACAGATAACATTGCTCATTTGGACTAAGTGGAATTTGAGTTTAACTAACATAAATAACTAAAATTGTTTAATATTGCATTTACTGACTGTGATACTTAGATTGATTTGTAATGAATTTGTAAAGAGTCAACACTGGGAAGCTAATACCAAGTTTGAAGATTAGGTTGTTTTTTTTTTTTGTTGTCGTTGTTGACTAAACACTCTGCTGCTTCCCGCAGGGTTGCACCATCTCACTCACACACACACACACACACACACACACACACACAGTACGTGCACACATATACTCCTGTGTCCTACTAACATCCCGTATCTGTATTTCTGATTAATACTACCCTGTGGTCATCCATCAGCATATGGCTGTCATTATCCCAATCGAATCCTCACTCCGAAATGCATTCAGGAAAAAAAAAGAAAATCTGACTTTCTTTTGCTCATCGTCCCATCTGGTGACATGGATAATTAATCACCTAAGCGATGTGCCTCCGTTCTTCATTATTTAGCCCTGGAGAAGAGGCTGACGTTCAAGAGTCTGTGTGTGTGTGTGTGGTTTGTAGCAGAGGAGAGCATGAGCGAGGTCTGGCTCACTGTTTCAGCTTGTTTATGGCAGCTTGTTTGCTTTGCTCAAAACACAAACATGATCAGATTAACAAACAGTATTGCTCAGTCAATCAGCCCTCCCGTGCTACTGTATTACGGTTCAATAATGAAGAGCATCAGGTGTGGACTTGCGCTTTTTCCTTTGTTACCGGAAGGGCACATAATTTTTACAAAAGGTAATGTGGCAAACGGAATATCAAGAATGTGTGGAAGAGTAGCTTTGGCCTTACAAAAAAGTTCAATCATAAAGATAGTTACTTACAGTCACCCATGGACGTAATGGAAAATGTTAACCTTAATTGTATTTCTCCTTTGTTCACTGTTCCCACTTTACTTTATTTGCCAGAATGAGAACGGCACCATTTCAAACACTCTACTTCAAGGTGGAACCAATGAGTCATGAAGGCAGCATGTGGTTTAAAAATGCTTTCTGGCCCAGTCGGCAGTATCCTTATTTATTTAAAAACAGGGTTTCTATTTGTAACTACTCAAAAATTCAAAGAACTTTTGCAAATATTTAACTGCTACTTTTAATTGTGTTTAAAAACTGATGAGAGATGCCAATGGTTTCAATGGGAGACCAGATACTGAACAACACATTGAAAAGTATGGGCATTACCCCACAGGACTGGGTGACCCTGCTTTTTACAAATACTGCATCTCCCTGAGCTTGTTAAAAGATGGTATGCTCATCTATATGGGCTGCTGAGTCTAGGCGTGAATCAATTACTTGCTGCTTACGAGTGGCAAATTTGATTCAATGTGCGAGTTTTCAAATAAAATGTAGGCAATACCTTACAGCAATCAGATCTTTGTGCTTTATTATGAGAGGTGTAACAGAGAAGAAAAGACAAAGAGAAAAGCTTTCCTCCATCCAGGTTTCTTGCCAATGGACAATCCCATTATAGATGCATTACTTTTAAACTCCATTTTACTGTCAACCAACAACAAAACAGAGGAGCATATAAAACCACCACACCAAGCTATTCCGCTGTATGTGTTCATTCAACTTTTTAACAATATTTGTCCAGACTTTTGAAAGTTGTCCTATCTGTTACGATCTCATTCATAACGGGAAGGAGAAAAGAAAGCAACAATATCATTGGAAAAAAAACAGCTGTTTCTTATGAACCCTATCAAAAAGAGCCTGTAAAATGCACTGACTTTGTTAGATTTAAATAGCCTTCATGCCAAGCAAAATTCAGTGAGAGCTTCCAAACATTTCACCTTTTGTAACTACCACATGCAGCTAAGAACCCGGGACAGCCACGCAGTGGTTAGAGCAGTTGGAATTTCTTAGCTGTTCCTTCCCTAGAGCTGGTTCGAATCCCGGTTATGAAGTCTTTGCTAAATCAATATGCAGAGTCACCTGCTGTGGCGCAGCCGAAAGCACTTACTTTCTCAACTACCAAACACAGATATGCATCCATTTTATACTGTATATCTAGTTGTAGTTTAAAAAATGAAACTCTCATATTCGAGATTCATTACATACATTAATATCTTATGAAAATCAAAAAATTGATTTACATTAGATCCTAGATTTACAATCCATAAATGTTCAACTTCTAAAACTGTTCATTATGCACTCAATACACTACTCACAGTTCATTTAGTGATCAGCCTGTGGCACTGTTGAGGTGTTACTGAAGACCAGGTTGTTTTGTTAGCAGCCTTGTTGAGTTGTATGTTCTTCATCTTCTTCTTGACAGCACTCCTTAGATTCTCTATGGGGTTTAGTTCCGGGAAGTTTGGGCACCCTGGGAACATGCTAAGTCTTGCTGAAAAAGGGATTTGGCATCTCCATGAAGCTTGTCAACAGACAGAAGTATGAAGTGCAGCTGCCTTGACACTGGACCAACACCAGCAGATCATGTGACACCGCAAATCATCACAGACTGTGGAAACTTCACACTGAACTTCAAGCAACTTGGACTGTGTATCTCCATTCTTCATCCTGACTCGGGAATGCTGATTTTCTAAATGAAATCCAAAATCTACTTTAATCTGGAAAAAATGACTTGAAAAGATTGAAAATGACAAAGATTAACAGTTGTTGATAGTTATCTATTATGTCAGGTGTGATTTGTTAATATACTTTTCCCAAATGCATAGATGAAAGAGGTGTATACAATATATATTAATTTCATGCATTATACTGTATTACTCCACAGGGAATGCAAATGTAAGCTTATGTTAGGACAAAAGAAGTGTAAGCCATGGAGAGTAATTGCAGGGTGTTATGTTCCAAATTTCTTTCCATACCTTGTCAGTATTGGAAAAAGTGCTCTTGTGTTTCATGGCTAATTTAATTGGGCCCTTTAAAATAGCAACTGGCTGCAACAAATGTTCCATAACTGATATTGAAACTCATCAGGCAGTAGGTCCCTTTTTATTAGTCTATTTTTTTGCTCTTATTAAATTGAATGGTAAGCATTAAGGTCACATGTTTGGTATTTAATGTAGATCATGAGCACATTGTCCAATATTCCTGCGTGCAACATTTACCAGCATTTAGTGATACAAAACACACACATGAAATGGGGAAAACACACAGCACTTGTATGAACCCACTTACAGCGCATAGGAGGGCAGATGATTGAGTTTCCAGCTACTGATCTTGCACTGATTTCACTGTAATGAAACCCTAACATGTTCCTAATCAGAATTTTATTACACCATGTCAGAGTGAAATGAGTGGGTGTTGGAGAAGAGGAAGGGAAAACCAGAGATTTGACATGACAATATAGCTTAAATGCATGACATGATTCTCGGAATGGGAACATGTTATACTATGCAGTTTAGCATTACCATTCTCAGGAAGTCAGGAAGTTTTGTGACAGTGATATGTGAACCATTGTTTAGCCTCAACTACAACAAATTAGATTTCAAAATAATCTATGACCATGAGGTTCAGGTGCTAACGTTTACCCTCAGGTGTGTGACTAATGGGTGAAGGTCACTATTCGCCAATCATAGAACAAAACTCACCCGAATCTTCCTAAGTCAGTAACCTAGAGTTTGAGTTTGTAGGATGTTTACTGATGATGCACTCGTGATGTACTAAATTAAAATGGAATCAGCAGCCAAGCCCCAAGTGGAAAACATATTAGCTTCCCACTGCACTGATTAAAGCTAAACTTTGTCACATAGTACTCCACTCAAGTGAATTGTTAGCTCTATTAAAGGTTGAAATGCTTTAATATATATGTTTGGTAGTTAATTTGGCAGTGTTTAAAAGCCCTAGAGGTGGTAGAAAGCACAGACTTTGTTAGTGTAATAAATTACTCAGGTTCTAGCTAATTTCAAACTAGTAAAGTAATACTTTCAAATATAGGATTTATGAATAGCTTGAGGAATACTGTCTAAAATAGGAGCAGTTTCTCTAGCTGAAGACCCAGTGGAACATAGAAATCCCTTGAAACAAGCAAGAAATTAATGTGGCTCTGGTACAGGCCTGGCAGATGACCACCACAGAAGAAACCAAGAGTATTTTGATGCCAGTCACTGACAGAAAATGATTTAAAACCGAATATGATGGCTTCATTTAAGTTTGACAACTTTTTTCATTGCAGAGTGTGTCCTAAAACTTTATAAAAGCCTTTACAAAATGGCTACGGTTAATGTTCAGATGTATCAAACTTCAGAGTGATGGTGTATTCAAACAAAAGTATAATGCAGTATTTATACTAATATATATATTTATATATAGTAAATATATAAATATATATATAGTAAACTGAACAGATATTGCTATTGCTATTAAAAACATGAAATGGAAGAAAATTAATAAAATATTCAAATTATACAATGCTAATTTTATTCCCATTTGTAAACATTTGATTAATTCGTTTGATTAAATGCCTATTAATTGTTGGCACAACTGTTCAGTCACCTTGGTATTTGTCACACTAGCATGGTTGTGCCAACATCATTTAAAAGTTATTTAGCTTTTCTTTTTTTATGTGATGTCAGATTTTGTAGCAAAAGATTATGATTTGCCTGATTTAAAAAAAATGTTTTCCTCCCATTTGGTGTTCAATAATTTAAATTTGCAAACCCGGACGTAAAATTCGCTCTGCGAATAATGACCCCTTTGGCTATCCATAATTTTGAGGACATAAGCAATAACCTAGTGCCTAAGATGACTCCATACACACAAATGCACACATACACAGTATGTTCAGGCAGGCATCCAAAAATGGTTGGAAAGTACATTAATATGAAAAACAGACAAAGAGTAGGCTGGTTGATTCAGCAATGTTGGCAATAAATACACTGCATGGCCAAAAAGAAGTCACATACTCTAATGTGTCTTGGACTGCCTTTTGTTTTGGTTACAGTATTTTCCAAGGCATCATTTCGATAAGTTATGCAATGGCACAACGATTTCCATCCAGTGTTGCGTTCATTTTTCGCCAAGATCTTGTCTTGATGATGGAATCAGACCTCTGCGTCAAGTCTTTTCCAGCACATCAAAGACTCTCAATGGAGCTAAAGTCCAGAGTCGATGTGGTGACAAATCTATGTGTTAAGGTGATGTCTCGTGGTCCCCAAACCACTATTCAGTACATTCAGTTGACCTCATTGTGTTGCCAGCTGAAACATATTAATTACTGCAGTAAGTAAAGAATGGAAAGCTCTTTGGCTTTGACTTTTTTTGGCCAGTAGTATATAATTTTCTATAGATAAGATACCACTTGAAATTATTTTCTTTTAATCATGGTCACACATCATATCAAAGCAGCTAATACTGTGTATTGTGAATATTACTCGTACTTCCTCGCTTGTTCCTCCTCCAGTTTCTGCCAAGGATGTGCTTCAACCTGCGTGAAGGGTAAACCTGCTCATAGGTAACTTTCCGAAAATAAAGACTGCACAGTAAACGTCTGCGGTGTGTGCTTGCACATGCAAAAGAATTACAATTCAGATCATCGCGAGTTAACATTTGTCTTCCATGCTCCAGGTCACATAGCTGTTTGTAAAGCTGTCAAAGTAATGATTCTTATCTCTGTTCATAATGACATCTGTTCCTCTTGACGAGTTCTGTACAAAATGCCCTGAATAAGATGTACATGGCGACTGTGTGCGTGTCTGTATGTGACCATGTTCTTCTGAAGGATGAGTCAAGGGGGAGGTATGAGATAAGAGGCAGTGAGGTGAGCAATGCAGTGATGCCAGTCATGTGTAAAAGACATTTGTGGGAAACAATGACATGTGTCATGATTTGATCTCAGAATAACACCCTTTGGTACCAAACATTTAATAATTAAGACAATTCCCTGTTAAAGGCACTTATGTACAAAAAAGAAGCCAGAGCTAACACAAACTTATCCTTAGTACAAGTTCAAGTTGATGCTTTTAAAGTAAGCGTATTTTGCAGCACAACACTTTTCAATATTGCACAAAGATAACCCGTGTAAATACAAAAAAAGCTGTCTACACCTGCCTGTGAAAATGTAATTGCCCCCAAAACCTAATAACTGGTTGTGCCACCTAACACCTAACTACAATCAAGCGTTCGCGGTAAAAGACAGTGAGTCTTTCACACAGCTGTGGAGGAATTTTGGCGCATTCTTCTTTGCTGAACCGTTTTAATTCAGCCATATTTGAGGCTTTTTGGGCATGAATGACGCGTTTAAGCTCATGCCACAGCATCTCAATCAGATTAAAGTCCAGACTTTGACTAGGTCACTAACCTTTATTTATTATTATTAATAATAATAATGAATGGATGTCTAGCCATCAGTTATTATATTAACTGATGGCTAGACATTCATTTTCAGAAATTTCTGATAGATTGCAGAATTCATGGTTGATTATGCTGAGTCGTCAAGGTCCTGAAGCTGTGAAGAAGCCCCAAACAATCACACTGCCACCACCATGTCTGACTGTTGGTATGTTCTTTTTATGAAATTCTATGTTACTTTTCCACCAGATGTAACAAGATAGTTTTGGAGATGATGTTTACTCAGGTTATCTTGGTGTTAAAATGTGTTTGAAGATTTGAATTATTTAAGTTTGGACACAGTCTTCATAATTGAGTTCATACAGTGATTTTTGTGGTCCGAGCATAGGCACAATATCCTGTGTGTTAAATCAGGGAAAAGTGCTCTGAATATCAAAGTAGCAGTTTTACTGATTCTCATAGATTTGTTTATTCCCAGGTTGATATAAAATGAGCCCAAGTATAGAGAGGAAGATTTTTTCATTCTTTTTATCCACTTCCATCAGATTTATCTGTGATACAGTGACACAAGCTGTGGCAGAAATAAATAAATAACTGTGTCACCATAAGATAAAAAAAATATCAAGAAACAGCCTTGGAGAAAGCTAGGTCCAATTTTTACTTTAAAAAAAATCCCTTCTATTTCTGAAATTGCATCATGGCCTTGAGAAGAAGGCATCCATATTCATAAGACCATCTCCGTGACAAGAGTCACTTGGAAGGTAGAGGCAAGGCCAGAAACAAGGAGAGCCTTGGACAAAAGGTCAAGCTGAAGCTCAATCCCTTATTCTAAATGTTCCTCTGCAATGCTGACACGCAAGATCATGCTGCAAGTACAATACACCTTATCAAAAATCCCATCAAGTCTCGTTTATCTTTAGGAACAATAACCAATCCCATAGGGTGATATGAATATGATGAATAGCTTGACGTTTGGTAAGAAAAGCCCAAATTATCATCTAAATGACAGTGTAGTGGTAATTATGACGGTAACAATAGCAGCTGTGATCAATGAGATAATACTTCCAATTATAAACATGACATGTTATGGAGAAATAATGGGGATCATGTACTGCAGTTAGCTGTTGATGATGTCCTTTGTGAATCAGATAATTAGAAAATGCATGGGTCAATGACAATGCAGCTGAGGACAAATCCGTATATCAGTCAACACAAAATAAACTAACAATAGATTAAGCTGCAGCTATTGTTGTTGTGTCGAGCTGTGGATGATGTTAAATGACAACATGGCCAAACACAACATTCTTATAAATATTTCACATGAAATTGTGCTTCCAGCCACCTGTATGAGTCTGCAACAAGAAGCCCTAGCATTTCATTCTGTCCGCGGTGTGCGTGATCGCAGAGCTGTGCCCCAAGGTTGCTGCCTCGACAGAGGCAAGGTGTGATGGACTAAAGCCCATCAGTGAGCGCTGTAACCTGAGCCTGCTCACCCCTGCAGAAGGGGAGTATTCAGCAGCAGGCCAGATAACACAACCACTCAATAGCTTTGTCTGGCTGGCTAGTATTCAGGTCTGTGAAGCCTGTCCAACTCAATCTGCTGCTATTGTTATGCTGAGAATGCTACTGCAGCTTTGTGACGGGCTGCAGTGTTATATGGCCATTCGCTCTCCATCTCTCTATCACTGCTGCTCTCACTCTCTTTGTGCCGTTTCTTTTTCCTATGCTGAGACTTTTCTAATTCTCCTGCAGCTGGATGGCTCTCTTCTCTATCTCTGCTGTCCTTGCTTTCCTCATTTTCTCCTTTTCTCCCACAGTGGTCTGCCCTACTCTCTCTGTCCTCCTCCCTGCTCTGTCTTCTGTGTTTTTACGTGACTGTCTTGCAGACACCACCTTCCCATTCTTTCACTCGCGTCATTCCCTTTGCAGCCCTGTCAGTCTACTGTTTATTTTGTGAGCTAAACATTTTGCTCCTCTTATGTTTGAGGGAGCAGGAACATTGACAGGAGACATGGAAGTTCACTTATGCAGACAGGAGCAGCCTGGAGGCATAAACAGAAACCAGTGGATTCATAATATGCCCAGGTCTCCTGTGTGGGATTTAAAACCACAGCAGAGAGGGATTATATTTTTTTATAAAAACTGTAACATGATTCACTAGTGTAGGTTGTTAGAGTTGTGGCTAGTCAGTTTGTAGTCAGTCATTTTTAAAGATTTAAGCTAGTCCGGTTTTAAAGTAAACATACACTTTTTAGACAGCCTAAATCAAGTGGAGCAGCAATGGGAAAAAAAAAAACAGAATCATATCACCCCTGAGATCCTGAACATGACTATGATGGAAAAACCAAACTCAGAGAAAAATATGTATCTGTATGATGTAAAAGAAGAATGAGAATGAGGAATGGGCAGTTTGAAAACACTTTCTGTTCACTTTCCGATTCTGTTAAAGACAAATGTCTGAAACGAGAAGCCACATCTATCTACATGTGAAGCCCCTAAGGGAAAATGTGGTGGTCTGGTGCACACAACTTATATTATCTTCTGCTCAACATGTGCACCATTTTATGCTCATGTCCCTTTACAGGCCCTATTTATACCTGTGTTGACTGGTGTGGTTAATCATCAATCTCACACAGGGTGACGCTCATATTAGTGTTGCCACTGGACGGGTTTAATGGTTAGCCACACCTGTCACCATACAGCCGCTCAGCCTATTGGATCATTGTTATAACCATCTTTAAACATCCAACAGAGATTAAAATATCCATTAAAAAAATTGTTTTAAGTTAATATGCAAGAGTTACTCATTTCACGGATTCTGCTTTCCAGACGCTGGTAGCCTTAAACTACAGGTGATGTGCTTAGATTTTTTTTCCCCATTGACATTTTTACTTTCAACCTTGAAAACCGATCATCGGGTCTCAGATATCGTAGCCTGACATGAAGCATGTAATGTTGGGGTATTTTCATTAGTGTATAAGACAAACATCATTTAATCATTTCATTATTGTTATTTTTATAAAAATTTAAAAACTCTATCCCTTAACTAAATGACAACTGCTGGTTTCCAGAAACCAACATAACCTATACAATGTGCTGATAATGATGAACCAACCATCACGGGTGTAATGGTTCTAAATTGCAACAGACATCCATCGTCTAGTATCCCAAGTGCAGCAGAGTCTCCTTAGTGGTTAACTAACGCCTGCAAATTCAATACAGTATCTTGGAAATTGTATATTTTTTGATGTGGGCCACTTCTCTCTGTGCCCAGGCTTTACGTTACGAAAGTAATGTTGCTTCCGGCATAGTGTGAGCTCTGTGTCAGCAGCTACTCTGATACACTGTGCTCAGGGACAGTATAGAGTGTAGGTCACACATGTGGTGAGGTATTCAGGGACAGTGTAGGTCATCTGTGTTATGAAAGCCTCCAGTCCCCAAAAAGCAAAACAAAACTCATGGATTTCTCCCTAGGGTGCCACAATTTTCTCCATATGTGAGAATGCAGTTAGTGTTAATGCGACGAATGGCAAAAAAAAGAACTGCAGTTTCATTTGTTGTGTTGGATCATTGATATTCTCCAACAGCATCAGAGAAGCTGTTAACCACACATGACTGCTGACTCATGACTGCCCATCCACAGCTCCCATACTGCTGATTTATCACATGTAACCATAAAACACTATTGCTTTGATACCTAATATAAATAAACATCTGAAATATGATTACCGACTTGCAGAGCTCATGTTGACACAGACTGTGGCTACTTTAGTTTACAAAAAAATGAAAAGCCCACAATGTTATATACATTTAAGCTTTTGAATTTGGTTGAATTTTAAAATAGGACTACAGGAAAGCCGACAAAACACCTATTCAAACAATGCTGTAATATATATGATTATATCTTTCATCTTATATTCAGTATCCTACCATTAGATTGACACGCTGCACACTATCAGTTCTAGATACCACTTACTGGCATCGAAATGTGAAGTTGTCATTTATATGTGAAATGGAGACAAATGGGGAAAGCTAAAGTGGAAGTTTATTTGCAGTACGTCAGAGAATCCAGATGCACAACAAAGTCTGTGTACCACCTGGGTTTGGCACTCGTTCAAACGGGTGAGACAAATGCAGGCGGTGAGATGCAGCGATACAAACAAGTGAGTGTGCAACTTTTAAAGCAGAGCACAATGCAGAGCAGTGCGTTTGGTATGCATTACATTTGCAGTCACAGATTCGTCCAAGTAGTTCTTCTTAACCTGTCTTTCTCCTCAGTATTATCATTCAGTCTCACCACAGTCGATAATGTCAAGACAACATCACTCAGACTGAAATCATCTGTTTGATATGCGTTGGGAGGCCTTTGTGCCTCATCACATTTTCTGTCTGAGGTCCAGTGCTGCTCTTTGGAAGCATTCATCACGTCCCGTCCCCATCCTGTCCTGCAATCTCATCTC
The DNA here is from genome assembly GCA_034779795.1 of Ctenopoma multispine. Taxonomy (NCBI): domain Eukaryota; kingdom Metazoa; phylum Chordata; class Actinopteri; order Anabantiformes; family Anabantidae; genus Ctenopoma; species Ctenopoma multispine. The sequence continues at coordinate 14,483,987 of JAUYWH010000003.1, read as the reverse complement.
TCCAATGCACCCTGAAAGTAAACACTCTGTCCTCCATCTTCTCCTACCACATCTCTCCATCTCAAATGTCCTCTACAACGTGCATTTATCCGCCTGATCAATTTCCCATCTGAAGGGCCATCTGAAAATTGTGATCTGTTTGAGCTTTGCCTCACACTCAAGCTACACTTTCCCTCTTGTTTGAGTCAGATGGACTTTTAACAATCCCCTTCATCCCTCCTTTCTTCCTTGCTTTGCATTATAACATTAGTACATAATATGCTGTGATGTACGGACAACTCTCTGAATCCCTTAAAGTTGCCCCGTAATCGTCCTAATTAAGCTTGTCCTGGCATATATAGCTCTTCTGTATTTCACTCTCCTGCCTAAAAACTCTGATCCAAAACCCATTTCTCTCTATTTCTTTCTGGCACCTCTCCTTTTTTCTCCCCTTAATCCCCATTCACTCACTGTACCTCTGTGTCTCCATTCCCTCTTCACACCCCTTACTGCTGCCACCTTGGTAATGTAATTGAGGTAGTGCTTGTGAAAGTCTTGGCAGTGTGTCCGCGCAGGAAGCAAAGAAGTGAGTGAGACAAGGTAGGTGACACTGTTGTGACCTCCACTGGCACTGAGACTAACTACTGTACCTCCTCAGCCATCCAAAGCCCCCCAACACAACTTAGGTGATTAAATTAACAAGTTCTACAGTGTGTACTTGATGCATGGCAGAGTTATATTTTTAAGGTATTTCAGCCTCACCGTAACTTTTATGTAGTGCACTATATCATATTTATTTCCCTTGCTATCTTATCTCACCCAGACATGAAAACATTACATTTTTTTCTATAGTTATTTAAATGTAATAATTGAAGAAACGTTGATGTTTTATTGAATATATTTCATATTTTAATTAATATCACAATTTTTGATGATTTACAATCAGTATGAAAATGTAAGGTTACTGTAGCAGATTGATGTACTGAACATATTTAAACCGACTGTTGCCCGATCCGTGTGATGGAGTGGATTCCTATTTAAGCAGTTATCTAACAACAGCTTTTACATTTCGGTGTCAAGGTCAGAGTAATCGATTGATCTGTGTACACTACTGTAGCAACACTTGTCATCAATGCAGGGGGAAGCACAGAGAGAAACAAAGACTATACTGCAGTAGCAGATACGTGGGTTAAGAGAAAATAATTCAATAAAGATATGCAAGGTGTGGAACTTTATTGCCATTGGCTCTTTGTCTAAACTCTCCATACCCTTGGCTGTCCCCAGAATTAAAGATCATTTTTAATCACTTTGATAATGGAAGCTTCTTTTTTTTTTTGATAAGAGGAAGCTCTGATGGATATAAGAGTTTATGGGAGTTGACAAGGGACATTGCACTGAGGGCATTAGAACTGGCAGCTTGTCAAACAGCCCACTGGAAAAAGAGCAGCAAATCAAGAGAGGAATACAAAGAGAGACACACACAGAGAGAGGGAGAGAGAGAGAAACCGGTGGAGGGAGAGGGCTGAAGGGTTTCTGAGGGCAAGCAGCAGGTCACCAGACAGGACGAATTTCTACTTTGCCTTTTCTGTGCTCTTTATCCACCACCTCCTCATCTTCCTTTGTCCATTAATTACAGTATAGGATGCAAGAGGGGTTCAGAGTGCTCTCATTAAGCTACAACAAATAGCCGGGACACAAGAAGCTTAATTACCTAGAGACCAGAGATTGTTCGGTTGGAGTACTAAGGAGATTCTGTACCTCTAAACAAGATCTTTACCCTTGGTAAAAAAGCTTGGACTGACTTTAAAGCCAGGGAGAAGGGCATTAAGGAAAATTATGTTTCCGCTCCGTGCCATTATCTGCAAGGCGACCTCTTTAAAACCTTTAACTGTAGTAAATATTTTTTGTTCGCAGTTGCTTAGTTATTAACAATGAAAAGGTATTCTTCCAGTTCCATATGCTGATACCACACTTCAGCCTGTGTTGCATGTGATATTTTAGGATTTTTAATAACTGCCTTCCCTTATGGCGTCTGTCTTATTCAATTAATGACTTTCATTTCCCTTGCCTCTCCACATGAGTTCTGGACTGATGGTGCTCCTTAATATCTCAGCAATTGTTCCACAGCCCTTTAATTCTGGCATCTATTCTATCCCAATCCTCTCTTTTGTGTCATATATTTATCAGTGTAATCACAAGGTTTGCCTCTAAGCAGAATAGCTGATCGCACAAGGTTCGCATAGACCGGGGCTTTAATCTGCATAGGCCCCACTGTAAAACCATGCGGGGTGCGACAATGATGATTATCTTAATTAAAGTCTGTGTCATTGGGAAATGTGCACAAACAAGCAATAACAACATCACCTCCCATCCAAAACAACAGCGACTTCAATGTCAAGCCAACACCGCGCACTTCCCCAACTCTGCTCATAAGCCTGAGCAGCAGCAATCAGATATTCAAGTCAATATCGTGCCCTCATAAAACAGCAGAAAGGAGCAAATAAGAGAATAAAATGGTAGATGCAATACTTCACATGGAATGTTGCCCACACCTTTGGGTTTTGTCAATAATTGTCAGTGTTTTCTAATCTTTTGCAATGACTTGGAAGGCGCATATCGGAAAGCATTTTTGGTATGCAAATCAGGACTCTATTGTCATCCAAGATGGATGGGCTCAGGAGATGGGCTGAAGGATGTCAGAGAGAAATGGGGTGCAGGGAAATTTGTCTCGCCCCTGCTCACCTCTCCTCCCCTGACTCTCACATTTTTCTCTGCATTCTTTAGCTTATCGCTTCCCCTTGCCTCTGCAAGCATTACCTCTCGTTTCAAATTCCCCCCACTAAAATCTGCCCTACTATTGTCCTCCATTTACCAACTTCTTCATGTTGGTGTGTGTGTGTGACCTTTTATCTCATTTATTTTCCCACCTCTTCCAGGCTCTCTGAGTGTTTGCAGGTTTAAACAGCAAAAATCTGTCCTTTGCTGCTCTTGCCCTCCAGGCCAAATGCAGGTCATTCCCATTTTTACAGCCCAGAGAATAGCCTCACTTCTCAGAACACAAAAGGCTTTCTAATTTGTGGGCTTTTATTTAATTATCTGGGAGGAAACATGTTCTGCCGTTGATGCAGAAACTTCCTATTTCTGAAAGTTTCCATTTCTTCATTACCGGCCTGTTGTAATTTACGACATCATGCTAATTCACACAGTAATTCGATGAACCCCAAATTAACCTGGTCTGCTAGTATTTTCCCCATTAGCGCGTTTCGCTTCCCACTCCAATGTCTGGATAATTAAGAAACATCAATGTCCATGAGCTGAATCAAATGTTGTCAGCGAGCGGAGGAGCCGGTGTCATTCTGTGTCTGAGTTCACCGGAGCACAGCAGCCCCATATTAAGTACAGGGATGACAGGTGAATTACAGCCGATTAAGATCTGGTAATCACATCCCCTGCTTGTAATATTGTTACACTGTGGTGCCAGCCCCATCTAGTAGGACAAGAGGATTGCATGTGAGGGCAGGGAGGTGGAAGGAATTGGGGTCAAGGGTGGTAATTCTGTTCCACTGTACCACAGAGAACTGCTCCTTAAAATATCTTCACCTTAACTCTTAAGTTACCTACATCATGTTAACGGGATAGGATATCTCCTCCCTTCATTTCCTGCCACATGAGCTAAAGTGTAATTGCTATCAAAGACCAGTATTAAATGCGCGTTGTATAACATTATATAATTTGTCATGTAATCAGTGGTGGAAGCATAAAACAACCAAGACCAAGACTATTAGAGTACTTTTACATGAGCGTAGGCTGCTATGTGCCACACAGCCACACTTCTGTTGGTGCTTTGATCCAAACACTGACCATAATTGATCTTCTTTGAGAAGTTGTCAAGTGGCTCTTATTTGACAAGCCAATTGTTCCACTCACTGCTTCTCAGTGATAGTGGGCATTACTCATATCACTGCAGCCAGCTTGACTTGGATATTAGACTGGTGAGCAGGGGCCAGTTTGGTTGTATCACGCGCACACACACACGCACATGGAGTGAATAATACACTTGTTTTATCACTTCCTGTCAGTAATCCTTAGCAGTGGTTGTTTCCACAGTGTGCTTTATGAGAAACTACAGTAAGTGGTTCAACACCGTGGACCTCCTTTCCTCTCAATATGTAAGAGAATAAAAACATTACAGAATACCCTTCAGAGTACAGGTGCTGAAGCCTTTAAGCCTTGATATTTCATCTCAGTGTAAAAGGATTTGTTTCATTACAATAATTGATTTTACATTATGCGAAATGCAAACTTAGAATAAAATCTCAGAGATCAGCAAATTCCTAAAAGGGTAATTTTTTATTTGGTATTTCTTCTGATATATATCTTATCTAAAAGTCACATGCTAAGCTTTTGCAATATCTATCTCATAGTAGAGTCATAACATACAGAACTGCTATGCATCATAGCTTATCTCGCAGATAATCATCTTTTTTCGTGGATGCCTGAATCTTGTGGAAATCATTGGAGTTGGATTATGTAAAATCTTTTTTTTTTTTTGTCCTTTTAGAATAATCATGGCAGTCACATCTTGTCATTTTGTCTGCTGCAAGAAATCTTATCTCAAGGTTCTTTTATTTCTTATTTCTAAACAAGAGCTCCAAACCCTCTTTAGGTGCCACTCTGTAGTATATGTACATCTGTGTTTGGGAGATGGAACTCCTTAAAAATTGTAGTGGGTTTTCATTTTTTATGTGGTCCGTTTCAATTATGGGAAAGCTATTTTAAGTAGTCTCAAAAGACTAAGTCTAAATGGAGGACTGGCCAAATGGGAGAACAAGTTAAATGGTTCTTGCTTCACCCCCAGTCTGCTTCACCTCCAGACTGGCACACCACAAATATTCATCCTTGACATCTTTCTTGTACCATTCAGCACCACATCAGTGAGAAAAACACTGTTTGCCTTTCAGTGACCTCTCAGTGGTTTTTCATTAATCCAGGAGCAAATTAATGTTGGATTGATTGTGATTGAATGTTGAGCTCATCTTATTGGTTGGTTCCGGGTTAGTATACCTTACTAAACCACCAACCCCCTGCCTTCAAGCTGACTGGCTGCCTATCAAGCTTATTGATGAGAACACATATTTTATATAGTTTAAGCAATCAATCAGGGATCAAGGGGTCATGACGAAAATATCAGGAGTGTTTTTAAGATTAGCAAATTGACCCTAAAGGGTGTACTACCATGGAGGGATATGGTGGGGTATTAAGAAGGCTGTCTGGATCAGAAGGGTAATTAGTTTACCAAGACTCTCAAGATGTCAGTGTTTTATCTGCAGAGTCTCACTGGGATGTTTAGCTTCAGGGCAGCTGTTGCTGAGTTAGGCTTCCTACTTTATTGTGACTCTGTGTTCAAATGCATCTGTAAGAGATACAAACATGAGGGAACACTTTTAGTTATCTATTTATTTGGACATTTGAAAACTGATTAAGTCAGAAACAAACTTCAGGCCTTGCATATACATAGGTGTCACTAGATGGCACTGTTCCCACTTTCCTCTAAGCAGGTAGTGTGGGCAAGTGAAGAATATCTCTAAAGTCTTAAAAGGCTTGCTTATCTTGTAATGCATTTCCCATCCAAGCAAATCTTATATGAAAACCAAGAGTGAGGTAGATCAAATGTTTGCAAATAGGTATGCTTGCAAATGTTTGATTCGGTTTTATCAGATTAAGGTGAAGGGCCTGCAGAATTAGAGGCTTTAAGAGGCAATGCAGAGAGAGAGAGAGAGCAAAAAAGGTGCACACTTCAGTGAGCCACGGTGCTTTCTCATGTTTTGAGCAATACATCGCACCTGCTCCACACTTGTGTTGCACCAGAGAGATAAAGAGCAGGAGGAGGGATATTCACAAGGTCATCTATTTTCCACATGCCAGGTGACTGTTATTTTTGTTGTTTGTTTGTTTGTTTTAGAGAGTATACACCAGTCATACTCTTGAAGGCTTTTCCTGATGTATAAGCTGGTCATGTTCACTTGAATTCATAAGCACCACAGAAATCCAATTTCTCTCTCTAGATCCATACCACTAGTGCGTTGCGGAGAGCAGGGCTTAGAAACTGAAAATATTATTTTTTTGAAAAGTTGAGGAAAGTGTTGGTGGATTAGGCTGATGTTATGAGCTTTTTGCTTTCTGCCATCATGGCTCAGTGTGGAACAACCTCTAACTCATCATGTTGCATATGACAAACTGCAGGTGAACAACACATCCTTTACCTGTGCAACCTTGTCACACTGTTTGTAGATTTTCACACATTGCTTATCTACTAGATTCATGCATCCAAGCAGAGCGGTGCATGCCAACACACACATATCCACACACCCATTGACCTGCATGTTCATGTGCATTGTGCACACCATATAATCGTATAAACATGTATGCCGACACATACAGTCTTACGCATCCACACATGCATGCGTTTGGCATTATCACGCTTTATGCCTCTCAGACTGAATGGCTGGTTTCACCCTGACCGACTGGTGATCTGTGTTTCGGTCTTCTTCTGAGAAGCAAAGGAACTTCCCTGCACGCTCCTCTCACACTCCAATCCCTGTTTTTTTTTTTTTTTTTCTTTTTCATTCTGTATGTAAATCGCAGCCTAAGTGTACGTCAGGAAGAGAGAGCGAGGCAGACAGAATGAAAGCGAGAAAATGAGTATTGCTTACATAAAAGAAACTAAATCCAGGTCAGACTGTAGAGACTTCATTAGGCGCTGCTTCTCTTTTTTTATACATGGGCTCAAGAGTGTTCTTTGGCAGATTTATGACATACAAAGAGTGCAAATATTAACATCTGTAGATATCTAATGTTTATTCTAACAAGTGCTGAACATTAGATATTTGTAGTTGACTACAGAACATAGTTTAACATTTTCCATTGATTTATCAAGTATTTTAGAAAGAAATTAAAAATACCAGATGACTGACAGAGGATGTGTATGTATATCTATCTACAGTATATATCTATATATACTTATGTATATATTTAAGATTAAGATTATAAGATTTGCAGCTTTTTAGATTTTCTTTTTACCATGTAGATGAATGTTGGGAATGTTCATATCATATTAAAACAATAATAATAATATGACACTTTTAGGCTTAGGTAAATTGTCATAGGTATTTGCTTCTAGCTGATGCATTGTCCCTGTATAGACTGAATGAACAACAGATTAATCTTAAGAAATAATTAATAGATAATATAGAACTATAACCAAACTCCCATACAATGGGAGTATGGTTATAGTTCACTGTGTGAACATGAGATGCTGGTTGGGTTTCCTTTGGTTCAGCAATCCCCTTTTTGAACTGCAATTTTTTTCCGATGCAGATTGATGCTTTGTACCACAGAGTGGTGTCTGCCTGTGGCTTACACTTCGCCCTTTACTTTACTTCTCAGTCCTTAACCTGACACACTCTCACTTCTGCTTGACACACAAGAAGGGTCTTTAATTAGAAAAGCACTACTGAACTTGAGTAAGTGTACTAGGAAAACACAGGTTGTTCACACAGATGCCATTCATGCACAGTTGTTGCATTTCTTGGCCTTATTTTTTTATACGGCAGTAAAATGACTTACTTCCTATTACTCAGCCAATAGGTGGTGGAGTGGCAATAAGAAACAGATTTAGTGCAACTCAAGAATGAATATGTGAGAGTCAAGAAGAACCCCAACAAAATATAATGACTTAAACTCTTAAAAAACATGCAGGCATCTAATGAAGCAGATAAAATGTTTAACATTACTGGGGACTGTTTTGTGTCTCACTTAATTGCTGTTGCTCTAAATCAGTACAGCTCCATCGAGCATCCTGTCTTCATTTCCTCATGGGAACGTAGTCTCCCTCCTTTGAGAGCAGGCGTAACTCTCCAGCATGTGTTTATATTGGTGAGACGGGGTATAACTGTGTTTACGATGCTATAAAGTCTTTTTTGGCCAAAACCCTTGCTGCCCACGACATGTCTTTAGGTCCATCATAAAGCTAGAATGGGCTCTGCCGTTCATAGTTAACACACCATTTTGACATTTTTTTGCATGTGACTCCAAGTTAGCATGTGTTTTCAAAGAATTGCAGCTATGGTCAAAATGTAATGGATTCCTGTGGAGACAAGTTTTACCAGCAGAAAAGGAGAAAAACTTTTCTGCTTTCAGTCTATATGCTTACCATGTCCCAAACTCTCACTTTTTCACCAAAATTCATTGTTTCAAAACTATGCTATTTCCCATATTCTAGCGCTGACAGTTCACTGGACAGTGATTATTTAGAACATACCGAGCTTACAGATGGACATCAAGGGGCTGTGTTGTTGTGCTGCAAGGATGATTTCTATGGACATTTTGATACATTTTCCCCAACTGCAAAAACTAGGCATCATTAAAATCCATTAGACCCAACATAACTGCTATCTATCCCTTGCAGCAACAACCACCTTTCAGAGCTGATAGGTTTAGTTATTTAATACCAAAAAGACTAGATTCTAGGTGGAATATCACTTTAAGACAGCAATTTAAAGTGTATAGTAACAGGTCTTTTATTTACTTCTGTTTAGAGACGGTCACAGCACTATTAAAGTTTTGTTTATGAGATGGCACAGTGTCTGCTGTCTGAATTGTTTCTACCCCTCACCTTCCATTACATAACAGAACAACAGCGAAAAGGTTTTGCTGCTGACAGAAAGTGTACGTGTCTCCAAGATAGTATATCAGGTTAATGACTGTTCACAGCTCGCCAGCTCCAGACTGCACACAAGAGTCGCGGTGTGAAGGAGCATTTTGACGTCTAAAAGGGAGCAAACGGGTGCACAGAGCAGTAAGAGGGGGCAAATGAAATGAGAGAAAACAAGTGGCATTCTGGTAAAGTCAAGCAGAAAAACAAGTAAGTTTCAGAGCTGGGCTCCTACGCACCTTGTCAAGCACAAGCTGGTGTTTGTTATACATGTGGGTGTCTATGTGCATATGTGCAGTCATGAAGAGGTGTGAAACCAACAGCAAGCACTATTAATCCCGACTTTAGTGTCTCTGAATATGTATGGGTATGTGTCAGTGTTTTCATGTAATGCACATCAGGTTTGCCGAGAGCAGTCAGTTTCAAGTTGGTCTCATTACCAAGGTAATTCCTCCGGAGCAAGAGCTCCGTAATGGCAGGAGATAGTAATGATCCTTTAATAGCCCTCCTCATTGCCCACTGGCCAGATCCTAAAAACTGATTTGCCTGCTGTGCTCCCACTGATCCATCAGTATGAATAGAAAACTAACCGTCATTTAATGTGCCATTGAAATCAAATCAGAACACCCATAATCTACTTCTTAGCACCTTATTTTTTTGTCTCATTTTCAAACAGTCCGATGCTTAGTCAATATACCCCCCCACACACACACACACACACACACACACACACCTACCCACCCCTAAGATGTCTTTTTCTTTCCTTCCACTCTTGTGCCTTTCTCATTCTTTTGCTAGTCTTTTGTCTCAGGCTCAGTTTCTATACTTCAAAAGGCGTCAGTAGATTGGATTCTATTTTATTGGCATTTGGAGGTAATGAGGGATGGCACAATGTGAGCTGAGAAAGCAGAGCAACCAAAGCATGGCCGCCTTATCAAGCAGAGCATGGGAAGCAGGCTACATGAGGAACTAGGCTAAGTAGCTCAGTGCGTGTCTGTAAATTTGTGAACACCTTTGCAGCGTGGGAATGTGCTTTGGTCTCAAAAGGTCCAGTTCAATACTTAGAATTGATAAGAATTTTGTTATCAACCTTCAATGTTTCAAAGAAAACAATGGCGAATGTGGAAATAGATTGTGTAGATGTGAGGATGTGTATGTCTGACACTCTCTGTTATCTGAAGGGAGAAAATCGAGAGAGGCCGGAAACTCCACACTAATCTCCTCCACATATGGTTGAGTTTCTCACATATCCTTGATAAGATTTATAGGGATTAGTTTGTCCCCCAAAATAGTCAGAGTGTGGAAAAATGGCTGTCTGGAGGGTCCTTTAATCTCTGAGCCATCGGCACTGTTGACACGATGGCCCGATACTGAGGAAGTGAGACCATTTCTTTGTTTGGTTCAGAAAAATCAGTGTCCAGGAATTGTACTTGCTTAGTTAAACAAGGAAGAAATGAATAGAATAAAGAGTAGATTTACATGTGTGAATGACCACACATATATAGTTAGGTGGCTATGGTCCCTTGGGATAGCTGTACAGTGACTCAGACGATCCTTTGTTAAACAGTCTTTCCTTTATTTCTCTCACTCTCCATTTCTCTTTCTCAGTGTCTGTCTCTCTTACTCTGTCAGTATGTTCATCTAAATAATTCAGCCCAAATCCAGGCTAGTCTTTAATCAGATGTCACTACTTCTCCTCAGTGATGGCTGCTCAACACATTATTATAATGATCTGTATCTTCAGACTTCAGCTGCTAAATTCTAGCAACACCATTCCCCTTTTTACTTAAATTATGCTTTATATCTTGTCTGATGTATTTGTGACATTACTGGTGTTAATGCCTTTTAACAATATCTCGTTTTGACCTTTTCACACTAGCCGGAACTGAATTAAACTGACCTTGAACTACGGTAAGTTGTGGACTTTGACATAATGAGTCATGTGCCTCCGTGTCCATATAGCTAGTTTTTAGTCATGTGATCAGACAGAATGTTTTTGCTACTGTCTCGTGTTTTTTAATCAAAGCAAACATAGATGGCAACTAGCAATTTGCACTGAATCAACCAAAAAATGTGCAGAGTTTGGTTGAGCTCCTGGATGGAGATACCTTAATGACATGCTTCTGCTGATGTAATATGTCAGAATTGTTTTTGGATTGTCTGATTTCTGCTTTTCTGAGAATCTGACCAACTAACAAGTGTGTATATTTGTAAAGTAGTCATTGAACTAATATATAAATATGGCCTATAGAATTTCAGCAACCGCCTTTATATATCCCTAGACTATTACACAGTAGCTGCTGTACTGTACAGTAGATTTCTAACTTGTATAGTATGTTCCAATACACGTTGTTGTTGATAAAAAGGGGTATAATGAAATAATTACACTACTGAGATAAAATGACACCAAACGCGCCATGGGTACTCTGCAGGAGACAAGGAGGAAATAGTGATGGAATTCATATCTTATCATTCTGCTCGACAGGAGAGACACTGTGCATATAGGGTATGCAGACAGGTCAAGTGAATTGATTTGTCAGAGGCAACATCTCCTGGAAACAGATTTGTTGGAGGGTGTCAGTGTATGCAATCTGTTGCGCCCCTGTGTGTGTATGTGTGTGGATACTTGGAAAGCTCAGTGGTCTGCAGTTTCACCACAGTTGCTTGGCAGCTTCTCTCCACTTTTAATTAGAGAAAAAGCATCTGCAACAAGGGGCACAACTGAAGGAGTGAGAAAGAGTGCAGTGTTTGTATTGTAAACTGAGCCTGTTCATCTGGAAGAAATGAAGGTTGGTTTTCACCTAATTTGGAAGTGACTCAAAGCTTTTATAAGAAATGAAATTAAAAATCTTTAATTTAGTATTGTTTTTTTTATTATTTTTGAGATGTATGTACTTGACTTGTAACTTGACTGCAGTCCACCTTTGGCAAATAGAACTAATTGGACATAATTTAAAAAGGCACATACATATGTGTGTATAAAAAGTCTCACAATTCACACTGCATGTCAACATTAAAACCAAGGCATGGAGTCCTGAAAGTCATGAAGGAACTATCTATAGACCTCTGCAGTAAAATTATGGACATCAGGGCAAGGGTATAAAACTAAAATGCTGAGTGTTCCCAGGAGCAGCCTAGACTTAAACACTGTTAAACATCTTTTGAGAAACATAAAGATGGTAGACACCCATCCAATTTGACAGAGCCTGAAATTATCTGCTTGCAAGATTCCAATAAACTAAAGGTGTGCAAAGCTTGTAGTGCAGGGGAAGGCAACCGTGGTCCGAAAGTGTCACCGTCCTGCTTGTTTTCCAACTATCCCTGTATGCAGGTGTTCAGTCAATCAGAAGTTGGAAGATACCATCTTGAATGAAGGTGGAGTGGAGGTAGACAAAGTGAATTGGCATCTTCCAGCTTCTGAATGACTGAACACATCTAATCTCTGTAATCAGCAGTGGGTATGGTGGAGTTAGTTGGAAAACAAGCAGGGCAGTGGCCCTCAAGGACTAGGGTTATCTACCCATGTTGCAGAGACTGACCCAATAAGACTGAAAGTTGTACTTGCTTCCAAAGGGGGATCATCTTAGTCTGGTTTGTATAATTTTGTTAATGAGAGATTTTATTTTATTTTTTTAAACTTTAAATTTTATGTACAGTAGAAGTTGACTGCTGTTCATAGTCATGAGTATACAGTATTGTTTAGCTACACAAACTCAAATCCTTAGAAATGTTGCACCAATTGTTTTTCTTCCACTCATTTAAATACATTTTGACCTGAAATATTGATTTAGTTTCTCACTATTTGAAATCAGCAATTCATTTGCTGTAGACACACTCCTTTGTTTTCCTTGGTGTCTCATCTACAGCATCAGCACGACACCTCACATTTGCTCTCTGATGTCCTAAATTAAACACAATGGAGTTACTCAGATAGCGTTAGCATCATTAGCAGCAGAGTAATTACTCTGCACAATGGGCGGCACTGGTCTTTAGCAGCACTGCAACCAGTGGTTTGCTGTTCTTTTGTGTTCACCCTGCTCCTCAGTGACTTATTTCCCACCTACTGTTTGCAACTTTTGTTTTTCCTCAGTCCATGCTACTTTTCATACATCTCATCTCCTGCACACTGCTTCAAATCCCAAATAGTCCAAAGACTCTTGTCTCCTGCAATTTCTCTCTGTATGGACTCCAGTCTGAGGAATTAAGTGTCTTTCTCTCATTTTCCCTTTTTCTCTCCTTCTGTCTCTTTCCTTTTCTGTTCCCTGCTGTCCACTTTCATTGTCTGCCAGGTACTGTATAGCTCTTTTTTTGTGTTTCAGATGTAAAAATTGGATGACATACGGTGAGTTGTGGATTAAAGTGAAGTCACCTTCTTTTTTTATCCTCTCTCCCCTAGGCAAAACTCCCTGGTGGGATTTACGCACCTGCAGAGATTTTACAGTATTCTCTGTCTCTCTGTCTCTCTCTCTCTCTGTCTCACATCACATACATATTTGCATCCCTCAAGCGACTGTAGCTCATTCACCAAGTAAATTTCAGACCCATCTTCAGGTTCCATTTGAGTCCTCTCAGGATTGCCATCTCATTTGCCTATATCCCTTTTAGGCTGCAAGCCACTAAGCTTGTGAAGGGAAGAGAGCTTTAAGACGGAGAACAATTGGAAGAATGAATTGAAGGAAAAGTGGTAAATAAAATACAAGCCACTTGTTTGCAGCTCAGGCAGTAGGCTACAGGAACAACCAAGATCATATAAGCTAACCTCTAAATGGCTACCATTTTCATTAGCAGCCAAGGAAAGGCAGTCCTGATAAGGTATTACGGACTGATCTTATTAAACAGGGTGTTTTTGTGAGCCAAGGTGCAGACTCGGGCAGATTTTTGAGAATGGTATGACTAGCTGTGTCACTAGGATGCCTCAATTTGAAAAACTTGAAGTGCATCGGTGTGTGTGTGTGTGTGTGTCTGTGTGTGTTAGGGGCTTGCATCAATCATGACCAATCAAATCAGCTCTTCCCCTTTAAAATTAGAGCACTCGCCGCCAGAGTGTGCTGACATTTTCATAATGGAGAGGAGGCACCAGACGGGCTTCTGGGAAGAGGAAGTGGAATCTCAAGCAGTCCCTCAAATACCTTAAGTACTAAGCCAATTCTAAAATTGCTGTGTGTCTAATGGTTGTAGAAAAAGGTCCAGCATTTTAATAGTTGTAGGATTTTGCAAGTACATCCGGACATTAAAGAACATACTGTATAGGAAACAATCAGACAAAAAGAGTGTAGGACTTTGTAATGCTCGAATGGTATCATGATTGTGAAGAGAAGTTATGTGAAATTACTATCCATAACTCACATTTGGAATTATTCGTCCACCAAGATAACTCTTTATGAGAGTATGTATAAAAATAGGGCATAGCCCTTCTTCCTGGCTGAACAAAGGAGGTCAATTGTAATCAAGATTATCATTAAATCCTAATTAGCAAATTTTGTTAATAATCGTAATTATTGCTTGTGAGGTACCCATCTTTTCAGGGTAAGTGAGTGTGATGCAAACACATTAAATCAAGAACAAGTTCAATATGATTACATACATAACTAATTAATTTGACACACTGTATCTTTCATGAGCTAATTCATCCAAATACTAGAGATCCTGACTCAAATATATGAAGTTTTTTAGCTTAAATTATGGATATGACACTGAGACTGACATAATTGGCTGTGATTACTCTTAACAATTACATGATTTCTAAAATGTATTTTGTATGTAGATTTAAATGTATGCACGTAAACAGAATGTTAAACATGACAATGATGCCATGCAACACATCATGTAAAATTGTCCACAGAGAGAGCACATTGGAGTGAATAGATTAGTCAGCATAACATAGACATAATCCTAAACTAAACATAAATCCAACTAAGTTGTCCTAAACCTGACCAAAACTTTAAATTAGCACTGTAGTATAATAAAAGCCTTCACCTGTATCACATGTCATGCTACCTCAGGAACCACTAATTCAGGAAATGCCCCTTGGAATCATACTACATGTTAGGGACAAACAACCTCAATATTCATGTAGTTCGGACAATAGGCTGTTTTAGACAGAAACGTTTGGTGAGGTCTCCTCTTCTTCCCAATACCATTGCATAATTACACAAAATCTATAAAAGCCATCTAGTGTTCATTTTTCACAAATACCATGTGATGTTCAATGTGACATTCAACATAACACAAAACACACATTGGATATATACTATACGCTTTCAAAACACATCATATGCTTTTGTTAGTATTGCAAGTATTGCAACACATGCACAATATGAGTTGTTTGAGAGGACAGAGAACAACATGGACATGAAGGTTTATGGTCACAGATTTCCCATACCTGCAGCAGCGTGTAGGTGATGAGAATTTGGAGGAGAAGTTATTGTATAATCATGTCGTAAATGCTGTTTCCTCTCCAGTGTACGTGGGAGAGTCCTCCAGGAGAAATATCCCTAGTAGCTGGTCTCGCAATAAAATAAGAATGAGAATAAAATTTCACCCCCCCACCCCAACACCTAACGATGCTTCAGGTCTTTTACACAGATGCTGGGATGAAACCACCCTGCATCTGACAATACCTCTTGACACAGCTTAAAGGAAGGTGGGCACGGTCCCCCCAGAGCCAGTGTAAAAGGGGCTAATAATAAAATCTTAGCACCTAAGAAAGAGGTTGGGGTGATGGAGGGAGCAGTGGCAGCAACATCGCAATGGATGTGTATGAGCATAATCATAGTTACTGTAAAAGTGTCATGTTCTAATCTCCATGCTGTACATTGGCATTTATATGATTTGACATGACCAGCCAGCTAGTAGCCACAAAGCAGATGATTGAGCCAATGACGCATGAATGGTTCTACCCAGCAAGCCTAACCTTAAGGGCCCCACACGATTCTCCAGCTTTACTAACATGTTGATATAAAATATACTGACAGGGCTTTTATGTGCATTAGATTTTGTTTTCCAATTTGACCCCTGAGGAAAATCTGTTTTACCTTTCTCCTATACCTCCTTATGCTTGCCAAAGTTTCGGACAAAACACAAAAAGAATTACACTTGGTGTACAGTGGGAGGTAGTGCAGTCTCACAGCAATTAACTGACTCAACATAAACTGGAAATACTATATTATAAATATCATATTTTATTATTTTAGTACACTGACAGCTATCTGGGGCTATAGATTAACATGGTTAGTTAATATATTTTAATAGTGTGGTACTTGTCCTGTATGTAGAGTGACAATATGCTTGTACACTGAACTATGCCAGTGCACATGGCAAAGTGCCAGCTCCAGAAGTGCCCACTTATCATGGAGGTCCTTCTTCGTCTTCTTGCAGAAAGGTTCAGGTCAAACAGCCATTAGCAATACCTAAGGGCAATTCACATCACATTTAGCCTACATAGCACTTTGATCTGAACTATTGCAAATCACATTAGGCAACTATTAGGGCAGTCAGTATGGACCAGTGTATATAAAGCAAAGAAGGGAGGTAGGGATAATCTTGACATCAACCTTTCCAGCAGACACATTGACATCAACAATTGATAGATTACATAAATATGCCTGACCCTGGAGAGGAAATAAGCAGTTGAATATTATGAAAGGTCATGTTAGGGGTAGGGTCATGAGTCCAAGTGTGAACAAGTGACTGTGAAACCACCTGGGGAAGGAAGTGGTGTTTTTTCTGAGACTTAGACTTAAGCCATAGTGGAACTTTGAAATATTCACTAAAGCCTGGAACATTCTACCTGCCTGCATCTGATATAATCAATGAGTTCACACTTGTGTGAGCCCTTCTCTTGTCTGTGCACTTGCTCTACGACACAGCAGCTTTAGTGATGTAATGATGTTAGCGATGTGTGCCCCACTTACCACAGGAAGCATAAAGTGCACCTAATACCCTACTGGCTGCTACTTGTATTTGTGCTGTAGATTTAAATAAGTTTGAGACAGGACCCAAACAGATGGCAAATGTTCTTTGTATTACAGTTAATTTAATTAACTCCAATAGTAGGTTATGCTGGCTCTGTCTAGAGGGCTAATATGACCCTTTGTATGTTTTATGGACATATTTTATGGTTAAGTTAAGATAAGGTGTAAAAAGGTCACACTTTTCAAAAGGAGCTTATGTGAACTTTTAAAAAGATGAAAAAAGGGAGAAGTTGGAGGGGGGACGAAGGAGTGGGAGATGGAGAAACAGGGTAATGTATCATGCTGGCAGAGGTCAGGCAAGAGCAGGCTATGTAATTAGCTATAGAAGAGCTTGGTAATCATGCAACTAATACAGTGTTTCAGCAGATAATTAGTCACACAACTGTACCGTGA
This sequence comes from Ctenopoma multispine, assembly GCA_034779795.1. Lineage (NCBI taxonomy): Eukaryota > Metazoa > Chordata > Actinopteri > Anabantiformes > Anabantidae > Ctenopoma > Ctenopoma multispine. Next base: position 14,466,929 of record JAUYWH010000003.1, on the reverse strand, counting down.
TGGCTCATACTTATATAAATATATGTGGTGTAGTGGAAGGCATGTAGTTTATGCACCAAGTCATATATTTCTGTACACTGACACATGTGGTACTAAGTTTAGATTGTCTCTACATACTCACATTCACAACAGCAAAACTCAAATAACCTCCTTCCCCCACCTCCCAATGTTGTTTTCCTTTCCTTTCCTTCCACGACACTTTCTTCTTTGCCTCTGTGGTGCGTCTTCCTCCAGCTAGCCGCCTCGTCAGTACGTTTCCAACAACCCCCCGCCTCCTAGAGAGGGGGCTAATGAGGGCTAACGATGGGAACGCATGCTGCTGTTTCTCTTTCATTAACGGGTCCACACTTGTGCACAGAATACAGCTTTTCATCATCAACAGTCTGCTTTTTGCACTGGCTCTTCTTTTCTCTCTATCCATCATGTCCTCGCTCTGTCTCTTACCCTTCGTCTCCCTCATCACTCAAATGGATGGTTTTTCTTTATTTTCCTCTTTCTTGTCTCTTGATAATCTTTTTCTCACAACCACCCCATCCTCTATAAATACTAACATGCGCAAATACAGTCCTAATTACTGCTCGGTACCCGACCGGTGGGTTGGCGGAAATTCTCTTGGTACAACAAACAGAAAAGTGATGACTCTACAGTCTCCATAAACTGAACTCAATGTTGCTGCTTATTATTTGAAAGTCTCCAATACATACTTGTCTTGTCTAACTGTGTCTAGTCGTGATACTGTATGTCTCTATTTAACTATATATTTAGTGGCAGGCACTGGAATACTAAATAAGCACAACCACTCTTTGCCATATTACATACTTACTATTATCACTATTACTGCTATTATCTCTGTTATTCTTTTTTGTCAAAATGTGGGAATTCATGAGATTACAAAAGGAGAACCATCCAAAAGTGCTTGCTATTGCTATTATCACTGAAAGACGCTGAGGTCAAATAAACTGATTTGTGTAGTTTCAAAAGTTATTCAGAATAAAAAGAGACGGAGAGTTAGATAGATTTGTTGTCAGAAATGCACAGTATAGGAAAGTCTACTAACTTTCTGTTGTTGTTCTTTAGGCAACCAAAGAAAGTAGACTGCTGAGAAACTTGCAGTGAGACAATGAATTAGCTGTGTCTTCGTTTTGTTGCTACTCTCAGACTTTCTCAGTCTGAGCGACTGGGAGTGCTTCCAGGATTTCGCACATGATTGGTATCTGGCAGATGTGTGGATAAGGCTCTGATCACCACTGGGCTGCCAGTAGCCACACCGCCATCCGCTTTTGCTGATGGTCATTGATGGTTTCAATTTTGCTGTGTGATTCCTTCACGCTCCACGCAGTGCTGGGAATAGATTTCTCGCCTGTTGCACTTGCTGTTTTTGGCTCAAATCGATTTGGTAAGCGAGATATAATTAGATAGCATCACGCCTCGTTATCATTCCCCATGAGGAGTGACTGCTATCCATGACAGCCATTTCTCCCTTCAGCTCCTGTTGTCTGCTCTTCAATACTGCTCCTTCTTCTTCATGGCTTTTTTAACAGGCTTTTCTGCTATATCTCCATTTCCTGAGAATGTGTACAACTACATTATTTAGATGTATTTTATCATTAGTACTCTTAAATTCCCTCTTTCAAACAAATGTTGCAATTGAAACTCATTAAAACTTTGCTGCCGCATGCTCTGTTTTTTTTTTTTCTTCCTTCCAAAGTACTACCCGTGTCTCATGTGTTTCTATCTCAGTCCCAACGGCTTCACAAGCAAGAGGTGGTTGCCTGTTGCTGTGGTGGTTCCCTAGTGATGTGGTTTGTCTGTGGAGCCATAGGTCAAGTGGCTGGGGCAACACATTAAGAACTTCCCACACCACTCGACTCTGAGACGGTGGTGTGGTCCTGCTCAACATTAGTGGCACTACTCTTAGTTGCTATGCTATTTTAGGAGTATGTTCTTCTGTAGAGACAGACTTAGTTTGCATGCATTGTCTTTTTTTTTCTCTGCAAGAACCACTGTAGATTCAAAATAATTAATTCATTCATTCATTGGTTAAATTACAGAAAATTAGTTGGCAGCAATTTTGATAATCAAATCTTTCATTATCCAGCTTCTCCAGTATGATGATTTGCTGCTTTTCTTTTTGTCACAACATTGTGAATTAAATAGTGCATATTTGGATTTTAGACTGTTGGTCAAATAAAACAAACAATTCAAAGACTTCGCATTAGACAATTTTTGATAGATTATTAATGTTGTCATTGCACTTTTATAAACTAAATAAATGATCACGTAACTGAAAAAAAAAACAGCAGATTCATCCATATTATAAATAATTGCTAAAACATCATTTTGTCACACTAGACTGTATCATACAGAAGTCCCATTTAAATACAGGTTATTTAAGACTCAACTTAGCAGCTATTATTATATGATGCCAAATAGCAACAAACTGTATTGAATCAACACTACTTTGATACAGCTTTACTAAAAATATTGCGATTGATTGAATAGGCAGTCCTATATTTTCTTTACCCACTCTTTGTAAGTCTGCTTTTGTGTGGAATCCACAGAGAGTAGAGTGAATTATTCTGAGTGGTTTTCTGTGCTTGTTCAATCAAAATGTATTTTTCACCAGACTTACGGAAGATGAAACATACTTTATCTGCTGTCGTAACACGTAATAAACTGCTTCCAGTTGGTAGACTGGCCTTACTATAGCAAAGACTAAAACATTTAAAACCACATGTCCTAGTAGCTTTCTCTAGTTGCATCTATCTGCTATGAGCAGTAAATTATTAACAGTATTACTGACGTTGATGCCAACATGTTCTCTGCGACATGTCTTGCTGTGAAGAGAAGCAAGGTTAAACAAACTCAGAGAAACCAAGAAAGCCTTTTAGCTGAATCTCAGCTGTTGTGTAAACATCACATTCATAACACGAGGTTCATTAAGTATGTCTCAAAATGATCATTTTTCCCAATATTTTCATGTAAATACATGTTAAGTTCATTACAGTTTATTGCAAATATGATAGCACAATAGTGATTCAGCATTAAGCTACTAAATGATAATATTGGTCATTTGTTATTCTATGATTTTCTGATAAAAAAATAAAAAAAAGAAGCAAAACAGGCAACGAACACCACCAACAAAGAATCAACTAATCAGACACATGCAAATCTAAAATCATAATGACACAAAATGATGGATAAATAAAAATGAATCCACACGAACAGAGTATGTCAGATCACCACTTTCATAATTAGTTTTTATTTTGTCAGGCTGTTACCAACAGGTATGAATCTTAAGGAATTAATATGCCTGTGTGTAAAGTGTTTAAAGCTCAAACATGACACCTGAAAATAACAACACATAACTCTGTGTTAAATTCAACATACTTGGTCAATAAAACAGTAATACGCATAACCATGAAGTTTAATCACGACAAATTTTGTTTTCTTTCTTTTTCTGTTCAAATAAGACACAGGTTGTCTTTGCAGGATTGATCCTTAGGATCTTATTACTCTTGTATACCCTCAACTTAAACTTTTTGTCTGGTCTATTCTGAACTTTAGATTTCAAAGACAGAGAAAAAGTACAAACTCAGGAAAAAATGATTAATCAATCAAAGCAGGGAACCATATGGGAACTGGAAATTCTTTACTCTATACTGTAGTACTGTTCAAGCACCGTGGAGACTTGGCTAATTATCTGAGTTGAGTCTTAATATAAAACAGTTTTCAAAGTAAATATTTCTTCAAAAGAAACATTAACAAAATTTAAATGAAATGAAATTGAATTTTGTCTATACAAAAGGCAAGTTTCAAAAAACAAAATGGTGTCAAGTGATGATCAACACAGCTGTGATAAAAATTTGCATTGCGTACGTGTGACTAATTAAAGCTCAATATGCAAGTTCACAAAAAGTCAAATAGCAATAAACGTAACACAATCTTGTTAACTGTGATAGAAATATAAAGGTGCAGAGAGTATTTAAAAGTATTTAAAAGACTTAAAAATCCTCTACAAAAACTTCAAAATGACAAATAGGGCTCTGCTGACAAAGTGGGAGAGGAAATCCTTTGATTTTTAGAGATAGGACTAAAGAAGCAAAATGAACAACTCACCTGTGCATCACACTTGTATGACACGAAAACTAGACAGACAGACAGATGCACAGGAAAAAGGGTCAGGCGAACATTTGCACTCAAAGGAAGTGGAGTTAATGAAGCCTAATGGTTCCGCAATATCCCTTACAGTGTGATGTTCCTGCACTCTGGTGCTGTCCATGGTACCTGTACAGGATGAGAATCTTAAGGTCATTGTCCATGGTGCTAAAAAGGAGATCCATCTACAGTCATGGCCAAAAATTAGTTTCACAGGTTTTTGTAGCCTATTGAAAATCAAAGTATTTATAAGTTCCAAAGTTTTTTACTGGCAAATAAATCAATATTTACAGTGATGAACCTTCTTTATAGCTGCTGTGATTTGTTCTGACGTGCCTGATATCAGCCTCTGTGCCAAATCCTGACTGATGGTGATTCATTTTTGCCTTAGCGGCGCTTGAAGTCGATCACAACAAGTGGGCCTCTGCTTAAAATTTGTACTGCTGCCAAAACATTTGGCCAATGACTGTATTCTCTTCGTTCAGATCTACGTCGCAGTAGTAGTACGGGTGGGAGTAGTTGCAGGCTGAACAAAGCAATGCAGATGTAATTCTTTCCAGGCATGTCCTCTACCGCGTCCTTGGGGAACCTGCAGCATTAACAAAAACTCCAACAGTAAGTCCTACTGCAAACAAATAGGAATAATAATACTGTTTAGTCAGGTTTTTTTTCTCAAAGCATAAAGGTAGGCTAGTATTGAATTTGTTAAACTTTCTATGCAATCTGAAAATTGGAAAACTGCACTGATCAATATGTTTAGATTAACAATGGATTAAATGACTCCTTTTATTAATAGAGTTGTTTTTTTTGTGATGAACCCACAGAAGATTGTCATCAAACTCAGCAGTTCTTCTCAGCTCCGTATTTTTTATTTTATTTTTTTCAATTCTTATTGACCACATTTCCAAACATTGCAGTGTGCTAATAATTCTTCCATAAACCAAAACTACAGGTAAAAGTGACTGCTGGACGTAACCTAGTCAGAAACACGACTCGGAAAAGGAATGTTACTTTGTACTGTTCAACAAGCCCACAAACTTAAACCGCTAGTTGTGTTGCTTTTTTCTAGACTTTGATACAACCCACAGGATTGACAAAATTATGTCATGGTTTGGAATGTAATACGGTGCTTGGACAATTGGTCAAAAGGCCAGAAAAGTTTTGTCACCATTGCCAACATTTTTCCTAATAAATTTTAAGGAGACATGTTATGTTCACAGCTTTTTCTGCAGCCAAAAAAATCAACACCTGTCATGTGTAATATTGACGAATGTTAACTTGCAGCTACATAAGAATTTTTAAGGCACTGATAGCATTATTTTGCCTTGTACACAACTGCTTGCAAATTGGCTGTCTTATTGATATAGAGACATACAGTCATCACATTGCTGTGGTGATTTGCTGTTGTGCAATGTTTCTGCATTTCTGAGCTTGAACTAGTGATGTACTCATCATTTCATGTTCTGGCCTTCTCCTTTGAATTCTGGAAGATTTGAAAGCTTCGGCAAAGCCTTGAAAACAGACACTGAAAATTCACTTTGATAAACATATACTGTGGCTTTAGGCTAGATTAAAACAGAAAGCAACATACCCAGAACACAGGGTGTCGGAGCACAGCTCTTTTGAACATCCTTCTGTGGGAGTCATAATAAGCTGCCACCCCCACTCCCTCAACTTTCTGCATTTTGATTTCTCTCCTCACACTGACACAGAAAGTTGGACACATAGAGGCATGTAGGAGGAGCACATCTTGTAACATTGACATTTTTCTGCCACTTTGAGGTATCGGAGTGGATTATCTAAATGTAAGGCTTTAGTTTGGCTAAACCACTTTTTTTTTTACAGTCTGAACAAAGTGACAAGGCAGATGCAATGAAAAGACAATAAAGGAGAAAAGACAGAATTTTTTCACATAAAGGTTTTTTTCTGATTTGGCACATTTTTGGAAATACATGACGGGAAATGCAGCAAGCAGTTACAGATCAGCTTCTTTCATTTTATCTCCTCCCCTCCTCCCAGGCACAGGTCCCTTGGCACCTTGTACTTTTGTTGCACTAGGTTTTATTGTCATACTGTGCATGAATGAACACAAATACGTCAAGCATGCTGTGCATGAGTGCGTGGGTGAACGTGGAACAGGGTTTTGGTTTGAGTCATGCTTCTGTGTCTCGTGAGAGGCTTCATCACATATCATCAGCAGTCAGCACTCAGCCCTCTCGGCATCCCTTATCGGTACTTTATCTCCTTCCCAATGCGTTCAATTCTTCGTGTCCACTTTCTGTTGCCTCATTGTCTGCACCGCATGCTGTGTGATGAAAGGCCAATCAAGTGGAAAAAGAGGATCCTGACATGGAAATAAAGTGCTTCACATCTCCACTTATCTTCCTGCTCTCAAAGCCAGTGAAGAAAAAACTTGTGTCCCACTTGTAAGGACAAAATATGTGAGTATGAGACTATGCAAATGTAGCTCAATAGAAGAGAATACAGCTTTGCATCAGTGGTTACAACTAGCATGAACCTTTTGTTTGGTAATTTACTGTATGTGCAATGCTATGAAGAATACAGAAACATAATGTAGTGGAGTAATTTTCACAGTGATAAGATGTGTGCCTGCGCATCTTTGCAGTGTGTGTGTGTCTGTGACATGGTGTGTGAGGAGGTAACGAATAAGCATCATTAAAGCAGCCAAGGATGTCTACAAGGCTCCCCACTGTGAGAGGCAATGGGCCCTCCCTCAAGACAGTTTTTAAATGTCAACTCCCCATGGCCCATCACAGAGTTCAGGGTTCCCCTGCACATAGTGTAATATTACTGTGATAATTCTATCATGACTCAATTTGGGTCTCTATATGTAATAATCCACAGCATCTGAGAGTCATTTGAGGATACGCTGTAGCGATGCTTTCCTTGGTCAAATATCGGAAAAGTCTGACATTTTCTCTGTCTGTGTTTTCCACCACATCAGAAAATCATTTGAACAAGTCACATTGAAAATATTACCTCTCGCACGTTCAGGACACATGCAATGACTTAATAGTTATCCATGGACTAGTATCAGTGTAATATGCACTTCCATTGACTGGCTGGCCTTTTGCCATGACATTCAGAAAGCCAATATTTGTTATAAAGCAAAAAAAAAACATAAATGTTGATCTTGTACTTTTAATAGGGAGTCAAAACATGGAGATATGTCATTGATTTGGATATCTTTATTAAGTATTCAATAAACACTACCTTATTCAGTTTGCCAGCAGCTTGTGAATGTTTGCATTGACATTATATGTACCAACAAATCAATGTAGTTAAATCTATGTCTTTATCCTCCTTTTCACAGACCTGAAGTGAATCTGTACTCTGGTTAGTGCTCGTTATCTAGTGCTAATTGGTGTCTTTCAGTCTCTTCCTTTAGTCGGTGTCATTCATCATGAGTGATGCGGGGTTCTCAATTCATTTCTTTCTCAGACTTTTTATGAGTGCGTTTTTGACTGCCTGGAATGGCAGTGAGTGACGTTGCAGGATTTGTATCTTTGGTTTCTAGGTGGTCTGCAATTGCCAAAATGTTGGAAAGGTTCAATTAAAGTGAATTACAGTGTGATAAAGGGCCATTACAATGGCTATGTAAGAAGCTGGATAGGGTGATAACTACTTAGCATGCTGGAGCCCCTGCCTGAGAATTAATGAAAATATTCTTGGTAAATGCTTTTTCTCTTCTGTCTTATGCTGGAGAATACTTTCTAACAGCACAATACAAACGTTTCTAATTATTATTTCTAGCTGGTGACGTGAGCAGGGTAAGTAAAAGATTGTGGTTTGGGCTTAAACAAAAAAAAATCCTTAGTGTTATAGGGCATGATGGCTTATTTAACAAATAATCTTAATAGACACACTTACTTTCATATTCATGTTTCATACTGAACTAGAACGTCACTCTTGTGTTGAGAAATCCTGCATTTTTTGACTGCACCACCCAGCCAAGCCTCCACCCAACAAAGACTTTGTCACATTATACAGTATCAATGTCACCTCCTACAGACAAGAAAATGACGTCTCTCACATCTGCAGTATTATTTTTTTTTTCATCGCTGCAGCTTTTGTATATGTCAACATACGTTTCTTAACATTTGAGCTAAGTATTGAAAAGGAGAGTCACAGCTATTCTTGCTGTAATTCTGTAGCATTTATGGAAAGAATTCCTGCAATGAATTTTCCACACTTTTTCCTTCCTTTGTGAGCAGAGCTGCATTTCTCTACTTTGGGAAATAACACTAGTGTTGCCCAGTGGGCAGGAATTTGCAGGGTCGTTTAACAGCCCCTTTATTTCACAGTGAACCTGTTGGCATCTGTAGGATATTAGCTTTTAAAGCCACTGAGAGTATTCTACCACCCTACCAGACAAATAGCATAGTCTTTGTTGTGAAACATGTGGAACACAGTGCTCGCTGTGTTTCGGCTTAATGGGAACACCGGGTGAAACCAAACAAATTTTTAGTGTGGGCTGTTCAGGTTGATATTTTCAGTGCAGGGAGAATAATGAGATGCGTTGCATTTCAAAGTTCCTTGGCTTGTGTTGTGTGCTTGTCAGAATCAACAGTCTTTAAAAAGAACTGCGTAGCTTACTGTCCTCTTAATGCCCATTTGATGTTCAGTAGCACTGTCAGAATGCACCAGCAGTGCCAGCTACCAGTTTTCATTCAAAGTCTACAAAATGCAAAGATCAAAGCGTGTCTAATGTGAACAAATGGTCTGTTTGTTTTTCATGCTACTTGTTTGTGTACATTGATCAGTATAAAAGTGCAAAGCGGACTGGTACTCCTTTTGTTATCCCCTGTCAATCTGGAGCCCATATTTACCAAATATCAATAATAACCACCTTTGGAAATGTTCAGACATCTTCAGAGATTTAATGGAGGCTTTATAGGAGCTGAAGGCAGGTGAAAACTTTAATAACACCATTCTCTCTATATCCACAATAATATTTATTTACATCTCACTACACTGCTGATTGTATTGAGTTCTATGTCTTTTTCATTCGGAGTCTATTTCCCTTATATTGTGATAAAAACCTTTACTTTTTCCTATCTTATGTACATTTTGCAGATAATGTCTATATATTACATTGTAACAGAGCCTTTTACATAGTTGGATTTGTTCATTACTTACTGTAAACAAAGGATCTGGCAGTGATTGAACACATTTGTATAGAGTTCTGTGTGTGTGTGTGTCATGTACAAAGAAAATGACTGAGGCGGAGAGGTATAAATATAAAGGCAGTTACAGTAGAGGTGCAGCAACAGAGCAACTTGGCGTGGTGTGCCACGGGGCAGAGTCATCTGAATTTCTGATGACTGCTTTTGGCACTCTGGGTCAGCTGCAGCAGCACAACTAGTCTTCTGCAGAAAATGGCAGCAAGCAGCACATCAGCATGGAAGGGCATAGAGAGAGCTCCAGGTGTGGTGGGAGAGAGGGTTGGTGGGGTAAGAGAAAGACAGGGGTGAATAGGTGAAGGGGGGGGTTCAGGTTAGCACACGTGTGCGTGCTCTTTGCCCTCAGACCTCTCACCCCTCAGTCTCAGAGTGGGTGATTAGTGTGGGCAGGTGCAGGGGATGGTGAACATAGTTTTTACAGACACAAAGAGGAGACATCACATTATTTAGGGTTTAATGAATGAGCTAATATGCTGAATTAGGAAATTGCCCATTTTATTTTCAACACAGAAGAAATTGAAGTCTCATGCAATATGTTTAAAATGTCTCATATTGATTTAATTTGTTCTTTTCTAAATGCTGAAGCTAAGACTTGTTTTTTCATTGATTTTTGGTTATACTCTTTAATGGACTTGGTTTAGATGATAAGGTTGGAAAGTCTTACAAACCTCTTCTGTTTGTATGATTAATTATATCTGGAGGTCAAATAATAAAATTAACATAGATGGCCTGCAGTTTAATAAACTGATAGAAGTTTAAAAAAATAAATAAATACATTTTCATGTGGAGAACTTGTGACAAAGCATCCAGTGATCCAGAGTATAACATTGTCACATAATAAATGAGTTAGTTATTTATTTTTCAAATGTGATATTTACCAGTTATTCTGTGGCTCTTCTCACACTGCTGTAGGGGCACTAGGGTGTACCCTGCCTCCTGCCTAGTGACAGCAGGGATAGGCTTCAGCACCCTCTCAACCCACTCAAAAAGTCATTGAGATGATGAATGGATGGATGGACATGTAATAATCACTTAATAAATTAAACTAATAAAAACAGAGAAACACAGGTGTAGGAAACATTGTGAGGTTTTTACCATTTAATACTGGCAACCGACTGCAATTTAAACAAGAGAAACCTGCTAAGGGGAGATTTCACAATGTGTGTCAGTTAAAATGCTGAAAATCTGCCTGTTTTCTAAAGAAGTTCAGTAATTCAATTGATTCAAGCGCAAATTCATCAGTACTGGAGTCAGTCCAAAATGTGTGTGGAACAAAGAACTCCTTAATGAAAAAAAAATGCATTACATTAACTATGTCAACATATATTTCACATTCAAAGATCAACATACATTTCCCTTCATGTTCAGCCACAAATGAAAAGATTTTTTTCTTGAGTTGATTTCTGTAATAATGTGTCATTAGTCTATCACTATCAGAATTATGCTCATATTTTCATTTGAGATAATAGCAAGCAATCATATTGATGATGATTGTGTTACATAATAGCGTACATGCAATTTAGCCTGGAGTTACAAATGCCCATTGAGCATAAGATTATCATCTTGCTCCATGTATATGGTTACCTCTAACCTCGATATTCTGACCTTTTCCAGGATTGGGGTCTTAGTAGCCTTAAAAAACAGTTTGTATACTGTATGTTATAATGGAAAATGTTTCTTAAGGCAACTCAGTTTTTATGGAGAAAAATATCACTGTTCAATTGGGCAATATTTCACGCTTCTCTTTAATGCTTACTAAAGAGTAATAAGAGGCATTAGTGTGTAAATAGTATTGCATACTGTGTTCTTTCTGGTATGTTTCTTGATGGAAAATTAATAGAATAACAAATGACCCTAGATACATTTTACTGTGAATCAATAGTCTACCATAAGTAAGGTAGATATGCAGCAACTGAAACAGAGCATTTTTTATGTTGGACAGTGCCTTGTTTTGAACATAGGATTTTACAGGATCACTCTTAGTCTCTTAAACTACAGTTTTTACAACTACAGTTAAACACGTTTAACAAGTGAGAAAAGAAAACCGTGGTTCATCTAAGGACTAGAATCCTCTGGGAGAGTAATTACAGGGATTGGGTAAAACAGGATTGTGCAAATAAATGAGGGAATGCTTGAGCCTTACTGAAAAGGGAAGAGGAATGGGGATTGTTAAGGCACAACAGAGTGAATCACATGGGCTGCAAATGAAGTGAGAGTCACTGTCCAACACAAGACAGAATTGGGGAAACATTTAGTCAAAGTCCCAGACAATCAACCATCACTAAATAAGCCTAAATTATGCATAGGTGTGAATTTAGGAAACAGTTTTCACAGTTAGATCAGAAATGGACCAAAAAAACAAAATCATTTGTACCCTGTTTTTCAGTAGATGAAAAGTACTGTTGCTTGATAAATGAGGGTTACGTACAGTATATAACGGCAGTGACGTTCATTCACTGGAGATATTCATACATGTTGACAAAGTATCCAGTTACATTAATCCAAGCAAAGACAGAGTTGATGCCCAACACTCTGTAATGAGAGAATAAGCACAGTGATGTGGCGACGTGAATGAGGAGGGCAATCTATCGACGCTAACATGACATGGCTCTAAGTAGGGCGACGGGATGGGGAGAGCTGACTTTAAAGAGATCGTTCTGATAAATAGACTTGATGAGGCTGGATGGTTGAGTGTTCTCTCCAAGGGGTAAGCGAGCTGAGCCGTCATGGTGGTAGTTCTGCAGCTCTGATGAAGTGGAAGGGATTATGACATTAAGTTGTTTAAGCGCCTCTGATTTTTGAAGGAGGTTTGCTACTGCAGTATTAAGTATGTGTGCTTCTTCTGATTCATAGTAGACACAGATACCAATGTTTACTGGTTTGATAGTGTTGATAGTGACCTTTTGATTTAATATTAAGGAGTGGATGGTCAGTGTCTACAGTCCAGGTTTATGTTTGACATAGTAAAATCAAAAGGTCTGTTAACTGCCTTAGACATTACAACATTTAGGTTTAATGTTTAATTAATTGTTGCTTTTACAAGCATGTCATGAAGCACTGTCTGGTTTAAGATTTACCCATATTGGCTAGTCAGTGAAGAGAAAGCTAATTGGCAAAAAATCTATATAATTATTATTTTGGAGTACCAAGTATCAGTTGGCCTTGCTTCTCAATGTGATAACCTGCCCTTTCTCTGTTTTATATAATTGTGAACTAAATGTATTTTGGTTTTGGACTATTGGTTGGACAAATTAATTTATTTGAAGATAGAATTAATGTTGACTGCTTTTCCCTTTTAAGCTTAATGAATAATTAAAAAGAAAAAAAAAATCTACAGAAATTGTAATTATTAGTTAATTCAATTCAAAGCTATCCTGATAATATGTGCTGTACAACCATAAAAGTTATCGCACTAAAAAAGGATGAAATACCGATGTAGGCACATAGCCTGAGAGTTTAACATACTGTAATTCAGTGGTAATCATGCCGAGTTAACTGCCATTAACTTTGTGTTTACAGTGTAACCCACAGGCATTCTCCTCAGCGATCGTCACTGTGGGCAGACGTGTGATGGCCACCACGGGACACTCCTGGTATGTAATTGCTTGGCAATTAGTTCAAACTGGGACCAACACGCTGTAGTGCTTTGTGGTAACAACTATGGCGTCACGTAGTGATGAGGGGGTGTAACTTTCTTTTTATGTTTTATGGACAGAAAGTGAAGGGATATATACTGTATATAAATAACAGCTGTCATCAAGTGAACAGCAGATGAGAAACAGAGAATGGAGAGAAAATGGCACACATCTTTTGTCACGTGAGATCCTTTTTAAGATTATGACAAATTAACATGTCATGTCATCTTCACGTATTGACAGTACTACTAATGAATTAATAACCATGATTTCACAATTAAAGCCTGCGGGGGGAAGAATGGTGTTTGATTTCCTTAAGATATTTTCAACATGTAGCTTATTTCTCTGTTAATGCTCAGTATGTGTTGTTCTTTAATCATAAATGTAAGTTACAATTACACTTCTTAACAAAATGTGACAAACAGCTGCCTTTTCAGTAGGGTGTTTGCAGAAAAGTTATCATTTAAATTTAATGACAAATGTCAGCGGGCAGTAGGGACAGGCATTAGCAAGTGCTATTAGGACAACATAAACAGATGGAAAACTCGCTGCGTTTTTATTTGAAACTTCACAATTAAATCTTGAAATCAATCACTTTAATGTGAATGAAAGTGGTTTACAACGAGTGTGTTCCCAGTGAAATGCTTTGATGAATGCAAGATCTGAATAAAAACCTTAGTTTAATTTCAGTATAAAGGTAGCTGCATTCCAACTGCAGCAGTTGAATCACCTAATACTCAGGCCTATTTCTAGCACCGACGCGCAAAGAAAACATGTTGGTGAGAGAAGCTGACGATGTGTGTTTGCATCTCTGTGTGACGGCGGTGAAAGGCTAAAAGGACAGAAGCAGCTATTCTCTCGGCTGACGCCATGTCTTCTTTTCAATAGCTTGACACTCAAAGAGGTCTCTCCTCTCACTTTCCCCCCTGACACCTTCCATCTCTTGAACAAGACCGACGACATGTGCAAATCCCAAAACACAGTTCCATTAAAACCTTTCGGCTGCTGACAAGGCCCCAGAAGATGGTTGACATGTGCTGCCTTTGGGGAGCAAGGCAGCGTTTTTACTCATGTCGCCCTATCTCTCTCCCCAAAGTGAGAAATAACAACTGCTTGGCTGATGCTTTGTGAAACTCGCTGCCATGTGTGCATACTAAAAACAAAACTAAACTAAAATCAAATGAAGAAAAAAAAACAAAAAAAAAAAACACCCAGTCTCACCGTGTGTGTAGATCTGTGACATCCACAGTTTGCTGCATATCAATAGACTCATTTGATGGCATTACGTGTTTAGATACTATTCAGACAAAATAAAAGAAATCAAACGAAATAAGTTAGGTGTTTGCACATTAGCATAAACTTTTCTTATGCTGAATTTCATCCAAATTTAAATTCACTTCTTCAATAAGCAGCAGGGAGACACATCGTGCTGACTGATGAACAGTTGATCAAGATCATTTTTCAAAGTATGTTCATCTACACATTTTAAAGGTAAACAAATTCAATAGCAATATGAAGAAATCCAAAGTTTTATTGCAAAACACAAATGCTTAAATGAGAAGGTCCACAAAATGACTGATATATCAAAGGGGTTTATTCAACTTCACTGTGCTTTGCTGACTGTGGAAGTATAGAAACAACATAATTACTCACAAAATGAGCTCAGATCAATATCAATTGTTTCATTAAAACCCATTTCACAAACGAGAAGCTAGGGGAGGCTTTCCATCATGACAGAGTTGCTCCAGAAGCAGCGGCACCTCACTGACAGTGAATGGTCTTGATGTTCTAACAGTATCGCTCAGCCTTTTTCATGTAAGCTGTAAACAATATGTCACTCCTGTCGCATCAACAAGAAACAAGTGTGGTTCTGTTAATGTGGTGGCGACTTGTGAGACTGACTGGTGGGGTTGGAGGTAGGGGTGAGGTGTACCTGCCAAGCGCTTGTTCCATGGAGACAGGGGCCATAATAGAGGACAAGGCCAGTCATTATTAAGCCTGTTCCTCTTCCATGGGTCCAGTCATAACATTATTGGTTTGACTAAGACGTGCCTTACAAATGTGACAGGGAGAAAATTGGTTGGAATAAATCAGTCAAAACTCTGCTACTCTGAATAACCAGAGTAATGTTATACAGAGATTAAAGCATTTACATGCTTTACAGCATCCCTGTAATTTGAGTTTACACCAGTATGAAGGTTTGATAGTTTACAGAATAGTGCCAAATTTACAATTTCCACTGGCCTCACATGGCTCTCTTTGTAGCCTGTTGTTCTATTAAACTGACACATCAAGAAACTAATTATATGCAAAGTTAAATGAAATGAATAAACAAGTAATTATTTTTATTTTAATACAATATTTTTTAAAAGTACATACAAAATCAAGGCATTAAAAAGAGGACTAGAAAAGTTTAAACAAAGATGACAGTAATGTATGCTAAAACAATCCAAAAATGGGATCAATTGACCCGTTTCTAGCACAAACAGATTCTAACACCATCACAAATTCTGAAGCCATCCTACATTCTGTCTGCAGCAGCCTTTAGGTGTGTCATTTTTCTCTTGGAACAAAAACACATCAAGTTTCTACTGTACATTAGACTACTTCTCTAGAGGAGTAATTTGCCTTGCAAATGGATTTGGGTTATTTCCCACTGATGTGCTGTCTCTAGGATTTATTTTTGCAACAAATCACTTGAGATCAGCAGAATTCTGCTGTAGTTAACTATTTTCTAAGTTACTTATGCATTCTGTTGATTTGTTACATATGTGAAAAGGACACATTATACCGCAGACAATTCCTACTTGTAGTCAGTTTTATTGCTCAACTAAAAGACACTGGAGCCTGTCTGCTTTGTTATACTGTATATCTCTTCTTTGCCAGAAAACAAATTGATCAGCATGAGGTCATTCAAGTTGTCTGGCAACTACCTTTTTTTTTAAAATGAGATACAACTATGCGAGACAACACTACAATGTGTGAGTTAAAGTTCATGTGCACTCACTGATGGAACTTGCTCCTGGCAACGTTACTCATTCTTATCTGCAATAAGATCACTTCCCTTATAGACAGCCACCCATCTATTAAGACTTTTGTGAAAAGCAACACTTTTTAAAGAAGAATCTGTGTTGAATTAGGAGCGCTGACAGTGCTTCTAATTTGCATCTAGCAAATGGACTTTCTGTCATTCAGCCAACAACAAAGTGCATAGTGTCAAGTCTGATCTAAACATAACTTCGATGCCAGGTAAAAAAACACACACAAAATTGCTGAAAAGCACACACAAACATGTGCATATGGATTAGTACCAAGAAATCAGAATTGTGCCTCTATCACTGTATAGACAAATAAATTCCTAAATAAAGTCACCTTCTTAGTCTGGTTTTGGTGCCAGTAGTAATTGAGAAAAATGAAAAAGAGAAACATCAGGAAAGTGTTAACGTGCAATCCACACACGGCGTCACTCTTTAAGGGCTGTGACACACCGAGCCGATATCAAAGAGCTAAGGGGCAGGTGTTGCGTCACCTCAACTTGTTTTCATCTGGGCCAAAAAAGTGGCACTAGGAAAAAAGTCTCTATATCAGCAGGTGGTGGTAGTCTGAGTGGACACATTTTTCACACACATTCAGTTTTATGCAATATTTCTCTAACCTTAACCTTAACAAAGTGCCATGAGTGCCACACATCGTTTTTCCTATTGCAGTATAATTGCATGTATATAAACCTAATTTGTAGAAGATAGGAGCTACCATAGCAGACCAACCAAGAAATGAATCTAACAAAAACACAGCATGTTAGAGGCAGAATCCTGTAAGTATTGCATCATCATGACATAAATCAAACTAGCTATATTTTGGTATGGCTGAAGTTAAGCACTGTATTCTGTGTAAACACACAGTATCAACACAAGATTCACAGAGCTCTCTTCTTTTCTTGCGATGTTAAATTAGACTGAGGAGCAGTCCTTCCCTCTCACTCCCAAGTCGGGAGAGAAAAACAACACACAACACCTTCCCTTCTCCTGACTTCTCCAAATAAAAAGGCAAATAAAAATCCATGTGATGGATTGATGAGCAATGAATTTGCTGGGAGCATCTGCAAAGGGTATAAGGGTGAGCTGCCAGCTGATGACACAGCGACGCATTAAGACTGAAGCACTTGGACGATAAAACGCAATCACCGCGCCACAGTCAGATTGCAACCATCCGCCGCAAGTTTTGTTGGAGGCAATTGACTTTTACACCCACTGATTCCTCATCTCAATCTTGGTGGCAAAAGAGTAGGAGGGACAGGCACCAGACATTATGAGCCTCTGCTTACCTGCAGCTCCATTCACCTACTCACAGCGAGGGACTAATTATAATCCTTATCTCCCAACTGCCACTTGAAAGTACCCCCATTGACAGCTGCCCATTGATATACAAATCACTGATTGAAAAAAGGGCAGCTGATATTTTCACTTCCTTTTATAAAAAAAGATATGACAGTATGCTGATGATATTATCCTTTTTGTCATTCATGCGTATCGAGATTAAGTGGGAGGCAATGCGGTGGCTGTCAGCATTGGCTTTTGATAGCAGTTTTTCTATTTACCCATCAAAACACTGAAAAACATCTCCAGTAATGAGCTGTTCCTCCCTCCCAAGCATAAAGACCCCAGCTGTCACAACGAGCAGTGCGTCCTACACTCATGCCTGCCTACTGTATAGTGGGCTGATGTGTGGATGATAATGCCATCATGAGGATTAGCGTCTCTGCAGAGAGCAGACTCGCTGCTGTTGTCTCACACCCATCACTTCCACTCTGTCTGAAGTTAAAACAAAGCCTCACCGCCAAACAGATGACTCAGATCTTGTTTTCTTTGATATAAAACTTGACTCAGTGACATTGACAGAACCAGGTCTTGCTGTACTTGCTGTTTTTCTTTTAAATCTATACATTTCCAAATAGGTCGAGGTCTATAAGTGCACTCATGACCTTTGAAATGAAGGAGCATTCTTAATATGTACAAAATGCATATAAAGTTCATTAACATGTTCTTTCATGGTTGGAGCAGAGACTCCTTTTGTTCCCTTTATGCGCCTTTGATTTTTTAAGAGATTATTTTCGGCATTCTTTTCTTGGATTTCACTTCCTAGCAATATTTTCCCCCAAAGGGATGCAGCATTATCAGATGGCTGTCTTTTCAGAGGAGATGCAGGGAATTGAGTTCGATGTTTCAAAAATGCCTTTCTTACAAAAAATTCTCTTTGAGATCATAATGCAGATATACTCTAAATTAGAAATGGTATTTTCATACAGCTAAGCAAGAGCAGCAATTGTATAACCAATAGAGACCTTATTTTTTTTAATGTCTATTCATTCTGCTTCTCTCATCAACTTCCCTCTCACCAGTTCCCCTCCTCTTCTCTCTGATGACTGATTAGTCTTTTTATCTACTCCTGTTAGTTGGCTGGTATAGTATGAGTAGACGGCAGTGTCTGCATACCCCTCCAATATCCAGACGGCTGCTATCCCTCCACCTTGTCATGCCATATTACTGTCTCTTACTCAGACACAGTTTCTCCTGCACAGATCAGATGTAATTAACCTTTTAAAAGAAGATTGCAATCCAGCAATTGCAAACCAACTGTTTACAGTGCTGCCACAGCATTCATTTCTGTTGTGTATCCTGTCTCACCATCCTTCATATGTCATCCATTTTCTCATTTGTGTCTCCGTCAGCTGCCACATTAGCCTTCTATCTCAGTCTCTCTCTGTCACTTTCCCAGACATTGCTCCTTGTGCTCTTTTTTCCCCTTTTTCTCGCTCCTGTCTATCTTAGCGACTCAATTTTTTTGCATCCCTTACACGTCAGCCTGAAGCTGCAAGGTGGACGAACATGGCAGAAACAAGTTCAGAACCCACAAAGATGAGGGACACTCCAATTTCCAGTCAGAGGATAAGAGAGCCAAAAGGGGAGTAAATGCCTAAACTGCTGCTTGACCTTGGGAGGATGAGCAGAGAACAAAACACAAACTCTGAACTCGCAGTTTGACCTTGTGGGTGAGAAGATAGTGTTACAGCACAAGCGTGAGGGACATGGACAGAGATAATCTTGTATTGGACATTCTAACGATGGTTATTTTATTCATAATGACAGTGTATATCACTTGTGGCCACAGTGACACATTTCGGCAGAGCGAGCAGAGATTGAAGCGTCAAGGAGGGAAAGACTTATGATTCAGCGTGACAGGAGCTAATCATACTAGTCTCATACAACATGCAGGATGATAAAATAGAGGAGAGGAGAGGCCACACACCGTCACACACTCATCTTTATCCTTACAGATACAATACAGAGTGACCTTAAGAATGGACTCGATTAATTACAAAGCCTGGTTAATTCCACTTCACACGGGGTGTTACTCCTTAATTAAAATAATAAGGTAATTAATAACAACATGGCTAAGGTCACTGCCCATACAATGCTGGAATACCACTTAACACAGTCTGAGGAGATGGGGTCGTGTGTGTCCGTGAGGAGTTTGGGCATGTATTGAAACAGAAAAAAAAACACTGCAGATGATGCGTATCTCTCCTCTTCATATGCCCTGTCTCACTCCCAAATAGCCACTCATCCGCCCACCACTGCCACCGCAGCATCCACCTCCTTTCTTCAAGCATCCCATTTCGCCCCCTGTAGCTGAAAGACGGTGTGCCCTTGCAGGGTAATTATATTAGGTTTGGTGATAGGGGATCATAAAACTTAAAGCACTCCAATACCTGGGAATTGGCTTTGGGTACGGATGTGGGTCCTGCTGTTGTGTTTGATGTTGTATCAGGGTTGTATACCTCGCCATGCTTGCCTCTAGTAAATTGAGTCATCATGTAAAATAAATAGGTAGAATAAACAAGCAGTCTTAAATCAGCATCCTTAGGAATGTAGCATGTGCCGCCCTGCTTATTTACACATTTAGTTCCTGCAAGGCTGCTGATAATATTGAACTTTATGGCTTCTTTGTCTGCCTACCACCACCTCTCCCTATTGTCCCTCCTGAACGTCCCTCCCTTCTTCTCCCACCTTCCTCACCCATGCCTCCGCCATGGCCCAGCAGGTCATAAAGCAGAGAGAAATCCTCCTCCCCATTAATAGGAGGTGAATCAATAACTGCTCAAATAATCCTTCAGCTGTAATTAAAGTATACCACAACAGCCCTACTTACACCCTGCCAGGCTCTCTGTCCCTCACCCTTCTCACCAAACCCTGTGGACACCATCGCCATGTCCCCCTCCGACCTGCTCTCACCCTCTGTGCTACTAATGCCTTCGCTGGCTGCCTTCCTTTACACACAAACACATAGACACACACACACACCACTAGCTAAGTGGTCCATGGTGGCCTGTGCACACCAAGGGTGATGGTTGAGTAATGACTATGGATTACTTCATTATCCCGCCCCCTAACAGGCTGGCAGGGTGCTTACACGAGGCTGCCTTTAACAAACTGAATGAAGGGAGGGCACTGGCAAAGAGAGGAAACACTAACCAGCATTCATGTCTGTTTGTGCCATGGATCTTAAATACTGTCTTACTATTGAACGCTTCCTGTTGCTTCCGTGCCTCTGACTGTAAAGTTTTCCCTCAAAGAGGCCACACAGAGTAAGAATAATTGTTAACTAAATGTTATCGTCCATCATAATAATCCCTTCCTGTTATCTATTTGAACCTTCATCAAATCCAATAGTCCAAGTGACAGAGATGTGGCATTAATCAATATCTTATCATCTGTAGGCGGACAGTAGCTGCCTTACCTTCCAATCAGGAGGAAGATGAGGCGGTGAGTAATTTGCTTCAAATTATATTTTGATTGTAGTTTCTGATTATTAAGATAAGAGGATTCCCAGTGGAAAAGCATATACACCTTGGATTTTTTTTTTTAATGGTTTATTTGATGTCTTGCTTTTTTCTTATTAGATGAACATGATCTCTCTTCCCGTTCTTCTTCTTCTTCATGTGAAAGTGATTCGTGAGATAGAGACACATAATAACACAATAACAACAATAGCTAAATACAGCATATCATTTGCATATGTGTGTATGGTTTTAGCAGATATGAACAAAAGACAAACACTGTTTATGTAATAAAAGTGTTGCATTTGACTGGAAATACTACCAGTCAAATGCAACACAGAAGCGGATGGAAGGCCGCCTAGTATGTACATGGCTGTCTGTACATCCTGTACCTAAATGTAAGAGATGTGAAGAAACTGCTAAGATCTATGGTATAAATTGTACACTTTGACTTTCATGCTATTACCTTACTACATTGCCAATTCCGGAAGAAAGCTCTCAGTACTCTTTTTAAAAGAGAGATGGCCATGAAAATAAGAAGTGCTGTGAGATGATGAAGACCCAATAGTTCTTTGAGGAGAAATTCTTTGTGTCAGCATAGAGTGGTCTCTCTGTGTGCTCTGACATGACTTTTGAGTATAGTAGTAGCTCATAACCTCACTTGTTTGCCTTTGGGTGAACATGAATAAGTGATATAAGTGAATGAATGTGTCCTTGTATACATATGTCTTCTTAGATTACGTATGCTTCTGTCTATGAATTTGCATTAGGGATTTAGATTTTAGATGTTTACCCAGGTTTGATTGCTGTGAAAGGTTTATAGACTCAAGCTGTCCATCAGGGTGATGGTTCAACAAGACGATTTCTGTTGAAAGAAGAAAAAAAGTACAAAATGGGCACCCCATAGATCAGCTGTTGTCAAATGACATAACAGCCTACAAATGAAAAAAGGCTAACTGTTTTCAATCAAGTAATCCATCATGTATGTTTGTAAAGTGTTTGTTAAAGTGTAAAAACTAAATGTATTGCTCATTTTTGCCATCTGGCCTCTCACACAGTTTTGCAATTCGGCATTCAGGCAAATGCTAATTTTCTTAGTTTTAGCCTCAACATTTATTCTTGGTTACCTTTGGCATTACCTACAGAATATTGGTAAAAGACACCTTTTTACATTAAATGATTGTGCTTTGCATGATGTAGACAGAACAGTAGGTAAAGAGATAAAAACTGTTAAGTTTAACAGTCCCTAGCAATATTTTTAGATATGCAGTTTGCCTCTTGTGTTTCTGCTGAACTATTTTGAGTTCTACACTGTTTGGTTTTTTATGGATTTTCCCCCCCCACTATTCTGTCATCCTGTGTTTCTTTTTGTCATCAAATTCAAAGTGAGAGTACATCCCATCATCTTGTGAAATTGCATAAATAACACAACTAGGCCATTGTTACATTCAAAGGAGGCACTCTAAATAAAAACTGATACAACACTAAAAAAACACAAACAATTTTATGAAGAACGTGTTAGAAATATACTAATTTTCTGCAAATTATCTTAAATCCTCCTTGTATTGGGGTCCTTTGAGCTGTGTTATAGGGAGATACTGAAGGACCTATCATTATTCTTCTATATTCCTTTTGCTATAAGAGCTCTGTAACACTCAAATTTCTCATTCATGGGATAGTAAAGTGTGTTGTTTCCACGTGAATTGTACCTGGTTTGTGAAAATTAAAAAAAACAAACTAATTTCTTGGTTTTCATCCCATTTCAAACTGTAAACCTACTGACTCATCGTAGATCCACCGACGTGGCAGACTTTGCAGTGAAGATTTCCTTTGGCCGTCTTCAAGCATAAACATATGCAAATAAAGGAGAAAACAAAAACAAGAACAGCATTTCAGCAGATCATTTATTTCCCACGCTTATTATTACAGTTGTGGTCCATATGCATCTTGGTGATTTGTTGTTGAATGGCAGTTCTGTAATCAGTGTCCATTTTGTGAAGCCTATGATATCCAATTGTTGTTGAATGTGCCACAGATATAATGACTGTTTTTTCAATTCTGTAGTAATAGTATTGCAGTTGTCCACAAATGACTCCATCTAGCACTGTCATTTAGCTTTAGATTGATCCTGGACCACAGCCCTTGGACTACTGATGATTTCATAGACTGCTCTCTTTTTACCATTTCTCCTCACTGGAATTGTTATTGCCTCATATTTCTTAAAACTGGCATTGCTCAGTAAGTACAATAGACAGATTATACAAACAATACATACTGAATCAGCTGTAAAAACTATCTAGTGCCATTTCAAAGTGCTCCAAAAAGTGATAAAATGTGAACTGAGCATAGTTGCTGGTGGATGAACATTTGCAACTTACTGTATATTTCCAGCATCTGCTGGCATTGCATTTTGGCAGTGCTCTGGCTACACAGAGAAGAGTGTCTGTTCTTCAGCCACTGAGTTTCAGCATATTTCAAAGACACTTTTTGTGCCTCAGAGCAAACTAAATACATTTTTACAAATCATTTAGTTGCTCTGTGGGTGTATGTGAATGTGGAAACAATCCAGGAGAAGCATAGTGTTTGTGAGGTCAGAAAATTGTTCCGTCAGTGCGAGGATGGCAAGATAACTGGACAGAAAATTGGAAAGCAACTGATGTGTGTGTGTGTGAGTGAGTGTGCAGGGCTTGGGCAGGAGTGCAGGTTTGAATCATGGTGCTGTGTTACTGAGCTTCTGTGCCCTTGCTTCTAGGCTAGTACCATTGTTAGGGATTGACTTGGAGTCATTTTTGAGAGCTACATAGATGGCATGGGATTTAGGAAACATGAAACTAAAGTTCTTAGATTGGAATTGTGTTTTTGAGTACTATTTGATTCATAAGGAAATACCTGCAAAACTAAAAACATTTCCAGGAACGTAATTGCAACTTTCTGACATTTTCAATTAACATAATGAGGATATGTTGATAATTATGTGATAACATAAATGGGAAGTCGCAAATACACAGATACTGAACCTACTGATAAAATGTTGCCAGACAACCACCATTTCCGGACTTGCAGTATTTTTGTAACTAAAATGCTATCAAACCTTTTTTATATTTATGTTCAGACTCTCTCAGCACTTGTCTACCATTAGGGCATATTGTGGTCTGGCTTAATAGAGAAAAGCTTCACTGACTTCAGACCCAAGGTGTTCAATCACAGTCTTTCTCTAACTGCAGCCAAAGTTTGTCTACATCTGGAATCAAACTCAGATCTCTGGTGTGATTATTGTGTCTCCTTTGTAAACCTTTTTCTTCATTAGTTTTTCAGCATTTCTTTCTAGTTATACAATATTAAGTCCATTGTTTAAACGCCTAAGTTCTATAAGAACACGGGACAATATATTTACATGTTTATTTGCTTATGTGTATGCTAACACATTGCATTGTGTCGGTGTTCTTTTTATTTTCTGCTTTTCTAAAATCTCATGTAAAATCGTCTTAATGCACTTCATTTTATGTCAAGTAAGTACATTGGTGCTTGCCTGAAGATATCCCTGTGTCATCTGAGATGGGTCTAATGTGTTTACCACAAAATGTGCTTTTGCGCTGCTGTCGAATAGCTCTGAGTGCTCAAAACGCAATTGCACAGCGACAGATGACTGGGTAACGGGATTGATCTGGCACAACTGATTGCATCTTAATCACGCCCTGCATGAAATTAAAACAGAGTGGGAGATTAATACAGTTACATTAGGGATTTCTGGACACATGCACATGGTATTAAATTTGCAACAGAATGACTAAGTTGCTCACAGGAATTTTCTTGGTCTTAAGGCTTTTTAGCTGCCACAAACTGAATGTGATACATGGGTAAAAACATACTTATGTCTTTTATGTGTAGCACTAAATCCAGAAGTAGTAAGGGAACAATAATACAGGACATTAAAATTTGAGCATGTCTCCATCTGTGCACACATGTACACCATTTTTTGCACGAGTTCCCGTTTTAAAGTATGCATGGATGAAAATAGTAATTTTTTTAAGTAAGTTCTTCCTACATTATTGAGTTTCAATGTTTATTCTTTTCGACTTTTATTTGCTCTCAACAAACACATGAAACTCCCTCAGTGTACTTTAAAGTCTTTAAAGTCTTCTGCCTCCCAGCACTATCAGACTCTGAGTACATTACCTCACCTTTCTCTGTTAGCATGTTTGAATATGACTGTCTGCACAGGTTAAATGATTTACTCTCCAGTGGCGAGGTCTATCAAGATCCGCTGTTCTCCATGCATGACCACATGTCTACTCTATTCAGTGTTTCTCTATCTAGTTGGGAAAGAACTGTTGTACAAGCACTTGGTTTTGTTTTTTTACAAAGCATTAACTGTCTACAAAATCACTAAAAATCTTGACTGAGTGACGTCTCCAGTGCTACTGCATCCAGTGAAGGAACCACATACCTTCACTGATGTAAAACATTTCACTGGTCACTAGAGGTAATCTGTGACCTGTTTGCCCTTCACATCATTGTCCTTAGTGCTTCATCTCTGACACGATCACAGTAAAAGTTGGGTGTTACAGTATGCTCACCGTATTTTATGGCACCGCCGATAGCCTACAAAGTGGTTCATTTTCCACAGGTGATAGCTACTTGGACAAATGGTGCTGCTACTTCATTATAGTACAGAGTGTTTGCAGACATGTGTATGTGTGTGCATGACTACGTTCCTGTGCACATGCTCAATTATATGTTGGGTTCCATGAATTAAAATTTACTTTCTATAACTTCCTCTGACCAAGGTCATTTGGCATGAACCCAGCCTATATAATGACACATGCACGCTCATATACATGTGTGTGAGTAGGAAAATACTCACACAGCGTGTAGCCCCCCCCCCCTTACTGAGGGTAAGAGATGGATGCAGAATGGAATTTAGCAGTAAGTTGCAGTTGTGTGTTAAATGCAGATCTCAGCAAAAGGCATGAAGTCAAAACTCAGCATAACAACTAAATCCAGGTCATATGTATTGATTCTTCCTTTTCTTCTTTCTTTGTTTTGCCAGGCATTTCATATGTATGCAAGTGTTTCACATGTGCAGTATGTATGTGGATTTTATATGTGCACAGAACTTGTTATTTATTTCCACATAGGCCCCCCATAGTTTATGATTAACTGTAAAAGCCTTCACTAAGGTGGATTCAACTTGTTTGTAATGGGCTGCAATGTGATGAGTTTCCAGAGGAGTTTATAGAGTAACGGTTAGGAGATGTGGTGAGGCTACAGCAATCATTTTCCCTGCCACATCTATTTATTGGTATTATTAAATATACCCATTAGTTTGCCCTAGCTTTAGAATAAATGCATGCCAAATGCAAGTCTGTGCAATTAAAAGTGTCAAATCCACTTTTAATCTTTTTTATTTAAGGCTAATTGTTTAGTCTTATTAGCAAACATGTCTCTTAAAAAATTGTTTCTATTCAACTAAACTCCGATGACAAACATGTTTCTGTGGCAAGCGTAATTGCAACCTGATTACGTTTTCTGTTAACATAATGACTGTATTTTCACAATTGACATTAAGTCGCAAATATTATTAAAGTAACATATTAGTTACTGTAAATGTCGATAGGCGCCATACATATTTGTTAACCAAAATATCCAATCTGCAACATTGTTTTCTTTTCCACAGAAATATCAAATCTTGCAATATACATATTTGTGGCTCCTACGTTCTGAAAGTTTTTGTTTTTTGGATTCAGGCACTCACAGCACTGTGTTAAGGTCAGGGGAAGATTGTGGGCTGGCTTAACAGATTAAAAATCAGCAGTTACTTCTCACATAACGGCTTACTTACTTGCTAAAGTCTTGTCAGCATAGCAACTGGAATCCTCCCATGTATCCTGGCAAAGTGGGAATTGAACCACTCACCCTGGGGTATGTAGATGACTGCTGTACCCACTGAACTAAACTAACTGAACTAACATCTTGCATTTGAACGAATAAAACATCTGAACTGAACAGAGTCATTTCTCCTATAATACACAGTCTCATTGCTGTTAGTTAGGGTTACAAATCTTATTGTTCATCTTGAAAAAAAAAGAGCAAGTGCTTCCAAGATATTTACAGGGTGTAATTGATGTTTCGTTGTCAGCATTGTAAACACCAAGAGTTGGCTCAAGTCGAACTGACTTTGCGCTGAGGTTCTAACGTTGTGACAGAGAATGTAAGTGCCAACAAAAGCTGTCATGGATTGGTTTCTTTGCTAAATTGGTGCCATACGTATTATATTAGGCCAATCAATCAACCTCAATGATGCAGATAATTAGAACATAAATGTATCAGGGTGCAGTGGTGCCTATTGAGCTGTGAAGCAGCATTACCGTAGTGTTAATGCTGTTTTTATTAACTCCTCTCCATCTCACTTTCTGTCTGTTTTTACAATGTGCACTCATCTCTTTTCTGTCTTTAAAGATATACTGTATTTTTGTGCGCCTTTTTTTAATGTGACAGAGAGACTGAAGAGACGAAGGCAATTTTTGCTAGTGCTGAAGTCTTACTAATGATTCACTGACCCTCTTCCAAGCATTAATGCTTATTATATGTTATGTACAGTATATTCAAGTCATTAAAGAAACAGCATTATTAACTTTAGTATCATAAAGAAAGGTGTTAACAATTAGTTGCAATTTTTTTTTCTATAATGTAGAATTATCATTCATTATGTCCACTAAAACTAATCCAGCATTTTACTGTATATCATTAAAATGTTATCATCCTTCAGTTAGAATTTTGCATTCAGCAAGTTACCTACTCATGTCAAATGCTGACAACTTTGACATGCAACTTCTCAGACTTGAAATGCTTAATTAAAGATCACTGACATAGTCTGTTACTTTTGTACTGAAATGAAAATTGTGATTTAACATCCATTATCTGTAAAATAATATAATTTTTTTAATCTTGGCAAAAATTACATTCACTCCTGCTTATAAAATACACACTCACTGTGAGACACACACACACACACACACACACACAGGTGTGAATGTGTAGACATTGTTCATATTGTAAATGACTATTGTAGCTGAAAACAACTGTTTTTTTTTTTTTTAAGGAATACTCATATAAATATACCTAAATAAGACCTAAATTCTGCAAACATTAGTATTGTCTTCCAACAGCATGTTATCTTTGCTAATGCAAATGTATTAATTTAAAAGGAGAACTCATCATTAGAAAACCATGTCTAATGATAACACAACTGAAGACATGGTCATTCCTATGTGTGTTTAAATGGTGTGTGTGTGTGGGTGTGTGTGTGTGTGTGTGTGTGTGTGTGTGTCTATATGTAATTTTCTCCCTCTTCACTGGAAATCTAGGGCCAATTATACACTTCATGATGTGCGGTCATAGGCGCTTCTCAAACAATCACCTTAATGAGTTGGGCCTCCTCCAAATACAGCTCCATCTCGTGGGGTGTCCAGTTTTGAATGTGTGTCTGAGTAGGAGAGAGCGCGAGGGGGGGGGGGGGGGGGGGGCCCCCCCCCCCCCCCCCCCCCCCCCCCCCCCCCCCCCCCCCCCCCCACGGCGGCCAGTCAGCAAGCACAGTTTGATACCAAGAGTGCTTGTGTTGATTTGCCACTAAAAGCATTGCTTTCAAACATTTTATTACATTACTGACTATATGCATGTGTTTACACATCAAAATAGAGCAGGGGTAGGCAACCCCGTTCCTAGAGAGCCACAGCCCTATTTGTTTTATCAACCGTCCCTGCACAGACAGCTTCTGATTAGCTGAACACACACTCTTTCTATAAGTTCAACGAGTTAAACTTCAAGAATTTAAGGATGCAAGGATATAAGATTAATGCACCAATCCTTAGTGTAACATAACATCTTCTTCTGGTAGCCTATTACAGCATTAGCGCCTCCAAAGAGCAGAAGGACATTAAATAATTTAGTGTCATCTCGGCCACATCTGCGTACAATCATTTCTGTGTTCTGCTGTTTTCCTCCATAAAGACTGAGGAGACCAAAAAAATGTCATGCTAAATCACCGCTGTAGCTGTATACTCATTTCTCTCTCCACAAACTGATTTTCCAGGGCTTTGAGATGAGCTTGTGTTTGTTTAATGAATATTTCATTTTTCAGTTAAATGGAAATGCCATCAAGAAACCATCGACAAAGTGCTGCAAAATACTAGTATGCCTACAACCCCCCTATCTCTGCCCATGCAGAGATGGGCAAACAAATATGGTTAAAATGGAGCAATGTCCAAAATATTGTTTTGAGAGTTTTAAAAATGACTTATTGTGATATCATCCTCTGTCCTTGTTGCACCTTACAGCAGGTGTAAGCAATCAAACAGTTCACTTCCCTAATATAAGGTTTGGTAACTAGATACAAGATAATAGTTCACTGTGCAGGACTGACATGCTGGTGTAGCATTTCATACACTTTGAATTTGCACTCGTTACTTTAAAGGGGCACCAGGTTGCATTGAATCCTACAAAGTAGAGAGGTGTGACCACCCCTTCCTGGGGGTAGTGTAACATGAAGTTAAACCCCGAACCAATCTCAATCAGTCTCAATTGAAGTAGTTTGTTCTTTGCGATAACAGTGATCTCATGTCTTGATAGAACAAAAGTAACACACATTACTGGCTTTGCTGAAGTGGAATTTATGGATTTTTATGGCCTTAAAACTGCAGGTGACCCACTTCACTTTGTCTATCTCTAGTCTCCTGTTTAACCAGGTGACGTAAGGCGGGGTTTGGTCGGTCCCTTTTCACGCAGCGTGTCCTGTCGGTGTAGGTCTGTGGGCTTCCTTCTTGCTATGATGACGCTACACTAGAGATCAGAGTTGAAGACAAAGTCTTGAGGTTGGGGTTAGAAATATAATTGTGTTTTGGTTTCATTTTTAATGCAGACATTAGGTGTAAGACTGTGTGAAGTGACATTTTCACATACGTATTCACCGTGAACGGCTGATGATGTTGATTTTCTGCCTGGGAAACATATAGTTTTAGCCTCAGCCTTCTAGAATATGATTAAGTATCTATCAGTCAATGTTCTCGTTTTTTAAGTGACTCAATCTTCAGCAATTAGAAGTCAACCTTTTAATTGATTTTTGGAGATTGTCCTCTTGTGAAATGCAATGTTGTAGGTTGTTTGCAACAACAACAAAAAACGTAACATACTATTTGACGTCTAGTGGGTGCAGTGAATATTAAAGGGCCACCGGCTATTAATACCCTCAAAGTTTGTCAGAGGAAGGTTGAGATGGATGGGTGGCACAACAGAGCACAGTACTAACATACAGGAGACAAGAGTTATACTCCAGCATATGATATCAATGCATTGATGATGTTGTTTGCAGAAATGTGATGAATGTAACATCCATAATCCATAACATCATGTGATGTTATGGAAGCAGACATTTTAAAAGCTAAAAGGCAACATTTTTAATATCCTAACTATGTTTATTTGGTGCCTAAACCTAACCCAGACATTTCTATGCTTTATCCGAGCCAAATCTATTTGTTTGCACAAATGTTGTTTCAGCGTTTTTTACAGTTTAACTGAAAATCAGCATTTTCAACATATCAAAAGGGCTGGAATATTAACAAATGCCTGTCTCCATATGTGGGGGTACTGTTAAAAGAAACAGTGACTTTGGGTAGTATGAGAGGGTTGGGAGAAAACCTATATGGGCATTAAAGTATGTGGCCTGGTAGCTCAATGGGTTAAGTGTCAGACTGTCCCTGAGCCAGACACTCAGCACTAGCTCCCTGTTAGTCGCTTTGGATAAAAGCGTCTGCCAAGCAAAGTAAAGAGGACATGTTGCATTTTAGTTTTAGTAGACAGTTGATGTTATTGCTACCTTAATTAGCCAACTACTTTTAACTGGTAAAGTTATAGAAGTAATATTAGTTAATTATTTAGTGAAGTCAGAAAAACGGTTACTGGCAATACCTGAGAAACCTGCATTTGTGAACTGCTCTTTAAAAATATCCCATTCAAAAATGATTAAATCAATGCAATTTTCATACGTGCTGTGAAAAACTGTAAAATGTAATAATGGATGTGGCTTAACTAATGGTTATTTAATGTCAGCTGTCTCCAACAGGTTATTCACCCAAACCCTATTGGTCAGTAAAATATTTGGGGGCTTAGAATCTAGTGTCTAGATGTTGTTTTAATTTTGTCATGCAAAGTGACAAAGTCCTGGACATCTGCTCAGCTGAAATATTTAGTCATGCTCTGTTGCACCAGAGCAACAGGGCTCTGTTACAATGTGGAAAGACCAAGTGATATGGTGGCAGATTGTGAGGAACGTGAGGAGCACTGTCACATCCACATCTGTCCAACACACTCATGTAGGAGTGGAAACAGTAGGGTTAAAGTTACTGAAGTTATAACATTAACTACTCACTCATTTTTTGCAGCCAATTGTGTATTATGCATCCAACAAGACCCCCAGTGCCATGTATAATCCGATACCATTTTATGCTGGGCGGAAATGCATCTTGCATGACCTACTGGCCTGTTGATGAAAAGATGGCAGAAGCAAAACCAATTAAATGTACATGCAGCAGTGGCTGCTGTTTTTATGCATGGATGACCATATCCACTTAGGCATACTGTACACAGATGCCTACGTGCATATGTGCATGCATGTTCGTGTGACTGCAATAGATCTGATAGCCAATTTGTTGATGTTATATTTCTTTTCAGAAAGCATCTAAAAACAAACACAATGCATAAACGTTCTATAAACATTCAGAAATTTGTGTTAAATATGTTCCAAGTGTGTGTCTATGTGTGCCAAAAGTATGCATTTTAAAGTTGTGATCCAAAAATTATTAGAGTAGTCGAGACATTATTTTCCTGAGAATTAACTCCAGCTTCAATTAGAGGAATCTCAAGTGCTCCCATGCTAGATGTGAGATGTCGTCCCTCCAATGTGTCCTCAAGCTGCCCTTGAGTGCTGCCAGTCATGTCTGTTACAAATCCAAAGGAATCTAGCAAGACTTATGCTTATCAACTAAACATCTAACCTGGCTCTATAAGTGTGAAATCCTTATCACAAACTGCAATGCAAATAAACCATATTTTGTATATTTAACATACTGTTTTTTCCATTGCTACTCAGAAGTAAATTAAAGTGAAGCCAGGAGGACAGTATCATTCACAAAGAGCAGAAATAACACCAAATTGTTTTTACAAGTCATGATGGCACTGAAATGTTGCCTATGAGTGTAGTATCAATGTAATGACTTATTAAGGCTTTACAAAAGCCTTAATAAGTCTGGCCCCAAACATCTCCAACAAGGTCTCCTACTGAAACACAATTGCTTCAGAATCTTAAGTACTTTAACTATATTAAGAAAAAGATCTGATTCAAGCTACATTAACATGCAACTGCAACATGTCTGTTTGCTTGCTACGTTTAAGTGGTCATATACAGAACTTGGTGTTTGCTCTGATTTGTATAACACAGAAAAAATGTGGCAACAGGAGCCAGGGAAGTCCACCTGAGAGACAGCCTGGGTGATGAATGAGAGATGTATTGCTTCCCAGATTAGGTTTGTTTTCCAATCATCTTCTAGCCATATACCATATTGATTAAAACCTAATAACCTCGTGAGATGCTCTCCTCCACCTTTCGCATCCTCCTCCTTCTTCCTCTCGCTGTCCCCAGAGAGAAACGACTTGCCGGTTCTCCTCTCACTATTAAAGAAGAGCTGACAGCAAATCACTCTTCCTGACCTCAAAGTTGAGCCTTTAATTTTGATGATATCTATCAATCATGACAAGGATATCAAAAAAAGAGAATTGGCTGGGTTATACATCCTACCCACGATTAAAAGATATTACCTTGCAACACACACATAAATCTAAGGGTGTCAAGTATCAAGCAGACAAGAGGGCTAGCGGGGAGGGGGGAAGCAATATGGTAACTTTATGACATTAGCTTTCATTGGTGAAGCATTTGGCTGACAAACATTTGCATTTATTTGTAACATTGATGACTCCTTAAAGTTTCATGAAGGTGAAGGTAACCTTGTGGCAGTATGCATTCTGCTTCAGCAGTTTGTTTGCAATTGTTACTCTGAGCCTGACATGAGCCCTGAGTGTTTGTCACCACTCTATTTCACAGGTGCCATTCTGCTGATACTTGTGCAGCCAATATTTCCTTCATCAAATAGTCCATAATGGGTCTTAAAGCATCACTTAAAACTTTCTCTCCTCCCATCAGTGCTCTTCACACCCTTTTCTGTGCCTCCTCCATCTGCACAAAAACATCCTAATATAACATCCCATCACACTTTAGGAGCCTGATGAGCCTATATTTTCAAGAGAAAAAAATCAGCAGTGTTAGAAGGCGTGTCAGAATGCACTCTCACTCACACACACACACACACACACACGCAGACAAACAGACACAAAAGAGAATCAGCATAACCTTCCTGTAGGCTATATTTTACTGCCGATGGACCAGTATGTGTTTCATTGCCTTTATGAGTGATGTTCAAATTCCTCCATTTGCTTTGTATTTGCTCTTTTTTTTTCCATCATCTGTCCTATAAAGCTTTCATGTACTCCTCTGTGTTACTCTCCCGTTGATCTCTACCAGAAAAACAATAAAGATCGTTGAAAATGGAGACAACACACACAACTACTGCCACCTTACACTTGACATTCGTGAACCTCTGTTTCTCGCGATCATTAAATTTCTTTCGCATTCTCCGCCTTGGTCACAGGAAAACAAGTCTTGGTATATTAACCTTATTAGTGGTATTTGCATTCTAATTAAAGGGGAATTTACTAGCCTAGCAGGGGGGATTAAGAAGCAAGAGGACTACTGGGGTATGTAGCAGACGGCAACCTTTAACAAGGCTCCCGTTTTCATGTTGTAATTATACAGTGGTTGGTTGCCTTTGTTGAAATGCCCTGTTTCCCTCCATCTATCCACATTTCCCAAGCTATTTCTTTCTGTTGAACAGTCTCACAGAGGGGCATTGCAAAACTAAACCCTTAGGTATGCCAAACTCCTTGCATCTCTTATTTGCCACCAACATATCCATATAAAATGTGCTTAATTTATAGCCTGGGGAAACGTAAACTCCTAAAACAATAATCTGAAGAATATCAAACACTGTAGACTTGAATTATGGTTGTAAAAGGAATCTTGTCAAACTACAGTATTATTGCAGCAGCCACTTCATCCACTATCCATAGACCAAAAAAATGTCCTGCATTAATAAAAGTAGTGGCTGAATTAGTGGGTAAGTTATTTCATAATGCAAAAACTGAGCAGTTTAAGTAAACCCTAACCCTTTAATTTACATCACACAAAAGGCTTTTATTTATTAACACATTTCCATCACATATTTATCAGCTTATTAAATGAACTGAAATTGTATAACTGGTGGAGAATTGTAATCGCACGTATGTAGACACAGAAATGACATGTCATCTGGTAAATAAGATAAATAACATAAGGCTGTTACGCTAGTTTAATAAAAGGACAACGTATAGACCTGTTCTATAGGAAAGCTAACCTGAAATTACTTCTGTTTTGATCTGGCACTCTTCTCTTAATCATTTTGAGATTAATATGATTAACACCCACTCACACATGAGAAAAAAATTCAGAATTCACTTTGTTTTGACGCTGTCAACACAGTAAGAACTGGTCCAGATGATAGTCAGCAAATTGCATCAACCTGCAGACTGTGTTGTTGTTACATTATGTTGTATTTTTTCATTTCTGTGTTAATTACAGTAGGTTTAGGGTTATAATATGTGAGTGTGGTGGGTTTAGTGTCTGATGGCACTTAGAACTGGGCTGACAAACCAATCAGAGCAATGTAATGCATAATGTAATGAGTCATTAATACATGGTCAAGAGCTATTTGCTGTTCACTAATTGGTGATGTCATTACTTTTACAATTAGAAAAAAATGCCCCGTAACCGATGCTCACTCAAGCTTACAAGCAGTTGTAAGCAGATTCCTCTTTCTCTCCATCTCTGTGGTACGTTTCTGTTTCTCTCCAGCCTAAATGTCAGTCTTGCGTACACTTGGCCCCATATTGGCTCTTTGCTATTTTGTGTCACTGGTTCTGTCAGGCCTGTCTTGCTGGTCATTGTCAAGCTGAGTGGATCACTGTTTCTGTCTCCCTGATGTCCTTTGCTTGCCTCACTGTAGAAATTTTAAAAGACGATGAGGAGATCTGAATTGATTAGTTCTTTCAGACTGTCCCGTTCTTTCAGTTTTACTCATCTCCTCTCATCAGATCTTGTCTTCTTTTGTGTAGTCAGTAGTCTTCTCCCCATGTCTCCTTTTTTCTAGCTTGTTAGTGTTCTCCCTTTTAAACAAAAGAATAGAAACATAGAAGATGAGGGCCGACATAGTGACACTGCTCCATGTCTCCATGGCTGTTGCTGTAATCCAAGTGTTTACAGCTAGCAGTGCATCATGCAGACAGAGCAGTTACAGAAGCAGACAGGAAGCTTAAACTCTTAAGCAGTCAGAGAACGTACTTAAGTGAGGTGAGCCTCAGATCAGTATAATCATAGGAGTCAATGACTGCTTGGAATCCATCAGCTTCCCTTCCCAAGGACACGTTTGATTTCACTGCAACTATGCTGTTTCAAATGCACAAAGTAATGATTTTAGATTTAAAATAACGTTATTTATAATTTCTGACTAGAAGCTTCAGAAAAACATGAAGATGTTTAAAAGTATTCAAGTGCTTGGGCTATTATTTTTATTTATTTATTTTCTTTATTCATTTACAAGGTCTTGATTGGATTAAGCAGTAGCCTATTTGCTTTGGTCCACATATTTCACATGTCGTCTTTGTCCTCTTTTCTTAGTCCTGTTTTCTACGCTGTCTCAGCCTATATTGTCCCCCACAGCTGTCAGCAAAAGCCCATTTCCGACCTTGTAGCTTGCCAAGTCTTCCATCTGACTGCATTGAGATTTTTGACATTTAATGTGTAATTTATCCACATGTAACCATGCATACTCACAAACTCACATTTGTACACTTCCCTACATACAAGCATACAAATGTCACTTAATAGCCTGTGTATCTTGGTATAAACAAATATTATAAAAGAAAAAAAACATAATCTTGCCTAGGGCACCAAAATGACTAGAGCTAGCTCAGTATGAACTAATTATAACATTTTACGAAACAACCAACAGAATTTACTAATTTTTAAGATACTGTGTGACAGATTAAGCTGTGAATACAATAAATGTGCAATTTAGCTTGCCAAGGTTAACGGTCGATGTTTGATTGTTTAACATGTATTTTTTGTACAAGTACTCCTAAGTGATTTTTATTTGTGAAGCTTTTAACATGTGCACTGTAATAAGCATACGGTAGATGTTGAGTGTTGGCAAGAGTCGATGCCACAGCAGAAGTTTAACTTCCCAGCTCTCGCTGTTTTACAGTTACGGAGGGACAGATACACACACAACACATGTCAATAGTTCCTTGATTGTCCTCAAAGATTGTTGGATACTCATTCATATCAATACCTTGAATCAGTTGCATTAAATACACACACTCTTGAGTTGTAGCTCCTAACATCATATACTTTGCTTTGTATGTTGACTCACACAGTATCCAGTTGTACTACGTCTGTCAGTAGCATCAGCTGCCCAGTCTGCATCACTATATGCCAGCAGTCCAAGTTCATCACTTTCACATTTTCTGTAACTTTGTTAGAGTGCCTCTGAGAAATCTTAGAACATGTTTCACAGAAGACCATTGCTTAACGGTTGGTTCAGAAAAATATTGTGACAGTTAACAGCTAACAACAAAACTCAAATCAGGTCTTGTACAAGAACTCAGCTAAATAAGACAACCAACTGCTTCTCTGTATTTCCTGACATCTGGCAGCTTTTCACTTTTGTCAGAATAAACTAGTTTTTGGTCACATGGTGTGGATCTTGGTTTACAATCATGCCAAATCTTTTGAGAATTGTTTCAGCATATCTTTTCTGAGTCATTTTTTACACAGTTATCACACTGATAAACATCTATCCCCAAAAAGTGTTCAAGTCTTCCCAAATCTTTCATTTTAAATTTAGCTGCAAGGATCTCCTTTACATTGCCAAGTGCTTTGTCATCACTGGCTACAATGAGCTAATCGTCAACCCATACTATAATGATGATTTTCTCATTTTCTGTTTCTCTTGAATAAACACAAAGGTCAGCAGGATTTTGTAAAAACCCGCTCTTGCTGTCATGCAAAGTTTGGTTTCATCTGTAACGTAGTCACTTAAATAACAAGGTTTCATCCTCACTCTAGATTAGTAACGTTTGGATTCAGGATCTGGTTCACATCTGGTCACAATAGGCTCAGCCTGACTATCGACATTTGAAATGGTGGCTGGGGTCTCACTCTGTTTTTGTGTTGACCTTTTATCCTCACCTTGTCTGAACTTTCTGGCTTCATTTTGAATCTCAAGGTCATCATCATCAAATACCGGCTCACTTTGAGTCTGCGGATCTGTAGCAGTTGTACGCAAGAATTTCACTAGCCTATGTTTCTCAACTTTACAGCTTTATTCTTGTCATACCCAACAAATATTCCTTCGTCACATTCGGAATCTAGTTTTCCCCTGTTTTGCTTGTAAGCATAACAAAGTGACCCAAATATTTTCATACGTGAGAGGTTAGGATATTTCCCAGTCAACATCATGTAAGTTTCTGTCGAGTGTGTTTATTAAAACATCTGTTTCTTGTTATTGCTGCTGTTTGCACGGCATATGGCCACAGTGCTTTTGGTAACTCACTTTAAATCAGCATACATCTTGCCATATCAAAACGAGTACGCCAGTTCCTCTCAGCTGTACCATTTTGGTGTGGCAAATATGGTGCTGAAGTTTCTTGTCTTACACCATTTCTATTTGGTAATGTCTGATAATGCCTGCTTGTGAATTCAGTACCATTGTCTGACCTTATGCATTTAATCTTACCATATGGTGCACTGTCTGCCAAAAACGTCTCTGTTGCTTGAACTGTGTCACTCTTATATTGTGGATAATACACTAAAGTTGCACCTTAAAAAATCATCTGTGAATGACAAAACAAATCTGTACCCATTTTCCTATACCCACTCAGAGTCATCAACCCTGCAAGGTCAGTATGCACTAACTCCAGTGCTGTTCTGGCTCTTCTATCTGCCTCTCTGTTTCCTGTTTGAATAAACTTCCCTTGTTACACACTTCACATTGTTAAGTTTGTGCAACCATTGCATTTATCACCCCACTCTTGTACAGTCTATTACGCTCATGAATTGGGAATTTGTCTCAAAAAGTTGTCTCCCTGCTAGAGGACCCTGGTGGCTCCATTCCCAGTAGCAGCTTTCACAGATAAAATGGCTTGTGGATATGTAGGGATATACAGTCCCTGTTTTAGTGTTACCTTATGGTGGTGTCCATTGCTGTCAATCACACATACCACTGCATCCCCTTGTTGCTTTGCTGCTCCTTCACTCCTTGTACAATCAGCCATCTCCACACAGTGATACTCTCGGTGGAAGGTGTCATCAAACTTCTTAAACTTCTCAAACTGAGTAATGATGTGTGAAGTCGCTCCCATGTCCACCAACAGCCCTCCAGCCAGCATCTGATGTCCTGCCTGGACCTCCTGGCACCTGTTGCTTGTCTTGAACATGTACTCTTTGCTGCCGTCCTCTTACATGATTTGTCATGCGTCGTCTCTATTGGGTGTTCTTCTGCAGGTTGCGTCTTTGTGCGTGTTGCTTCTGCAGTAACTGCACCACACTTTATGGCGACACATTCTCGCTCTGTGTCCTTTTTGACCACACCTGAAGCACACAGCATCAGCACTGCTTGATTCTCGGTTACCTGCTCTTGCTGAGGCAGATCTTTGGCTAGGCTGTATTTGTGCCTTCATAATGTTATCATCTGAAACAGCTGCGCGCATCTTCTCAGTGTCTTCATAACTCCGCAGCTTGGTTTTAAATTTGGAAAAAGTGATTTTGCTTTCACTTTTTGTAATGTGGACAATTAAGGGTTTAAATGTCTCTGGTAGGCGCTTCATAATTATTGCAACAAACTAGCCATCACTTAATGTCCGTCACACTTTCATCGTGCTCTTTCAAAAGTGAAGTCAGTTCAGTATAGAGGCTTATGACCTGGGGTTTGCCTGTGCCTGCGTAATAGTTTCTCAGGATTCTCAGTGCTTTCCAACCGCCATCA
Source organism: Ctenopoma multispine (assembly GCA_034779795.1). Lineage (NCBI taxonomy): Eukaryota > Metazoa > Chordata > Actinopteri > Anabantiformes > Anabantidae > Ctenopoma > Ctenopoma multispine. The sequence goes on along the minus strand of JAUYWH010000003.1, from coordinate 14,427,853 downwards.
GCTGCGTCCCGCATGACCAATGACAAACTCTTGTCATCTAAAAACTGGATCAACTCCGCATATACCTCCGCATTTTTGGCACTCTCCTCTCCAGACGTCACCTTCATCGTCATCTTCCTTCTTTAAGAAGCCCTTGTAACTGGAGATGGCCCAAAAACTTTGTCTCCCATAGTTCATAATTTCTTTCATCAAAAAGTAAACAGTACCAGCGTATGCCCGACTCTGTGGTTCGTCTGCTCATAGTGCTGTGCATGTGAACATATAACTTACAATTAACTCTGATCACATACAACTGTGAGCACATATCCTAATAAGTATTAATTTACCTGAGCTCTCGGCCTGTCTGCTGAGCAAAGAGGATCTGTGCCACGTTGGACATAATAGATGTATGTAGTCCAAGATCAAAGTCAGTGCCATTTACATGTATTTACTCTCTACTAAAAACTAAAAAAAAATTACTAATTGCATCTTAGAATTTTTAATGCAGTGCCAGTGTCTTTCTTTTACAGACTTCTCTCCATTTATTCTCCACTTTTGTTTTCTCTAATTGTCTTCCTAATAACTCTACTTAAGAAGCCAACCTACTATGTATAGTATGCTCACTGCTTTCTGTGCACATCATACCTCTACACAACAAATTGTTGATTTATGTAGAAAAAAGAAAAGAAATACATGGGTGACCCACACTGAACCCTCAATATTCTTGTCTGGAGCATGAAATGGCACCAAAATTGCTCTCATACAGCTGTTCAGGTACAAAATAAATGAGCATCCTTTATTTAAACTCATCAAAAAAAAAAAAAATAGTGTGATTGAGAAATGCACAGTTGGACAGTGTTGTCAAAATCTTTTGGTAAGAAAACAGGCGCAAAAACAGTGTTTCATTTCATTTCCATGAGATTGTAACACATCATAGTGTTGGAGACAGTATGACAGGGAGTGAAAGCAATAGAGGCAAATACAACCCTTTTTCCTCTACAAAAGCATTGTTATGTTTTGAGGGTGAGGACGAGGGGTGCTGTGGCAGCAGTGGGGCATATGATGTTAACTTGCTCTTGAAGTTTTCATTATGCAGAATGTATCATGTTCACAAACCAAGTGGGTTTCAGTCCTTCACAATCATCATATCACCAACGTACTGTATGTATTTTCCTGAGCTCACATAGGGTCTGCTATGTACCATACTAGGATACAAATGAATTCACCAAATGCAACATCATGTGTATTACTCTTCATATTTCTTCTCCTGTCTTTACACTTCATCTTTTTTATGATGCATGGAAGATGAGTTGACCTTGGTGGTGGCTACTCTGTTAGCTATCTTCAATAATAGAGTACAGTATCTGTGGTAACCATGTGATCATTTTAGTGTAATAGAACATAATCTGAAGCTGATTTAATTTTCTAAAGTAAAACATTTCACTGATGGACACTACGGAGCAGTAATAAGGAAACAGAGCACTAGTCTGATGAATGCACAGTGCATGCATCCAAGCAACAGCAACATGATACAAGCATTAAAAACAAAGAATGCTGACTAATGAAGCTTCTCATATTGCAGCCCACCAGCAAGTATACCTTCCAAAGAGTGTCACTGTCAGTTAAAAATACATATGTATGTGTTCTCATGTTTAATAGATTAGTTATTTAAATACCTAAGTCATGCTTGACAAGGCGCTTCAATGTTGCAAGGATGCGGGTAACAGTGTCCTTGGATTGGCAGGGTTGGTGGTTTCTAATTTCCAACAAAGGAACTGGAGGCTGAGTTCCATCTCTAGGGTCGCACTGCTCATCTTTCCTGGAAAAACATAGTGTGTGCTGAGATCTCAGAAGATAATTCAGAAGGGCAAATACGTATTTTGCATTATATTGTAAAACAGAGAATATTTTTTATATATACGCCTTTAATATACACCATCCTTCGTAGTTAACTGCATCATCATCACCATAGCATTGTAAGCATAAGTGTAAATATGTCATGTTGTATAAATGTAACTAATAAAGTGAAATAACTGCACTTACATCATACATACATTACTTACATCATGCTTTTAAACTGAGAACAGCACAATGTGAATTCCAATGCTTTACTTTAAACAATGTACAAACTTGAGGGAAAATTAAACAACAGGCACTGGCCTTGGTCATCTTAAGGATGTTTAAAGATTGTGAGGAGGAGGAGCAGGGGGTCAGGTATCATCTCTACAGTTAATGGCCAACCTGCTGTGCCATCTTACCACAGCTGCGAGTGTGCTTTTGTCATGGCAGTAAAATTAAGAGTTTTTTTTTTCTTCACAATTAGTAGGTTAAAGAATGGGTCATAGGGGACACTGAATAAAAAATGCCCCATTCATCGAACAAAGTTCAGTACATATCGCTGAAATACTGAAGAAAGGCACGCCGCCACATAGAACAAGAATAAAGCTAAAAATATACCCTATATCCAGTTTTTGAGCTTCACACAGATAATCAAGGTGTGATGGGAATGTGTTAAGATACGGTTAGACCAGACAGGCTTGTGTGATGTGGCCAAAAGCAGGAGAGGAAATAGCATTGGTAGGGCTGAAAACTTAACCTGTCTGAGCAAGCATAGCTAGCATTAGAGCGATTTGTTCTGATCAAAGGGGTCAGATGTTTTGCAAGGTGCAGTGAGAACGGAGAGTCTGACTTCTGGTCAGACTGTACTATGTTTGTACAGAGAGAGCTTAACAATAAAACAAAGCACTTTCTCTTCCAACCCTCGCCATCTGTCATAAACCTCGATTAGTGAAGAAAATTAGATTAAACATTTCTGTAAGGTGCATGTTCTCACTCTCACTGTTCTAAAAACAGCTATTAATCTCTACTTAGAGCTGGTGATTCCTTCATATTGAACGAATTCAGTTACTGCCCTTTGGAAATATTCTGGGCACATCTGATAAGATCCAAGGGTACAACAAAATGCTCAAGGGACTGCAACTTGCAGCTGCCCTTAGGATGTTCGGTATCCCACAGGAGGAGTTCAAGCAATTTGCTGGGGGAAAGGACATTTGAGCTGCTCTGTTAACCTTCATTGCACCTTGGTCATGATCCTAAAAATAAATCTGTTGGATTGATATGGTAGTAGGGTATGTAAGATCGACTGTAAAAGTTTGCATCAATGGCATGAGTTATTCTTCTATGTTGGTAATTTTGATTTTAAAATATTGCGACATGGTAGACACAGATGTTTTTCTTGCCTTTTTTAAATGCCAAACACAAATGTATGATTGTCTGGGGAAAAAATAGAACATCTCATAAAGGTTTAAAAACCTGTGGCAGAGTGACAAACTATTTATTTATTTATTTTGTGGATGTTTGTGCTTGTGTTTACTGATGCATGTGAAGTTTGGTGTTTATCACTCATTTTGAGAAGCCATCAGTTTTCACTCAGTAAGTGGCAGTGATGACTAGTAATTTAGGGAGTTGAATAAAAAATAATCTCTTGCTTTAACTGTATCTGTATCTTAGCAGATGATTAGAACATTTGATCATCACTCACTCAAAGATTACTTTCAAGGAACTAGAGACCTAGAGAAGATGGTGAAAATGGTGAAAAAAATATCAAATATCAAAGTATTCCTTTGATATAATCATGTTTGGCACATTCACTAGGGGTTAATGTATCAATGGAGGATTGTGCAAATGAGTGGAAACATTACATTTGTCATCAGACATGAGTCAAAGCATTCATTTAATTAACCCAATTACCATCTGAGGCTGATATTACAATGCAGAGGTTCACCGTTAAGTCACTGTCAATGTGTTTTGATTACTTATGTTGTCCCTTTTCTCTCCCTCACGCTCTCTTCCCTCTTTTTTTCCTCTATCTCTCTCTCTCTCTTAGTCACTCTCTGCGAGCAAATGCATCTTATTATGCAAAGGCCAAGCTGTAGAATTAGCAAGGTAATAGATGTGATCCGCTTGCTAACCTCAGCCAGCAGTCATGCACAGAATATCAAAGAGGGTCTTACACACAAGTGAGCTGCATATTGCTGCGCAGGGCTTGTCATCACTCTGTTGAGAGCAAGCGTGTCGGAGTGTGTGAGCGTGTTGTGTTATGTCACATATGTGGTCAACATCTGTTGCTGTGGGATAAAATTTAGAGGTCAGGGTGTGAGAAAATGTCATCTCTTACTAGAAATACAACACACCTGGTATGTTTGTGTGCTTATGTTTGAATACCTTAGCCTATTGTTATTCACATGTTTTTGTACAGGACCACTGAATATGTCAAATCTTCACACCCTCTATTTCTCAATCTAACCATAAAGGCAACTTCCAAAAGAAGACAAAACTTGTAAAACTGTGGAAGTCCATATGAAGTAATTTGCTAAAATATAGGGACTAAGTAACATTCTCAGATAGAATAAAAGGGAATTACATTACCTAGCATTGGCAGCAGTGGCAGATGCGTGGGCTGACGTGCGCTCTCACTCAGCTGGAATGACATTGCGCCTTTCAGTCGCATATCAGATTCAACGCTTGATTCTGATCAGCTGAGGGCTTGTACTGAAAATGCATAAAAGGTGTGTGTGCGTGTGTGTGCATGCATGGCTTGTAATGGTGGTGAGCGTGTGAATGTGCATCTCTGAACAGCTGATATGGCGGATGTGTGTGTCAGCGTGAATGTGGGTCTGCTTGTGCGTTGGTTCCAAAAATGCTGATTTGCACGGTCGAAAGGAGCAGATTTTCATATATTTAAGGACAGGCACATTGACAGGCCGAGGGCATCGATGCATTAGAAAAGCCTGTGTAAACTATAAGCTGTTGGATAGTGAGAACGTGCATAGGGCACAGCTGTAATACACTCATCCCTGTGTCCTGGCGTTAACCTATTTTTTCATCCTGTTTCACTTCTTTTTGCTTCTTGTCCAACTAGTTAGTTAATCAGTGCTAAGCATCAGTCCCATGCAAGACATTTTCATGTAAAAGACTGTAATGCAGACTTAAAATATGCACTTTTTCCTCTTAAATCCTCAACTCCTGTTCTTCTTTTCTTCTCCATTGGCCTTTGGCAAAAGTTTTGGAATCAGATGAATAATGCGTGTCACAAAATGACTGAGCTATCAGAAAGAGAGCAATGAGAGGGAAGAGGGGACAACACTTGCCCCTTAAGTCCATTTTGGTTGTCATGCGCCTGTCCACCTTTTCCAGGTCAAGACAATGGTAAAGGTAATGAAGAGCTAAATGTTACTAAATGGCATGACTTCTTTAAAACTGTGATAGGAAAGTCAAACTAAGAGGGAGCAAGAAATTTAAGGCGTAAAAAGGAGAAGGGTAGAGAATTGAAAACCGGAGAGCGCTGAACCTCTGGATTGTTATCTGCAGACTGTCGAAGGATGGAGGGGTAGACAGGAGGGGAGACTTTCTGCATGAGGAAGCTCACCCATTGTTGGTTTGAAGCAAGCAATGGAGTGATGTGAGGACAAGCAGGGAAGATGAAGAGAGAGGGAGAAATGCAGAATGAGAGAAATGTCAGCTCCCAGGAGAATTTTTGGCCTTGGAACCTCCTGTGCAATGCAGAACTCATGTTGTTGTTGTTGTTGTTTTTTGTTTTACAGTTAAAGTTGTGGCAAAAAAAAACAGACTGGGAGAAACGATGTACTACAATACCACATAAAGCAATGACATGAAAGTGACTGAAAACTACATAGGCTTTTAGTCTAGGAGGATGATTTTCATTTGACTCAACTGTTATAGCAAACCTTTAGCATTACAGGTGGCCAAGAAATGTAATGTTTGTCTACAAATATTGCTCGTTCAGTGATGTCTCACCTTCAAATCATGCAGAATATATCCCTAACCCTAGATTCAGCTGCAGATAACCAAAATCATACTAAATGTGATGTCCTAATATCAACAGTGTCGGTCAGTAACTCAATAATGCATCAGTAATAATATATGTACATACATGTTCATGGAAGTTAAAATTTGTTTGCTGAGATTCATCACACTGAACATTTCGTACTTTCAGTCAGTGAAGGTATATTCAGTTAACTATGGTACAGCAGCCACAGCATCATTTAGTTTCCGTATAGTTTTAATTTAATGCAGATGATAGGTGCACTCTTAAGTTACCAAAGTATCACTTGGTGAGCCAGTGATGCAGAGTAGATTTGATTCTGTTCTCTTTACATGACCCTGTTTTCCCCTGAAGCAGGCCATTGTTCTTGTCCTTCCTCCCATCTTTCTATACCACCAGAAACAGACTTTGCTCAACCTGCAGGCAAGTGTAGAGCAAAGGCCATGGAACTATCCATCTATATCCATTCTCTGTCTCCCTAAATGTGTGACAGAGGTCACCTTGAAGCCAGACACTTTTTAAATGTACACCAGAAGAGGCATAAACACACACACACAAACACACAAGCGCTCTGAGCCCTCATTCTGTCCTTGTCCATCTCTAACCCTTCCTCGCTCTCTGTATCCTCAGCTATCTGTTCCTGGCTGTCTGTCTCTGACCTCTTCTTTGCTCCACACTTTTCCCTGCATGTATTTGGTTATCATTCCTAATTCTAATATAAGTGAATCACTATAGTGATTTATTAAATATTATTTAATGTTGACGTACTCTATCTTGATATGTGGACTAGTTGCTATTAAACCATAGCCCTGCTAAGACAGGTCTGGAGCGCCTGCTGACAAGCGCATTGCATTTACTATAGCTACTTCTCAGTAAAAGTCTCTCAGTTGTTCCCAGAATTAACTTGATACCGAAAATACAGCTCTGACATTGATGTACAAAAGTATCAAGGAGACAATCAGGCAAACATCAATTAGATGGCAGTCTAGACGAAACAGTGAAGCTAAAACTTTATATCAAATTCCGTCACAAGCTACACATGCGCTGATAGCTGCACACAGTGGGACATTTAAATTATATAGTTGTCTTTGGTCATCAGCCACGGTGTGTTTTTACACATACAGATACAGTACAGTACAGTAGCTCTGCTGTCTGTCTCCCACCAGCAGGCACAGCAACAATGTTAGTCAATCCCAACATGTTAAACAGAAGCCACAAAGAATTGGAGAACTTAAAACTGTTTAAAATGTCTTCACATCAGGTAGTTAACTGACCTTTTGCTTTGCATTTAGAGCAGCACATTTAACATCCCCACCTTGTCTCTCACCCTATCCAGAGTTGTTTATCTTCCGCCCTTGATAAAGTGAAGGGCCTATTGTCTGTGTGTGCACGCACATTGTGTGTGCGTGTGTGCCATGAACAATCAGTTGAAACATTTCCCACAGTCCCAAACCAGATCAACTGACCTTCCGCAGACATGTGAGCAATGAAGAGTGATGGACGAAATGGGAAAGAGGATCAGTACTGTGGAACTGTTGGAGAAACAGCAGGAAAAAAGAGGAAAGAAGGGTACTACAAATAAAGTAAAAGGCGTGGAGGGAGGGTCGTGGTGCGCGAAAGATGACGGGTAAGGCTGTATACACATGATAAGCAGTCTGGGCTAAACTCGCTGCTGGATGGTGAAGCTGGACTCTGGTGAATCAGTAGTTTTAGGGGCGTGGTGTGCTAAGCATGTAATTTATTTTCTCTAGAGGACAAATGTTTTCAGATGCATCTGTCACCAAGCAGATTTGATTTATACAAATTGTGCTTTTTTGTCTCATTAACTTAATGTGTCAAACACATAATAATGGTGAAAACATGAGCCGTAAGCTTAACACATATGAGAATTTCTTTCATTTATAGCCAAGTATACATTCATGTTACATCAATAGACAATACACGTGGAATTAGAAGTGGCATTAGCCTGAAGTTCGAAATCACTGCTTTCATATATATTATATCATATTATAACAAATCTGCAGTAACTAATTTATTTTTGGCAGAGGATACCATTTTTTAATACAACACTGATTTACTGTATCACCAGATATGTGCTGCCTTTAACAGCAATCAGTAACCAAGACATTACATTTGTAGGCCAAGCATCTAAACAATGATTTTTAATTTGATATATGTTTAAGAGCTGCAGACTGAGGAGATAATTATGTTGGTTCATCACTTCAAATGATCCATCTGACATTGTCACTTTGTATAAAATGACAGCAAATAAAACCATTATTTATTAACAAATATCAGTTCCCATGTTCAATTTGTATACACTGTTTTATAACCATGCAAGTGTGTATGGGGAAACCTGTTTTTGGACCAGTGTGTGTCATGTAATGAAGGTGGAAGTTGTATTGTTGCAATTTGGCCAGTAGATTAAAAACTGCTTCAGGGCCCAGGACTAACATGATAACACTTGCTTCTTAAGATAAATACATCTTATCATAAGCTTTCAATAACAAAAAATACAGCTAAGCCTGACAGGAATTTTATTGAGATTGCTTATATTTAGTCATAAATAAAAATATGACATTAACTGATGTTTGACTTGATGATGCCGCTTTGTAAAAAATCAGTGTTAATATATATTTTACCCTGAGAGTCAAGGCTGAGCAAGTTCCAGCCATCACATGTAGACAGCCTAAGAAATAGGGTAAAATGAGACCCTGTAGACAGCTGCAAACAGCAAGAAAAGGAATCTTAACCAGTGAAGATAGCAGTAGAGAGTAGAACATGGAAGGGAAATATGAACCAAAACTAACCACTGTTTGTCCTCGGAGAAAGAGCATGTTTCAAACAAATCTTGAGGACATCCATATATCTCAGTACACTATTTGGAATCCCTTGAAATCTTTCCCAAATTCAACCTTAAAAGAATTGGTGAGGTCGAGGCATCCATGAGTCATGGCCATCATATTTTGCTACCACTCAATCCCTACAGCACATAAGCCATGTGCTCTGCAAGCTGCTGAATAAGTCTCTTTCCTGTAAACAGCCCACAAGTTAGTGTGTTGAATCAGTTTGTGTGTGAGTGTATGTTTTTGTCGAGGTTATGTGTAGGAAAAGAGTTTATTATGTTTTCATCAGGGTTACATTCCAGAATGATATATCAAATGCAAAGGACTTTGTCTCAAGTAATTCCTATTATATAAATATGTTACGGTTACAATAAATATAACCAGCCTTAAAGGAAGGAATTTGTTAAAGAAACATACAGCATCTCTCACTGTTACTAACTGACACTTAAGAGAAAAGATCTTTAGGTAAAAATAATAAAAGATTTCAAGTTGAGTGGCCATGAAGTCCTGCAGTTGTCAAACTGCACTACAAGCAGGAGGGACAGCTTAGTCTCTATCTATAGCTACTCTTTCTTCTTTCACCTCGAGCCTAAACTCAAAGTTGCTTTTTTCCTTGAGTTCAGCTGGATGAGCTCAGACTTTGGGCGTTTGGTCTTCCTCTGCTTTATAGGAGCCAGTAGTGGAAGAAAAGGGCTTCTAACAAACACAGCTTTCAGTGTTAGATGACTGACATAATAAGCTATAAACTGTATTTTAATATTGTAGATGGCCTGGATACTCTAGATAAAGTACTGCTGGATAGGTTAATGCATCAAAAAGATTCCTACAGCCATTTTTATCTTCTTAGTATACTCTAGCAAAAATAATATATACAATCAAATGAGACTGTCCACCTAGTGTGACATTGTAGGTTGTAAGCAAATTTGTTTTGTAACCTTAGCATGTGTATTTAGTGCCTAGACCTAACCTAGATGTCTTTATGCTTAATCACGCCCAAACCACTTGGGCGCATGGTCGAAATCCCGATGACACAAGTCATGTTAGGCATTACCAGCCACAATTTTGGTGCAATGGTACAAGATGGCAGCTGCATTTTGGCATCTGATGTCAAAAGGGGTGCAGTTTTAGCAAACACCTGCTCCGTATGTGGGGGCTGTCTTTTACACAAAGTTTGTCATCCATGTGAGGTTATCTGGAACTTGACTTCCTTCTTGTTAGGTGGAAACATTTCAGTAGCTTCATGTGTCTGGCACATCATGAAATTACTTAATTAAATTCAATAAACAATCAAACTTTTAACTCATAACACATGGACATTTTTCAGTCCTCAAGTTCTTGCAATATACCATTAATTCTACAGTTACAGAGTTGCAAGTGGTAAAAGTCCTCCATAAGAAAAGAAGGACAAATAACATGGCATTAGCTGTAGCACACTGTTGATTAGTCAATCTTAAAGTCAGGCTGACTTGAGGGTCACTTTAATGTCTTGTGTTGGAAAATAATCACAGATTTAAATCCCTGCAGCGCTTTTTTAACTAATTTTAAGAAATAATTTTTTTCAGTTTTTTATGTTGCGCTCTAACCACATATCACTACTTATATAAGCCAAGGCACCTTTATCATGCATCACACTACTTTAAAAGATTAAATAAATGTAAAAAATACATAATCTGTGTTTTCAGGCATTTACTATTTCTAAGTAAAACCCGTCTCTCCTTCAACTGAGAACATGCAGTCAAACAGCTCATTCTGCAATGTCCCCTTAAACACAGCAAACGTCTGCAGGTACTGCTGCATCCAGAGATCCAACTAAGTCCACCAGCCCCATGAAAATGCCAGGATTGCTCAAACGCACCTCATAATTGAATTCAGTCTATTATCTTAGACAAAATGTGTTAGTTTTTGCCCCTCTCCTTTTATTGTGATTTAATTCTACTCTATCCTGTAGCTTTCATAAAGCTGTGTAACGGTATTTACATTGCATTTTCCATTTTTCATGTAGCTGCTAGTCTGTTCATACTTTCTCACTTTTTCTGGAAAATGTATAAAATTCTTCATGTGAGACAGGTGGGGTGGTGCCTCAGCGCCCTCTATTGGCAGGACGTCACTGTTTTTAACTTCTGTTTTACAGTGTATATGAACACAATTCACTGTACAGGGAGAATCATAGCCTATAGCATCTACCATTTCAGAAATATTGAGTATTGAAAAGAAGGTCTTATTGAGCAGGAACATGCAAGCAAAAACAACATAACTGAATGAACAAAATAAATAATATCCTTAACCCTTATCTGAATAAACTGACGGATGTGTTTGAAGGTATATAATTGTAATATATTAACACCAGTGTTACTCTATGGGCTCAGAGGTGTACTCTACATCTGATGTGGTTTTAGTGCTCAGTTTCAAGAACACATTTTCTCTTTCTTCTCCCCTGACGGTCACTGCAGTCTGGCTGACAACTGGAACACAGCTAATCTTCTTTGTCTGTTGCTTCAGCAGCCTCACAATGCTTTCCGCACTGAGTATCGTGTCCCCCAGATTACCAACAGGTGCCTAAAAAGCAACAAGAGTGTCAGTAAGCAGCTGTTACTTGAGGCACTGACTCAAGTCTCCAGCTGCGCAGTGGGTCCTGACGCCAGGCAGGGTGTCAGCTTGGATATGCTCAGAGACAGGAAGACCTGCAGACTGTGAGACCTGTGTCATAATGACTGCTGACTGCTAAGTTCAAGATATTGGCTAGGGTTAATATTGTTTTTTTTGTTTGTTTTTATATAAATCCAATCTGGTGTATGTATATTTTTACACAACTGTTTCTATGGGTCTGGGGTTGTGATCATCAGCAAATGATGGTCTGAATGACTTAATTATTGACCTGTGAATAACAAACAATTAATTTGAAACTGTCGAGTCTATAAAATGCACCATTGCTAAAAAAATCCCATTCCAGCATAGAAAACCTGGATCTCATTCATCAATATCTTCCAAAGTTGTTTTCTTAATTTTTTTAAAGAAAGTTCTAAGAACAGTCTGTATCAGATTCCTGATGTGTTCTTAAACCACAGATTTGCTCATACCTTTGTGTGAACAAACATGTTCTACTTGTTCCTATTTAGCATATGTAAGCATAGGCCCATAAAAGGGCATGAGACTGTAGAGCCATGTGCACAAACAAGAATCTCACACAGAAAGACCGCACTGGATTTCAAACAGACTAGTTCAGTAGCTCTGAAGCAGAGGCACCTCGGCAGGAAGTGAACAGCAAAAGATTCATATTAAGTACTAGTCAGTAGTGGATAAAAAAATATCACACACTCGGGATGCACATACGTGTTTGTAGTGGTGGCAGTGGGGGGGAATATATCATAATTATTTTTGAAATAATGGACATTTTTTAAAATATTTTTATTGGTAAAAAATATGATTGTAATTGAAATCCTTAAAAAACATTGGTTATTGTCAGAGTCTTCATGAAAACTGCGTAAGTGCGTTTTAAAAAGATAAATCTTTTTAAAAACAGGCGGTGAATCAGGCCCCTCATTCCTGTGGAAGTATCATGATTTGGGCCTGTTTTGCTGCCTGTGGACCGGGACAATGTTTTTCAATTAACAAACAAATTCTACAGAAAAATTTCAAGGTATCCATCTTTGAAATTCAGTTTAACAGAAAGTGAATCACGCAGGAAGACAACGATCTAAACACAAAAGTTATTTTACCAAAGAATTTAACATTTTCATTAGTCACGTCGACCCTGAGCTCCACATAATGAAGTTCATGATGGAGTTGTTACTCCTCTCCTGTGAAACTCTCCCACACCCCTCTAAGGATAAGCACCTCACAAATTAAAATCTTTGAACTAAAGGAATTTCACACATCTTGGTCATCTTGAAAAATTAATTAATTGCTTTCATGAAACTGATATCAGTATGAAATGAAATGTGCGCCTCACTGCTGCTCTGTACCCACAATGCTTCTGCAATTAATTAACACTGTAATTATCAGTGCAAGGATTAAATTATCATTTGTTAATGAGTCTAACTCACTTTTGGTGAGCAGTGTTTAGGTTTGCCTCTAGACAATGCAAAACACACACTGTAAAAAAAATCCCGTAGTTTTTACGGAAAAAAACTGGCAGCTGGGGTTACCAGAACAATTCCGTAAAATATACAACAGAACAGTAATTGCTTTTACCGCAAATAACATGTACATTTTACAGTTTAAACCAGCATATAACACACTGGAGTTCTGTTATATTTACTGGTTTATACTGTA
>JAUYWH010000003.1:14362241-14414811 GCA_034779795.1 Ctenopoma multispine | reverse complement strand
GTTTACCAATTTACAGGCTTTTACTGTCGTGGTTTCACAGTTTTTTACTGTAAGATCTACGGACATTTTTTACAGTGCAGGACACATATTTAGCTTCTGTTGTATTTGATGTAAATTTTTGTTGGTGTATTTCCAAACCTTTTGATGTTCCAAGTGCAAATTTATTGGATGATAAAGTGTATCAGGTGATGGTGCTGGTCTTCTCTCCATCAAAAGCTCAACTCCTTTAAAAGCTTATGAAAGACTGGGTAGCGTTACTTCGACACATCTTTGTGTTTTCATGCATGAAATCCATAAATGTTCACATCTCACAAGTAGACATTGTCTGTCCTTTGACATTGCTCGTGCCACCAAACAATACATATATATAAGTAGTTACAGTGGTCAAGTAGTAATACAACCGAATTCCGGAAAAGTTGGGACGTTCTTTTAATTTGTATAAAATGAAAACTAAGAGACTTTCAAATCACATGAGCCAATATTTTATTCACAACGGAACATAGACAACATAACAAATGTTACAAAATTTACAATCTTATGCACAAATTGAGCTCATTTCAAATTTGATGCTTGCTACAGGTCTCGAAACAGTTGGGACAGGGGCAACAAATGGCTGAAAAAGCAAGAAAAGAGTCAGCTGGGAGAACATCTAGCAACTAATTAAGTGTCTGCAGTCCAGATCGTTCAGCTATAGAGAATATTTAGAGCATCATTAAACAAGAAATACGTCAAAGGCGACCACAAACTCTTCAGCAGCTCGGAACCTCTATCAGGCAAGAATGGGACCAACACAAAGACTCCAGATACTCGTAACCTCGATGCCCAGATGTCTTCAAACTGTTTTGAAAAGAAGAGGAGATGCAACAACATGGTTAACAAGCCCCTGTCCCAACTATTTTGAGACCTGTAGCAAGCATCAAATCTAAAATTGTAAAATTTCTCATTTGTTATGTTGTCTATGTTCTGTTGTGAATGAAATATTGGCTCATGTGATTTGGAAGTTTTCATTTTAGTCAAATTTAAAGAACGTCCCAACCTTTCCAGAATTCGGGTTGTAGTTCAAAGGACAAATGTAATCCCTAGTATCCCTTATCTTTTTTTGTACTTAAACAGCAACCTCTATAGACTGGACACTATTGATGGCAGAAGAAACATTAGAATTGTGTTACTGACTAAAACTTGTTTGGTTATTGTTTAATGCCCTCTATTGTTCACCCTGCCACTAATAACGACTGTGAAGTTTCCTGGTTTTGTTTGCAAAATTGAAAAACAGTTCCTGCACTTAGCAAAAGAAAACCCTGACAACTGCAGTCTGCTTTGTGTGATAGGGGAACATCAGTGTTAATTATTTACACACTGTTAATACAAGCTGAACAAATACGGCAGCTAATGTGTCAGCATTTTCACTATTGATTTTATGTTAATGAGTATGTCAGTATGTTACAATGAACATAATGACCTGCTTTATGCAGCTCATTAACGAATCCCATTGTCACATATGCACTTGAAGACATAATGTTTGTGTACATTTGGACATGTTTTGCATAGGGTTGCTCTGTAGGCTGCATGGACCCAGGAGTCAAAATTCTGTTAATTAATTTTTTCAAATTTACACTTTTGTAATGTTTATACTGTGCATTGTATGCGAGGTGTAAAAAGCAAAATGGATTTGGCACCAGAATTGATCTGATACAGAGAAATAACTTAAATCTTCCTCAGCAGTTTTTCCCCAGGTGCTACACTCATCTCCACAATGTTAGGATGTGTAAGGACAGTATATACTGTAGGTCAGTCACTCATGATGTAACCCTTTACTCCCGTTATAAATACTGCTAGAGTTTGTATTAAACAATTGTCTGTTTTATTGAGGACTACACAGTTGTCTAAAGTAAATGTACAAAAAAATCAATGAATTTGTTGTACTATTTCTCTCCTAGTATTTTCTCTAGAGATAATACAGAAAGTAGAAATGCACTGATCAGGCTTTTTCCTCCCCCATTATTGACCTTCAGCAATTTGCATTTATGTACAAAACTACATTTGGAGACCAGAAATGAAACAAGATTGAAGTGGTGGTTTACAAAAAAAAACATTTAAACATTTTGAGTTTAAAGATGAAATGCCTCTTCGGCCAACTGGAGAACATCTGAACATAAAGCTTATATACACTTCACATTTTAAGATATGTACATAGATATTACATTTTGCTGATTCCATGTTCACATGTCATAGAACATTCATGTGTCATTTTCTATTATATTAAATCTCCTGAAGCCATATTAAT
Organism: Ctenopoma multispine; assembly: GCA_034779795.1. Classification (NCBI taxonomy): domain Eukaryota; kingdom Metazoa; phylum Chordata; class Actinopteri; order Anabantiformes; family Anabantidae; genus Ctenopoma; species Ctenopoma multispine. The sequence goes on along the minus strand of JAUYWH010000003.1, from coordinate 14,412,527 downwards.
AGATATTCAGAGTGACTGAATTAGTGAGGAGGTACAGACTCCCACTCTGCAGCTGCTGAAGGGGTTCGCCATCGCAATTATTTACACTGCATCCAGAATCGTAAATGTTAGCATACATTAAATATATAGTATATTCCATTATTTGATATTGTGGCAATCATAACATTAAATGTCCAATCTTAGTTTGGGACGTTTAATTCAGACAGATGTGTGATTACAATCCCAAAACATACGGTAACATAATCGGTAAGTTGAAGTTCAGTTACCGCTGACGTGCAGTACACAAACTGAAAGCTTTGTGCATGCCTTGCCCATAAGCTCTATCAGGCTTTTGATTTGATGCACGACAGAAATGTCTGAAATAACCCTACAAACAGACACCACCGAAGTTTGTTGGTTCCCTTTGGATAATATGAGATGAAGATCTATCATAAACCAATTACATGATGCCTGAATCACAGTGACACAATCAAATGTCATTTACCATGACTTGCTGACACATTCTGTCACCTATGACAGAATAATTAGTAGCCTCATCATAAAAAGCAGCGAAGATACTGCAGCTGTGTAGTGTGCCTAAAACGTCTTGCCTTGTGCCCAGAGTTGTGATTGAAAGGATTTAATATTATTAAAAAATGTAAATATTAACACAGATGTAATAAATTTGTTCTGTGACTTGTGAACACAGGATCAGCAAAGTCTACATATTATGTACATAAAGGTATTTTTTGTAATTTGGATGAGGTCTCTGTCTATGCACAACTCCGCCAACAAAAAAAAAATTCCTTTTATTGCTCAGTGATGTTTATGGCTCTCAACATGTAAAGTGTATAAAAGCCTAATGATGACGTTTGTATGAGCTGAAGAGGCAGTTCACCTATACTGTAGTGGCTTTGTGGCTGTATGAAGTCATATGCACACACAGATGACTTCATTTGTGCTCGCAATTTAGTAATTTGTGCTCTTGATTCAGTAATATGTGCACATGATTTAGTTTTTTTTACTTCCCCATGGTACGTCTGGGGCTCTGTACTTATGAATGGGCAGTGTACATTAATAAACATTTCTCTAAATGTTTTAGACTAAGTCAAAAGCTGCATTTTCACTCTTTCACTCATTTACCCCACACATCCCTGTGAGGACGAATGGTCCAAAGGTCCTTCTGAACATTGTACATATGTGATTCACAGCTAAAGAGCACGTTTGTGGTTATTGGACAAGTATTAGCTCAAGTATATTATTTTCTTGCATGCAACAGTTACTTTTGGTACCAAACAGAATGCATACAGAGTGACAGATCTCTTTGATACAGTCCATGGAAACATTACAGAAAACCTGAAAGGTAAATGCTTTTCAAAGCTCATCTTTGAATTTTAACACGATGTTCACTTTATACACTATATGAAAGGGTGCAGTGACATAAACATACCTCTGTGTTTCGTAGATAAGCTCTAATTGACAGAGAAAGAAAGAGAAAGTACCAGTGTTTATATGATGTTGTGGATGACCTCCCCCTCTCCCCCCAAAAAAAAAAAAATGACACTGTCATGTTACAACACTGTCTATATGTCTTTGTCACAAATGCACCATGGGATTGTGTTGAACCTGTTCTTCTTTCATATACACAGTGCAAATCCTCAACTAATCATAAATCATAGGCCCATCTGGGAGCAATGATTGATTTCATTGCAGTGAATAAAAGGCAGAATCAGCCTCGCCTCTCTGTTCCTCAAAACCCCTGCAACTCTTCCTGCTGTGCTCACTCTGCCAATCCTGTGAAGCTACATAGTAGACAGTATGTGTGTGTGTGTGTGTGTGTGTGTATGTATGCGTGTTTGCATTTGTGAATTTCGGTGTGTACATCAGTGGGAGTAATGAAGCAGAGGATGAGGCTGACATGAAGTCTATCAGAAGGTGTCAGTTTGGGTTAATCCTGATGCTATCCTGTCTGTATACACTATGAAACACAGACACACACACACACACACACACACACTTAAAGTATGAATTCATCAAGCTTATGAATAGAACCACACAAGCCTATCCTTCCTACACACATGCTCTCTCACATCTCATAAGTTTGACGTGAAAGTAATTGAGGAGGCCTTTGTCAATTAACATAATTTCACTATCTGCCTAACCTGTTGCTGCTTCTGTCATTACAAGTGTCAATTCCTATGCCATGCTACGTGTATTTTCTCTAACGGAATGGGTTACTAAGGTCTGTAAGTGGCTCTCAGTGGTACATAACATTGTAATCATGTTAAATACCAGGTGCCCCTTTGTTCAGCAGAGCAGAGAGAATTTTATTTTTGCAGTTAATGTGTGGTTTCAGTCACATTTAGTCTGTGATCCTCCATTAAGGCGTGGATTGACATACTTGTTTGCCAATATTCTCCAATATTTCTCTGGCATCATGTGTTCTGACGTAGAGTTAAACACAACAAACCTTTTCAACTGTTTGAAAAGGTAACACAGCCGTCCCACTGAATACAGAAAGCCAAACTCTGGCGCTCCCTGACTGCTACACAGCTCTAGCAGCCAAGCTTGCAAACACAGGTTTAGTGGTAAGGTTAGTGCAAACTCCCAGCAGCAGTTGCTCTTGTCTACACATATAAGAGCTCAAAAAGAAACAGAGACAAAACAAGTGCAATTTCATATTTTATATACGAAAGAGATTTTGCAAGGTAGCACAGTGGAAAAGTTTTGGAGTTTACCAAACAAGACAAAAAAAGTGATTGGATGTGAATATAAATTCCCGGGACAGAATCATTTACTGTATCTAAAACAGGAGTACCTCAGCTTGATGCAGAGTACAGGGGAAAAGTAGAAGAGCAACTTTACAATTCACCACCACAACTGATGTGTAACATCTAGCAGCAGTTTCTAAACAGCGTTTTGGTTGAACTATACTGGTGCCTTCAGTTTGTTTTAAAATGTTGGACTTCCTTGCATGGGTGTCTCTGTCAGCTCCATGTTTTCTCATTCTTACTGAAGACGTAAATCTGGTAGCAGCAATAACATTTTATTTTTGTGAACTTTACAACAATAGAGCACCACAGCACAAAGTAATAAGCTATTCCAGGTTTTCCAGTACTCGTTAGTAAAGGGAATTCAGTAATATATTTGTTCTGTTTATGGGCTTTGTAGATGATTAGAAAGATGCCGAAAACCACCAATCAAATAGCCACTTTATTTAAAATTAATCATATTACCAATCTCTGTCTTTACTGTATCTCTGCAGAACATATCTTTGAAAGTTTAGAAAACTTTAATTTCATATAAGAATTATCTGCTACCAACGGCCTTTCTCAGTCTATCTTCCTCTCGCTCTCCTGCAGCCCTTCCCCCTGCGGGTCGACATTTCCCAGCAGTACTTGATGTATATCTGACCTTTGATGTTGTCGCTGCACGTCCTAGAGCCTGAGGTCCAATTAAAACTAACAACCCCCAAGGCCCTCCAACCATCCCTCGAACACACCCTTTTGTTGCTTCTGCTACTTTTTGTCTCACCCATTACGCTCCTCTCTTACGTTCTTCCTCTCCTGCCAAAATGCACCTCTGCTCTTATCTTATGTCCTCATTTGTGATTTTAATCTCTCTCCTTCTCGTCCTCTTTTATTTTTATTTATGAGTCCGTTGCTAACACAAGATTGTCTGCTTTCCTTTGCAGTCTCATCTTCTGTCTCTGTTGTCACATGGCAGTCTGTCTTTTATGGGCACACAGATTTTGTCTTTGCCTCCCGTGCTGGTAATAGTTTCGGTGGAAACTCCAGAACTCCCATTTCAGCACGCTGCTCATTTCCTCACTTGATACATGGTCTGTGTCATGTGGAGGCAATATCCAGACCTCATTTATTCCATTTAAAGCACATTTGGTAATTTCAACAAGTGCAGATGCTGTAGAGTTCCTCGGCATATTCATTGCGATGACTTATGTATCTAATTAATGAGCTCCTGTGAATTTGATTTCACCTCCCTGCTTCTCTGATCAGCTGCCATCATCTCTTTGATGGAGAATGTCAAAACAAACACTAGATAGTACATGCACCAATACCATATAATAATGTATTGTAGATCATTATTATTAGCATTAAATTCTTGTGCAGTTATATTTTTGGAAATGGTTGCACGTTTATTAAAAAAATCTAAAGCCCAGGTTTCTTATTTACAAAAATATTCCCATCATTCATGTCTTAGATTAGACTGGAAGGATCATGAAGTCGTTCCAAAAATGTTGAGTCGATTTTAAGTCTGTCTCATTACATTTCCTTAAGTTATCCTATCATTTGTCTCCTTTATATATGTTTGTAATTTAAATGTTTTATTTCTCCTTTTGGAGAACATACTATAAGTGCGCCACCCCATGAAGAGTATTGGTCACTTTTTTCCGCACACGAGCCACCATTTGTCCAGGAAACAGCACCCTCTATTGTGGTCATCCACTGGTTCAGCTGGTTGCCACAATTCAGGTCCAGGAAATTTTCCCAATTCATACTATGGTGTACAGTTTCCATGGCATGAAAAGTTAATTTTGAAGATTCACATTTTACTTTTTAGTTTCACCTTTGTCTTGTTAAACTACAATATATAATTTTATCTGATAGTACTTTGGGGTAAATATAGATTCTGAAGACCATAGTGGTTCATGCAAGATTGAGCTGCAAATTAAACTCTTCAGTCAAGATACATATTACATATATATATATTTTTTTGTGTTTTACAAAGAAGGTTGTCCGTATCTAAGATTACCACTCACATTTCCTATACTGGCCAGAGGGGGGCGACTGCTGGCGCTGAGCCAAACCTTACGGAGTGTCAGGTCTTCCTCCACCGGGTCCTGACCTGCTGTCCACATCTCTGCCCATCTCTGTTAAATAATGCATGCAGACTGGTGACCTCCCTGACTCATCCTGACAGCAGTGCTGCTATATCTCACCATCGCTTGTAATTACACTCTACATGGTTAGAGAAGGTCAATGTATATGGTAGCACTCATGTAAATGTGTATGTTGTCACTGAGCATGTAGTTGGTTGGGTAAGAGATACGGGTCTGAAAAAAAAATCTAATTCGAACAGTCACAGAGACAGCTGCTTTATATATATATAGTGTAGGTGTGCAGTACAAAAGGTCAACTTATCCTCATTCACACACTGTAGCATCGGAGAATCAAGACTGAAATGAAGCACAGCAATTCACCAAGTTTTAGACAAATAGAGCACCATTTTAAACATTAGCTGTCAGCTGTTAAAAAGAAATTAAGGTTCAGTCAGTCTCTTCCTTATCCTGCCTCTCACTCACATATACTTTCTCAGTGTCTCTCTGCCTTTCTCTACATCTCCCTCTCCTTAGAGAGCAGTGTGAATGAAGGCGATTACAACATGGACAGCTCTCACCACAAAAAAAGAACCTTTTCAGACCTGCCTTTTCAGGCACTACTGCTTTTACATGTTTTATCCTCTAGATTACCATAATCATTTGGCTGAACATAGGCCTTTCTTCCATTTCATTTTCAAATGATGTTGAAACCTGCCTGCTCTGCAATATAGACAGTACGTAGAACACACCTCCTGCCAAGTATGGGACTTGATCCCCCATGGGAACCCTTTAATTTTTGTAAAAACCTACTTTCACATTTTCTACTTGTCAACGTGTTTTTTTTATATATCATACAGGACATTCAATGATGTACCTTGTTTTATAAAAATAAAAACATAATTTAAGGATTTAATTTGTTTTTAGATTTGAGTTATTAAAGTCAACCAGCATAAAATTATTAAGTCTGTGTCTATGTGCATATATGTAGAACACACAATATTTAGATGCCAGATCATTTTAGAACAGTCAAGTGGTTCTGAAGTTGCTTAGCCTAAGTATGGTGGCCCATGGGACTGTCAGCCACCCTCTACAGTGTTACAACACAAGTCCATTCATCTTGCTCTGCTCTATAGTAGAAAGATGCTTTGCAGCATCAGTGGGGGGTGAGGTTGATGGATGCTAAAAAACTTGGGGGTTGTCAGAAAATGGAGGCGACAATCTGGGCTTTCTGGGGCTGTGTCACAAGGCAACTCCAGGTATGATGGCAAGAGCTGAGGGAACATGTTGTGAGGGCACATGAAGGATTCCTACTCAAGGGCGAAAGAGGGGTGTCAGTGTGGAACTGCTGGCTTCCTTCGTGTCACCTTTGTACCCTTCCCCATAATGGATGCAACAGCCATTCCAAAAACAGCACAAGAGCACATTACTATCCTGGAAACACATACACAAACACATACTAGTACAGTACAGCATCTGCCTGTACAAACACACACACACACACACATCAACACAGTTAGTACGGATTCCCAAACACAGCCTGCAGTTGGTTCTCTCTCTCCCCTCTCTGAGTGACCCCTGATGAAGGAGTATCAGAGCAGTTGCCAGTGTGTCATTGGCATTCAGAACAGTGTGTGTATGTGGGTGAGCATGAACCTATCTAACTACAGACAACTGCTACACATTCACTGGTGATCAGGTTGACTTGGCATTGCTCATGGCATCACTCCTAAACTACTTACTGGCATTAGCAGTGCTGACACAGAGAGATGCAGGGAGATTTATTCGTCATACATACCCCCTCAGTGGCACTGTCTGTCATCACCGCAATGAGAAGGTAAACAGCTACAGTTGCAAGTTGCATTTTCCTGTTTTTTGCATTAATTTGTCATAAAATGTGATACACAATATTTCTAAGCTGATAAAACACAAACATTCACCATCTTTCATGTCTTTGTTGAACACACCTATTAAACAAACACTGTGATGGTGGGAAAAGTAAGTTGGACAAAAAGCTGATGTCACTAAATGCCAACCTGAGTCAGGTGTTGGCAAGTCCAGACAAACAAAACAAGAATGGAGGTGTGTTCTAGAACCTCACTGCCAGTCAAAAGTTTGGACACACATAGAAATGAGCATGTTTGTGAAAGAAAAGCAGATTTCATGACATCAAATTGATCAGAGTGAATGTGTAGACATTGTCCATATTGTAAATGACTATTGTAGCCGAAAACAACTGTTTTTTAAAAGAATTATTTACATAAACATACAGAGACCTAAATTCTGCAAACATTAGTACTGTCTTCTAATTGCATGTTATGTTTGCTAATGCTAATGTATTAATTTAAAAGGAGAACTGATCATAAGAAAACCATGTGCAATGATGGTAACACAAGTGAAGACCTGAAGACAACTGAATTCCAATGTGTGTCCAAACATTTGACTTTGATTTGACAAGACCTTTGATTGAGTGTTCTTGATTTGCATGTAGCTGGAAAGGTTTATAGAGTGATCTCAAAGAGTGTAGATATTCATGGTTAGACAAATTGTCTATAAATGGAGACACTTTGGTACTGTAACTACTCTCCATAGGAGTGGGCGCCCAGCCAAGATGACTCCAAAAGCACAATGCAGAATACTCGATCAATTGAAAAAGAACCTTATATTAACAGCTGCCGGGATTCATTGGTGCTGGTTAACAACTCTGTTCATGATTCAACCACACACAAAACAGTGAACAGACATGGTATCCATGGCAGGTTGTAACAACCTTTAAACTTATAAATGAATTAAACTGTAAGTATTTTCTTAATTATGGGGTATCTATTTTAAAATGATGCTATACATTTATAAGTTGGTAACAACTTATAGTGTAAGTATTACGTGTTACCTTGGGGTTGCACAGAAACTGATGTCTGGGTTTATCATATGTTTAATATTTTTCTTACATCTCACTGCTAAACTGATTTAAAAATATTTCAAATTTTCTTTTTAAGAGAACCTTTAATAACCACTTTTCAAAGTTATTGTATTTCATTAGTTATAAAGATTTTCTAAAAATGTATTTAAAGTGAAATTTTATCAAAAATACACCAGTTATTTAAAATTATTTTACTCAGCATATCCATAGAATATGTATGCAGAATGTGACAAATTTCCACTATTTCCAAGTTGTGACTTCAAAAATAAAGAAGCCCATAGAAAGACCCACATCAGAAACAGCTCAAAACCATTTTATTGTGCAGTAGAAAAAGCGTTTTTTCCTCCAGATGGTTAGATTCTCTTATCAAAATAGCATCAGAAGTGTTTTTCAACAAAAACCTTTAAAACATCACTCGCTGACTTTAAGGAACGTGATGAACCTCTAAAACATGATTCATAAGACAACATTACACTAAACTAAAAACATCTGTGAAATATTTAAAGCTTACCTGCAATTATATAGCCATGGGTGAGTTGTATTTCACATCTGAAGAACTCAGAAACAGCCTTTTCTTCAACTTCAGACAGGAGGCAGCAAGTAAATTGAATACAGAGTAGTAGAGAAAGGTCTTAAAGGCATCCCCTGGGGAATGGTGGCAGAGGAATAGTTCAGCAAGGGGAGAAAACGGTGCAGCTCGAAAGCTGGTGTGTGGGTTGGCTAAACCTTTATGTCCACAATGTACATAAAAAAATAATTGCATCTATGGCCGTTCATATTTAGGTCATTTCTTACTGCCATTCCTGACTTTTTTATGTATTTGTCATGTTTAAATGATTAAGATCATCAAACATTTTTTTTATGATAATTTTATTAATTAAGGAAAAAGAAATTGTCCAAATCAGCATGACACAATGTGAAAAAGTCAAAGAAAAGAACACAAAGGCTTGTCTCACATTTGCCATACAACGTTTTGCTTATACCAAGAGTTTAATATTCTGCAGACTGTTGACACAAACTTTTTTGGAAGGTGTGTGTCCTGAATGTGTCTGAATTCAAAATTAAATAAAAAAATCCTCCACAGTGATGTGAAAGACTCACTGCCAACACAAACGCTAGGTTCAGGGGGCAATTACTTTTTCACATATGGCCAAAATAAAAATGTGTTTAATTATCTGATTTATTTAAGTGTGACGAATATGCGGGAAAAAAAAAAACAGGAAGTGAGCAAATACTTTTTCACAGTACTGTATCCGTTGACAGTCTGATTTGTAACACTTGTGAATAAGAATTCATTTTGCTTCAGCTGCAGACTGATGAACAAAACAGTGAATCAATTGTTGTCATGTTCATCAACCACCCATTTACACTTCAGTGTACCCAGTGATGTGTGAGTTATGATTTATTTTGTAGGGATTGTACAGAAAATTGCATGTATATTATATGTATCAGAAAAAGTCTTTATTTATCAAAGTTAACATAAGAAACCACTGGCAATATAACATTTTTCATGAAGCTTGGCAGAAGATCCCTTTCAAAACAAAATATGAAATGTCATGAGCACACAGATGTGCAAGACCCTCCACTCACAGGAGAATTGATTATTGCACATTCATAAGCTGAAATTCAGCTTGTTACAATAGCAACCCTGTCATTAGATGCTGTGTGATTTGTTTAATTTATCAAAGCTCACAGCACTGTGGAGGCATCCTACAGTGTACGATATTATAATGGTGCCCCACAGAAATTGATCCACTAACTCTAACTGTATTTGAAACTGTTTGAGCAGTCTCAGCATGGTGACTTCAACAAATAATTTCACAAATTATATTACGATCTTAACAATGGAAGACGTATCCAAAGTTAAATACTTGAACAAATCCAATTCCTTAATAGTTCTTCAGTAATGATTTCATATTCCAAATTACAGTAATTTATACGGTTTAGTAATGGGGGTTTTACTCAAAGTGATTCTAAATTGTGAGGTTCTGCATGACGTCATTTGGAAAATTACAAATAAGCAAAAAAAAACTTAAGGTAAATGGAATTTGCAGAACATGTTTTGTATTTGAGCACAGCAGAAATATTGAATTATCCTTCAGTACCATCACTTCAGCATTCATTTTTGCCTGTGTTCTAATTTTTTGTACGATTTGGCAAACATTAACCTCTTCTCAAGGGGAATGTATCAAACCATTGTACAAACACCGCATTTACCTCATGCATCATGCACGACAAGTCCCACACAATATCCTATAAAAGAAATATGACAAATGTTCACTCCTTGTCTCTTATGCTTTCTTCTCCCTGTTCTCACATTGAAATAATGGATCCAGAATGTCTACCCTCATTTTCACATTCCTCCTTTATTTTGTTACTTTACTTCGTGGCATCTTGAAGAAAAATACCTTTGATGTTCCATTGCAATACTTCAAAGCAGAGTGCTGCTGTAATTGACCTTGAAGTAATTAGGTAGTGAATTGTTGATCCTGACAGTTTTTACAGTATGGCGTCCTGCTGGTTAATGCGAGTTCGGAGCCGTGCCGCACGACTGCAGTAACATACACCCTGGTGAGGGGTCAGAGAGAGAAATTGTCTTTTATCTCTAGTGCGTATGAGCATATATAAGGATGGAAGATGCGTGTAGATATACACAGAATCAGTAAACCGTGTATGAATTAGTGTGTGTGCCACTCTGAAAACCCTGCTCCCATTGAAGTGGCCTCAGTGTCACTAATGAACCTTCAGGCACACTGACAGGGATATGGGCCAATTGTGTGTGTGTGTGTGTGTGTGTGTGTGTGTGAGAGAGAGAGAGAGTCTGCGTGTGTGTGTGTGTGTGAGAGTCTGCGTGTGTGCATACTGTGTGAGCTATATCTTGTGTGGCCAGTGGGGCTGAGGAGGCTGCAAACCGGCGATAGCACTGGCTTCTGTTGTGCTCTAGCTAATCTACTGAACTGCAAGACGAGGGAGGGGGGGTCAAGGAGAGGCCTCATCCAGCTTGGCCCAGCAATCTAAAACATACTCCCTGTACTAAGTGTACTCCTCCTCCTCTTCTTCCACCAGTGTGCAAAAAAACATAGGTGACATGATCCCTGGAAGTCAGCCCTGTTGTTTGTCATACTGTACAACCACTTTAGTTAGATAAGGGAGTTAGGAAGTGAAAAGTAAGGCCCGTGTGAAAGGGGATGGTATGTGGTGCAGCATAACTCTTTTCTATTTTGTATTTTTAATATTATTAAACAAAGTGATTAAAGGATTTATTTTTTACCCTGCCACAGTATGCTAAGTCTCTCGATTTGTGTTTGTGTAGTTCTATCCAAAAGCAGAAATATTGAATCTGGAGGTTTGGTTTTAGCTGGATTAAGCTATTTCTTTGGCAAATCCCATGTGATTAGAGTGTAAACAATATAAGACACATAACTGCTTTTACTAAAATGTGGGAATGATTAGACAAATGAAACTTATTAGAAATGTATTCTTTGTCCCTCTTTTAAACTCAATCATGTCATAATGCTCAAGGCTTAAAACCAACCTTCTAGCTCAAATATTAGTAATGGTTATTGTGCTCTGAATCCATCAAAGCCCTGAACAACTGCCTTGGTTAAAGATTACACCCCTGGATGCCTTTATTTATTCTCTGGAATGAAACAATGATCCATTGAATCTATTTAAATCCATTTTGCACATCAAAGGTGTATCCTTGATTCTTCCACGGCTCAGTGAAAAGAAGTGGCATCTGCCATAGTGGCTACAGCAAGCCATTCAGACTCAAACAACGATCACTAAGCCAAGGTTGAAATCAGTCAAGGACCTCTACTTCTGCCCACTCACGACTCCGTCCGTCGTGCTCCACAGGAGTAGAGTTCAGTGATTAAAATGTCAGTAATTACTCTGCTGGTGTGCACACAACTCGCACACGACTGTATGCGAGTGTGGGTGTTTATGCATGTGTGTGCATCCACGTGTAGGTGTGTGTGTCGGTAATAGTGTTGTTAGCAAAAGGACACCTTCAACGTAGCCCCCGCAGGGAGAGAGTGGTATAAGTGTTCCCTGTGTGAAAAGTGTCGGATAATTTGACTCAAGGCATTGGCACCCAGAGAGGTGGGTAAGCAGTTTGTCAGAAGCCAAGTCTTTGCAAAGCCTGTGTGTTTGTGTGTGTGTGTGTGTGCATATGAGAATATATGATTTAATTTATGCATGAGTTTATATACATTGAAAGCACTTTATTAGGAACACCTGCACGGTTGGTTATTCGTGCAATCAGCCAATCATAACAGATACAGATACAGGTTAGGAGCTTCAGGTAATGTTTACATCAAACTTTCGAAAGGGGAAGATATGTAATCTGACTGTGATATGATCAGTGATGTAGGACAAGCGGATTGAGTGTTTCTAAAAGTGCTGATCTCCTAAGATCAAGAAGTTCACAGTCCACAGTCTCTGAAGGGGAGAATACAAATAAAAAGGTCAGTGAACCATCCTGTTGAAAAAACATCAAGTTCATTAGAGAGGTCATTGTTTTAGCTAAAATAAAGGGCATGGTATCAGAGATAACCACTCTCTACAACGGTGATTACAGAAAAGCAGCTCAAAATGAACACACCAAACCTTGAGGTGGATGGTCTCTACTCCTCTAGTGGGCACATGCTCCTTGAAACCAGACAGCTGTCTCTCTGAAAATATGTAGCCCGGTCTGATGAATCTTGATTTCTGCTGAGACATGCAGATGGTAGCACAAATCCATGGGTGTATGGCCAAAAATTACCCAGTGGCTTCCAGTATGAAAATGCAATGTGTCACAAAGCACAGAGTTGTCTCAAACTGGTTTCATAAGCATGACAAAGAGTTCAGCTGACAAATCTGCAGAAAGTATATGATGCAGCCATGTCAAGATGGATCATAATCTCATGATCTATGAAGATTTGAGGTTGTTTTGAGAGTAAAGGGAAGAGTAAGTGCTTAGTGAGCGTGACAAAAGAGTAATCACAGGCAATGTACAATGTAACAAATGAAACTAAACGAACACCTTTTAAAAAGTTTTCATTTTCTAATCTTTAGTTGCAACACTTAAGAACTTCAACTTCAAAAAAAAAAAAAAAGCCACTAGTGTGGCACCAAGCTCATCTCTGAAATGGTCTCAGGTTATTACACTGAATGTTCTTAAGATTATTCTGTGCTGAGGCCTCACTGAGAGATGACAAAGGAGCAAGAGACAGACAAAGAGCCCTTGATTGAAGTGGCAGAGCTAACGTAAACACAAACACGTTGTGATCGAAAGGTATTGTGTCGAAACTGTTCATTTGTGTCAGGGTGCATTAGGATGGTAGTCTGCACACAGCGTGGTTTTAAGCTGTGAATAACAAGAGCTTTGTGACAGTAGGTTGTGACTGTGTACCTTCCCATTATTTTTTTTAACTCACCAATTTTTATGTTCTATTACATTTATGTTTGCATGTGACTGTGTGTGTGTCTCTTGTCAACAAAGGTTAGCCACAGTTTTCTAACGTAAGACTGAAACTTTTATAAAAAATAATTTTCGAATTCTAATTTAGGGGATAAGCCATGCACATGGTATATAAAATGTGTATTGTTGTATAAAGCATCATTTTTTTGCTCTATGTTTACATTTGAATCAAGACTAGTCTACTTGAATCAAAGAGAACGTCCATTAGGAGGAGAATATGCACTGAATGGCATGGAAAAATAAAGAGGGAAGGAGGAAGGACTCTAAATGTCCTCAAAAGTCCCAGAACGTCTTTAGATATTCCTGAAACCTAAGAAAGTCTGGTGTCTGGTTGAAAAAAATTATCTAGAACTATTTCCACAAAAACTATAATGCTGAGTTAGGCAAGAAAGTGTGCAAAAATGTTTTACTGTTATAGTGGTACAATGGCTAGAGCTGCACCAAATGCTACACAACTATTTTAACAAACTGCAGTATAGTATGTATAATAAAGATTAATAATATGATTAAGAAATAAAATGATACTTTGCAGTTTTAATGAAATGGGCAGTTTACAGTCTAAAATGACAACTGGACCTGGGTTGTAAAGTACAACTGTATTTAATAAAGGCGATAAAACACACAATGTGGCACCATACTAATAAAGAAGATAAAATCCACATTGTGCTACAGGTCTAACCTTCCTCTGTATTAATCCAAGTGTGGGCATGCAGCACAAAGGACCCTGTAGCAGAGTGGGGAGAAATGGGATCTCTAATAAGTACATTCAAGACATTTTAATACATTTCAGGGTCTTGAATTGTAATTTCAGCTGTGATTTTACGGTCAGATCAGGGCAGAGCAACTAAAAATAGACCAGCGTAAGTAAACCGTAATAGGCTGGAGAGAATAAAAAAATGAGGAAATGAAAGGATTAGGATGATAGGAAGGAGAGTGCGGACTTGTGTGTCATGAGTCATGTGAAAGATGATGTGTTGAGGGTAGTGGGAGTGATCAGGCCCAGGTACCAGGAGTGAGATATCAGCGAGAGAAAGAAAGGAGACAAAACAAGAGAAGAGGGATGTTTGAACTGTTAAAAGAGAGGGAAATATAAGCCAAAAAAAGTGAGTATTAATAATAAGGTAACACATTCAATGTTCAAAGACAAATTGTTCTTGCAGTGTGTTTTGCATAGTTGAATATGTAACTATCGATAATGGAGAAATATTACATATAAACATGTTGCACTGGAATCTTTCTGTGGGCCATCTCAGGCACAGGTACAAGACATCAAAGCCACGACATTATCCCTAATTATCCCTGGATTGTTGTGCTCCCACTCTTCACACACCTCTGCTACTTTAGCCTCTATTGAAGGAACTGACACAGCAAAGATCCATATGGGCTCCTTTAAACACATTCATATAATAATGAGGCTACAGATTAGAATAGGAGAAAAGGTGGTTTAATGCAAAGCCTTCCAGAGAGTAACACGTTCAATCAGAGCGATTTGTGTTCACCTCAGGAAACCTCAAAGACTGGAGAGCAGAAAATACTGAGTAGTTGAAAGTGAAAGCATCAGAGATATTGTTATAATTACTTTCAGTACTTCCATGATCTGACAGTCAACCTGTCATATCCCTCATTATCAGGATTCATCTGTTACCATCATAACCCTTTTACTTCCTTTTTAGTCTTCATCACAGTCTCCTGCAGGATACACACTTAGCTGATGCTTACAGAGGGAGATAGGATGCAGGGCCATGCAAAAGAATGAGTTTGGACATGTGAACTTGTGGCCTTCTGGTTAGTAAACCATCCGTAAACGTCCTTCTCATGATTAACTCATCATCTCCCTTGTTTTCTCTCTAAGACATCTTTAAGCACTCACTACCTCTGTGATCAACCTACCACCCCTCTCTGATACCATCGGCTCAACCCTTTTCCATCGTTCATCCTTATGAATATAATGACTCCGCACAGTATGAGAGGGAAACAGGGGGAACATTTAACCAATGACCAGCGGCCATTAAAGCCATTGACCTGCTGAGTTGTGTCCTTGACCAGCTCTGTGAACCACACTCAGAACAAACAGTGGGGTGGGAAATGGGTGCTAACGACACTCTTATGTGAAATTAGTGTGTATGAAGGTGAATCTTTATAGGCTTTCCCCCCACCTCTTTATACAGGGTGAACACAAAGTGTGAGAGCGATGTACACAGAAACGTGTGCAGACGCTCAGTGAAAGTTGCAGGGCCACCAGTGTGCGTTAGCGAGCCTGACAAAGCTCATTTAGTTTTGCTGGTGATGAAAGGAGTAAACAGCCCCGTCCCACTGAGTTTTGTGGAAACGTTGTGACAACGCAGAGTGATCCACTTAGAAGGTGCATAGTGCCCCTCGGGGGGGTGGCAGACTTGTCTGGTGGCTCTCTCTCTCCCTTTGCTACTGGAGATGTAAGCAGTGCACTAAATGCTCCAGTCATGTCCCGCCGTGCTCCTCAAGACAATGCACGGAGCACACCACGCAGCTCTGATGAAATGCTGCGGTTAATATCGAGAGCACCAAAGGTGGCACTGTTTGAGATGTCTGTGAAGGTGAAGGTCACGGTTATCCCCCAAAAAATGTTCTTCTGATTCAGATGCTTTTATTGTGTTTGTAGAAGTGTGCATTTGCACATGGGTGGTTGGGAGTGCTCTGTGTTTGTCTAATTAGCTATGTTTTCTTCTGTTTGGGTTTTAGAAGTTTCTTATCATTTTCAGAGAAAATATTCTCAAATGAGCAAAGCTGTGTTTAAATGTCTTCTTTCTGTTTTTGTTTTTATTTTCTTATCCTTTTTCTCCTTCAGTTTTATTAGCTTTTTCGTTCTCTTTTCTTTCTTTTTCTTGGTGTTTTCTCACAGTACTTTATTTTCTCAGATGTATCTGAATGTGTTTTACATAGGCAAGTTCTCTGCTTTTGCATTAATGTTATTTAATACGTGATTAGATTTTCAGTCCTCAAGTCCTAAAACTATACAAAGGGAACCCAGTTAAACAAACGATACAGAAATTACACATATTTCTTTTACTTTATGTTGGAAAATCATACAATCCTCAAAATAAGTGTAAGGCAAGAGTATGTGAAGCTCTGACTTGTGTGACTAATGTGACTAATCTATTAAACCCATTAAAATCTGCTAATGTCTTAGGTCATATTTATGCAGCAATAGATAAAATAATGGATTTTAAAGGATTTATAAGCTTTCATGCACCACTGTGTGTCTCACTGAGCATAAAACACACTCTTTATTAGTGTTATACACCAGCATTTTTTATGAAGTATCCTGAGATTCAGAGAGTTAAATGAATGAATAATACCTAAAGTAAGCCATTTAGCTTAGCATAACAACTGCCTACTGGGAACACATCAAATAGCCATCCTGACTGTTTTAAGGTAACAAAATCCAACCCTCAGAAGTTATGAGGCATACTCACACTTAAGATGTATTAAAAAACAAATAGAAAAAGGAAAATGTGTGAAATTGAAATAAGTGTTAAAACAACTAGATATTTCCAGGAGGATCCATTGGTTGCCTGGAAACAAATCCCAGACAAGAAATAGTCAGGGACAAAACCACCAGTAAACCAACAAACTGTTGATTTTACTCTGTGGTTTTAACATGGGTAACTGTTGTATGTGACTGCTGGCTGCAGCTGCACTAAATGTTATCATGCAGACACGAGAGAAGTATCTATCCTCTCATCTAACTCTTAGCAAGAAAACAAATAAGCATTAGCCTATTTCTCAAAATGTTAAATTATTGCTTTACTTTGTTTTAGCTTCTGGTTACTTACTGAATCACATAAAAACTCAAAGCCTCCGTCTCTTCCTTCCAGAGGACAAGAGAACGAGATGTGTTCATCAAGGTTTCTGTGCAACACTTGTTGTTTTTCCAGGAGGCACAGTGGTCACAGGGGGGTAGAGAGGCACAGATGGCAGCACAGGTGTGGAGATGCCACCACATCAAGCACAGTCATCAGCTCCATCTAAACACACTCTTGTATGCATCCATTTCCACATACATACACACGGTGCACACACACGGTTTGCATCAGATCAGATGACTCCAGACTATGACTTTAAAAATCCTTTTTTTTTTTTCTGACTTTTCTTCTGTACATCTGTCAGGAAGCTGAGCTGTCAGCAGCACTGTCCTGTTAATAATTAAATCTAAAGTGGAGTCGGAATGGCCGTGGCTCTGACGCATTAAACATTGATGTTAGGAGTAAATGCGTCTTTTATCGTAACATGTAACAACCCCCTCAGTCCTGCTTTACTTTCACATCAGCACTCTGGTTGACAGCTTTCCCAGAGCAGAGATTTTTTTTTTGAGCTCTCCTTTTCCAGCATATCACTTGTTTGTCATACGAACTGGCAAGCATGGAGGAGTAAACAAAACAAGACAGCTTGAATGATACCCTGAATTGGCGTCGCACGGGAGAAGTTAAAATGGATGTTTGGAAAGTGACAGTTCTCCTGTTTGACACTTAAATACTTTGCATTCTACTTGGAGTACATATGTTTGTCTCTTTTTTAAACGATGAATGATGCTTTATGTCCTTGATTTTTTTTTAAGCAAGGGTGTCCTTTTGTACAAAAAAAAACTTCTTTAGTGTCTAACTCTGCTTTTTTCTCATTTCTTTAAATTGTAGAACATAATTCATAAGACTCTCCAACCTCCAATACAGCGTGTATAAGTGGTAACTCTTTATAAGCTGTTGGTCTCCTTTAACATATTCTTGACCCTTCACTAAGTTAATGAGAAAATGGAGCCCTGTACATTATTGTGTGTGTACTGATAGCAGTAGCAGCATTTATAAACCACTGTAGTGGATTAATTACCTAAAAAAGAGTGCTCTTCATGCTGAATTCCTAAGAGAACGAAGTGATTTGGTTCATAACGAGGCTCGCTCATTACAATGACAACTACTCACGGCTCATCAGCCTGACTTTGAGAAGGCAAACTCAAGCGCCAAGTCCGCAGCCTTTATTTAAGCTTATATAAAATTAGCAATGAGAACAAATTGGCACCTATTATTCAGGTCTTTGCAATTTAACCTCCTAGTTTAGGAATGTGTCAAACGTTAGCATATTTTTGATTTAAAACATGTTTTAATTCACAATTGGTGTTTGAAAAAACATTTATGATGTGATGTGTAAAGCCTTAGAAATGTAAGTCTTACACCTGACTTCCTACAAATTAATGGACACATTTCCATATTCACTGACTACTGAAATACAAAGAAACTAGTAGTAATAATCTTGGCAGAAAATGCTCAATGTGCACGCACGTGTGCTGTAACGCGGTACCAAGTGCACTGAAATATGTACTCTGGAGTGTTGAACACTTTGCCTAATGACTATTAAATGCCTCCTAGCAGCTTGCTGGAAACAAGACACATATTACAAATTTAAGCAAATATATTGGATGCAACAGTGAAAGGGGACGATATAACCACCACGCTGTTCTCCCTTCATCACATCCAAGCTCCCTGGCTGAAGGAATAAAGAAAGAAAATTCACCCGATGATCCTAATGCATCAAATGGCCTGTTACAAAGCACTGTTCCCAACTTGAAGTCACTTCTAAAGAAACCTGTAAAACTCTCCCTCCATGCACCTTCATCAAAACTGGATTAAATTCTGACTGTGGCTATAGGCGCTGAACACCTGCAGAGAAGATTATGGCTAGTCGTGCACACAATTTTAAGAGGATATTATCTTTTTGTACTTTGTTAGTCAGTCTGACTCTCAGGCTCCATCACAGAGTCCGTCTTTATCTCTGTACTGCAATCTTTCCACCTCCCTTTTTTTCCCCCTTCTCCCTCTCTTGCCACTGCTCTTTCTAAATCTTTCTGTCTATACCCTATGTAGTGCCGAGTTATGTTTGTTCGTGTATAGAGGCCTTGCGGTTGTGTTACATAGCAACTGCAGTAGGCATTAACCTGGAGTTCCACTTCCTTTGAAAATAATTTTTATATTTCTAAGAACTAAACAGAAAAAAGAGATTGAGACAGTCTCACTACAGAGCATGTAGGTCAACTGAGTCATATTACAAGTGAAAAGGTGCAGTCTTAAGATCACCACGACGAAACGCTTCTTATATCATTAACCACAGATATTGGTGTAATATATGATTTGTCTCAGTGCAATAAATCCAATAATGTGTAAAAATGACAAGAACAATGCAGTTAAAGACTAGAAAACTGAAGTAAAGATGCTGCAGAGTTGGACGACAAACGTCATTAGGTTTGTCACCACTGAGCTTAACCTGCTTACAGTAAGGTGATTCACCTCATGCTTCATTGTGTAGAAACACTGAAGTTAAAGCCTGAGATCTCATTAGCTGCTCAGCATCAACGGTAAACAAGAGCTGTGACTTCAAAGTCTGCCACAAGGGGCTCTGTTCTACTGTGAAAGTGCTTTACATATGTTTCTGTTTCTGTCTCGCTTTTCTTCTCTTCCTTTTTCCCATCTCCCCCTGAGCCCTATTGATTTCTCTGATTATGACAGGTGTTGCCACGGGTATGATAATTGTCCCATCATGGGTGTTGTGGCGACTGCTCCACCCCCACTGAAGAGAAGGAGTGCCAGGCAGGCAGGTTTAACAACTGCAGAACTGTCCCTCATCGATTAGCAGGAGGGGTGGAGGGTGGAGGAAGGAGGAGTGAATTAAGGTTAAAATGTGGTGTTCAGAATACATATGTCTGATCAGTGGAATGGAAGACCAATTTGCAGGGGTATGGCACTGGGATCAACCCTCTCACACTGCTTGCTTGGTTATTCTAGTAATAAAAGCGTGGAATGGTTTTATTACTGTATTGATTGGAGGAATTGTGCTGCGTTGACTGTGAGTGTGTGTGTGAGTGTGACTAAACATTGCACTTTTCTGTGTCTCTAGGTGATGTGTTATTTCGCCCAGTGGTGTTAATTGCTGTTTGGCTTTTAGTGAATCAAGACTGGCCACTTGAGGATTTCAAAGGTTGCATCAGTGAATATAAAACACCTTTTCTCTCGCTCACCATCATTGGCACTGATTGTCTGTGTCATCATTTGGATTTCAGTTCACAGTGGCATGATAGCCCTGGCAACAGCTAACAAATCCCACACATTTATAAATCTCTACAAATACATTCTTGAGCAGAATACAGTCCCCTCTGAAAGTATAGGAATTGCAAGCCTAATGTGTTTGTTTTTGCTGTGCACCGAAAAGCATTTGTGTTTCAGGGTTATAACATGAATATGAAATGAAGATTAAAAATATCAGCTTTTGATTGACGCTACAAACAGTACATCCTGGTATGTCAAATAACAGCATCTTTTGTATAAGATGAGCCAATACCCAAGATTAATTAGATGTTCCATACACAACACATAGCATAACAAGTAATAGCAAACGGCCACAAAATTAATATTACCTGGTGGTTTAATGATGTTGCATCATGTCCAGCAACCTACAGTATACCCTATTACAACCAAACATTACGCTTTATCGATTTTAAATTGACTTGCTTCCTACAGTTTGTTCCAATATGTTTTCTCACTTAACACTTTTCTGATAGGTTTTATCTTCTTTGTTGTTTAACATGTCAAGGTCTAACACAATATATTTGGATATTCTAGATATGAAGTCCAAGTATGGCTTATATCATACAGTACATCTACTGTATGTTAGCATCAAATCTTAAGCAATTCATACATTTTTTTCTAGGCTCATTGCAAATTAAGATCAATACTACTGCAGTTCAGCTACAGTAAGAGGCTAATAATACACTGATGTATTAGGGTGACATCAATGCTAAAACAACATATTATGCTTTCTGTGTGAACATATGTGTTGAAATCATGTGAGCTATTGTCATCTTGCTTATTTACAGTGCTGGGAAACAAATTCCACCCCCCTGCTGATTTTTGTGTGTGTATCTCACACTGAACTGTTTCATATCTACAGAGAACATCGAATATAAAACAAAGGCAACCTGAGCAAACAGAAAATCAAAGTTTTAAACAATGATTATAGTAATAAGAGGTGATGTAATACCCACTAGGTCTGTAGGAAAATGTAGTCACCCCCTTAGTTACTACACGCAAAACCCTGCATTGATCATTCTGGCTACAAGCCTGTTTCTAAAGCATTGGGACGGTTCCACAGTGAGAGACACTATTTGCGAATTGAGGAGACAATATTGAACCTTATGAGAAGCAGCTGACCTTGCAAAATTAGTCCAATGGCATGACAACAATTCAGCTAAGAAGCAGAACTGTGGTAAAGTCCACCTTTAGTGAATCTAAGACAGGTCCAAGTGAAAGCTGATCAAGTCTGAATTAAGTCAAGTCAGAGTCTGTAAGTCCAAGAGTAAAACACAATGACAGACATCATTTTTGTCAGATGTTAGATGTATGTAATGCAGAGTATTGCTGCTTCAGAGCCAGGGCGACTTGCCACAGTTGAGGGAAATGCGAATTCATCTCTCTAGCAGAGCATCTTGAAGGAGAACATCAGATCACAGCATTACTGTGATCTGATGTTCTCCTTGACAAACATACGCACAGGTCAACCTCAGAATGACTAAAAAAGTTTTTAGGTGACCTAGAAGTCTGAGTAAAAATCCAAACCTGAACTTTTTATTAAGTTCATCACTTTTTCACTTTAGTATTAGATAATTCTTTGGCTTAAAGAAATAAAATTATAGTCATTTATATTTTATATTTATTTTATAAATATTTGGTTTATGCAAGATTTAGTTTGAAGATCTGAAACAGTTTGGTAGACACACGCAAAAAGAGAGAAGCAATCAGTAGGGGGTGACGTATTTTTTCACTGTACCAGAAATTCGACATTAAGAACCATGGCTAATTTCAAAAGCTGCCACAATGACTAGAAATTTAGCAACATCTTCCACAGACTGCTCATTAATATAGTTAGACTTGCAGGGACAAAGGGTTTCATATCAATCTTAATATGTTATACGCATTTACACTTTCTGGGGTTCAGAGGGACTTGAACATACAAGTATACAATTTTCTCTATAATGTAACAAGTACATGTTTGTCTAAAGTTAGTCATTATCACGGTATGTTACTCGTGCTGTGGACAACAGGGAAACAGGTACCATACTGACCCAAAAATAATTCCTATTACAAACAATTCAAAGGCATATCTGTGCCTCAGAGTTTGCTTTTTTTTCGCCACATTAAACACATTCACACACATTCACATATTAGATCTGTAGCACTGGGATGGATGGCCATGAAATGAAGAAATTATCTAAACGAAGCAACATTTCCCATCTGCTCCTCTGATATCTGAGAAACTCTTCATGTGGCAGTTCCTGCCATCGACTTTCACTGATTAAAGCATTAAATATCCAGATACAACAAAATCCTCTGATGTCCTTAGGCAAACTTCTGTACCTGACAGCTGTGAAGCAGTGATGACAGTTTCAGTTGACACTGATTAGCCGACTCTTTCTTCACTGTATGTTTGCTTTATTACTATAAATAATGTACAAAGGAAGAACCACAAGAAAGACAAATGAAAGTTAGTGTGTTTATCATGAATTTATTGTCATATTACATTGTGGTTTGCTAAGTCTTTTTTGCATTACACCGAAACTATTGAGAGATGGTTAACTTTCCTGGTGGCATGCCTTCTAACTAGGGATTTTCTATTTTGACACTGATCAGAGATCATTGTGGAGTAGTTTAGTTGAGGATTTGGCTGAGCTGATCCTTGCCCTGAGGTTGAGTCAAGTGCCAGCTTTAGACACAACCATTTAGATTATTTCAGTGCAGCAGCAGATAAGTTTAAACATTGCAAAATTCCAGTTGGTGAAATGTGGATTTAAGTTGAAAAAACAAGATGAAATAATATAATCTACTGTATGTACATGCTAATACCACGTGGCATCAGTATATGGTTTTATACCAGACATAACTATACAGATGTGTTAATCATATATATGACAATATAAAAAACTCTACTACATTTACACCTATTCAGGGAAGTAAACTTCCCACTGAAATGGCAAACCCATCTACTCATCTAAGTGCCATTTGAATTGTTAGAGAAGAGGCTTTTCTGCAGTCAAGCAGCTCTCTGATTAGGGCCCTATTCTCACCGCTGATGTCTGGTAAAAATACTCTTCCAGTCATAATTAGCATTATTTCTTGTCCTTAACACCACATGGTATTGGGAATATGAGAATAAATTAAGGAATGCAAGGATGCATGGCTACAGTGTGTTTTTGTTTTCCTTAAAGCCAGTTTTTTTTTTTTATCTTTGTCTTGGTTATGAATCATTCTTGTCAGTAGAAACCTACAGATGATGCTGACTGTCAACAGAGGTGGATAAGGTATAATTTTGAAGCACAAAACAGCACGACTCAGCAAATGTCTGAAACAGTACACATGAGAGATTATGTAAAGGAGAAAAACAGAGGGTTGGGTAAGACTCAGCAGCAAACATAGTGGTTGTATTCTGTATTTTACACTATGAGCAGAAATATGATTTGAGAAATGAGGTTTTAAAATGGCTAATGTCTAAGTACAATTCTAATGGCTCTAACTATTAAGGCTGCAGCCCATGCTGACGTCAGTGATGAAAGGTTAAACTAATCTATGTTGCTGGTTCATCACATTACTCGTCTATCATTTGTCTTCCTACATAACTGAAGCTATGTTTTAATGGTAATTTGAATATTATATAGTTTCCAAAATGCTTATAATATAATTAACATTATTCTGTGTCTAGTAATAATAATGCAATGTTAATTAATCAATATGCAGTACATTTAGTTGGTTTTGATTAATGTTTTTAATCCAAAGTTTTGATAAATGGAAAAATGTAAGAGACTAGCATATGAACTAGTGATCTGTTTTTAACTTTAAAGCAACACCAACTGCTTGGTTGACTTGAAATCTCTGATTAAAATCTCATGTTTATCAGACCTACTCTCTGAGTTAATACCAAGCACAGTGGGGACCAAAGGGCTTAGCAGGATGTTGAAACAACAAGTGGTGAGAGAGCTTGAGAGTGTGTGTGAGTTTTAAAAGAACTCTTCTTATCACCAAGTGTATTAATTCTGTAAGGATCTGATGATTGCAGACGCTTTTAAAAACTAGGAGACTATAAATTGTTAAAAAAAAAAAAAAGAGAGCATCTAACCACAAACCACTTTTAGCTCGTCACAGAGTTCACCTCTTTCCAGCACACAGTAAAAATGTCACAGAGTATCAAAGGCAGTCGGGCGTGAAGGACTGTTTGGTATCATAGCTTGAGAGTGAGCCAAAGCCTTCAAGGCGAACTTACTCCCTTGAGAAAACACTTTGGATCAAGCTGCCGCCTGACGAATCTGAAACCTGGTGGTTTTGGTGAGCGACCTTAAAACAAGTCTGTGTAAGCATGCAGAGGAGATAAAGCTGCCAAATAGAAGCTGAACAATGGCACTGCAAAATCCTTGAGTAAGAAGTTGTTATTTTGACGTTTTCACTGCAAGGTGCATTCACCAAGAGGCTTAATTCTGTCATCACTGAAACCGTGCTCACTTCTCAAATTCAAATAAAATCGCAGCAGAAGTCACACTGCTAATTCCAAACGCACTTCACGGTGTTGCTAGATTCTTGTGATTGTTTTTTGTATATTCTTTTAATCCAGTCAGTATAGTAGTGTTTCCGTACTCCCTGTATGTGTGTTTTTGTGAGTGAACTACAGGAAAATCAAGTGAGCAGATCTTTCTTCAGAAAATGATCAGAAATGCATGTGAAGCTGCTTTTGCTAGACAAGCGTGTCAAAGTGCGACACATTTAATGAATAAATCTCTCTCAAATGTGGAAACTATAAAATATGTGCAGAAAACTTGACAGATTAGTTTTGAGTATGTGATCTTGAGTGTAACTTTTCAGATACGGAGTAAAGAAATGCCAGAGAGCAAGTCAGTAGCAACTAGAGAAAGTCTTATGCAACACTGGAATTGTCCAGTTTGCCTAAATCTATTCTTACATTGCGTAACTATAAAGAAAATCTTATTTTTACTTCTGGTAGCTGTGCTTTTTTAGTTTTTAAAAGTTAAATGTAAGTAATGGACCACATTTTGCACAAGTGGTCGATTACTCTCAGTTGTTCTCAAAGCTTTAGATACAAGAAAACACATGAATATAAATTATACACTCTTCAATAGTCATTACATTATGATATGAAAATGTATTTCTAGCCATTCCACACGTACAAGCTTTAATTAGACTTAATTAACTATTAGACTTCAATTTTTCTGTAGCCTCATGTATAATATGAGCGTGTGAGCAAAAAGGCTGTTGTTGCACAGGAAGCCTGTTTTACATCAGACGAAATGACACCGGAATGGGAAAGGTTGAAAGCTTCATTTTGTTCCCGTGCACTCAAAGACGCTGCGGTGCTAATAAGAGAGAGGGGCCATTAAAATGTAATTTGGGTTGTGTTCAGTTTGAGCAGAGCGGAGGAGTATACAGATTAGCCACTCGCTTTCTGGCAGGGACGATGCGTGCGAAGCGCGTGTATGTGAATGTGTGTCTGGGTGTAAGCGTGAAATATTGATTTCTGATGGCCATTTATTTTTTGGGGTCATTCTCTGCTCATTGACCTCTGTGTAATTACCTTTGGGATGACTGGGAGTGTTATTTAAGCTTGTGACACTCTGATCTTGTTTACCTCCCCTCCAGGTGTTAGAATTACAATAAATGAGCTAATAATAGACTTTAAACTCCATTAGAATGTAACACATTTAAGATTTTCTCTTAATATGTCATTGTCAAATGAACTGCCACCACCTGTAGTTGTTCTACGGCCCCTTTGAGGCACTTTGTCTTTCATTTTCTTCCTCTTTCTTCTCACTTTGATATATAACCTTCTATTTATTAACAAGAAATTTGCTGGGAACTAAGGCCAAGAACTCCCAGGTTTGATCAAATGAGAGCTTGAAGCCAATCATCTGAGTTACTGTTTGTTATTTTGACAGATACATTTTAAAAAATTCATTCCTTTTCCCATAGCATTAAAATGTGCCATCAAAACCAATCTCACATCAGTGCCTCAATGAGTAAATCCTGAGTACATGCAAGAAGGGCCTTCATAGGGTTTTTAAACTTGTTTACCCTTCCATTAATAATGATGTTTTTGCAAATAGATAATGTAGAAATGTAGCATTTGGACAGCTCATCTTTTTTAAATAATTTCAGAGCCATTTTAGGAGCTTCTGTCACTACTATACTTTCTGCCTATCAGTAAATATATTCTGTTTAAGGTGTATGATACCTACTAGGTGAGAAAGGAAAGGATAGCTGCGATGCACTCTTTGTTCTCCTTGTGGGAATATTTAGTCTGTGGAAACTGACACCTTTGGGATTGTTGGTTTTTGCTTGAAGTGATTGTATCTCTACAACTAAGGGAGTTGTGGTAGAGCACAGGTACCCAAGGTGTGCCTACACTGTTAACACTTCCTATGTATGACTTCAGAGTGACTAATAAATTTGGTGTATTGTGCATCGAGATACAAAGATGTGACATTTAGAGAATACTAATTGCTTTGCCTGGGTTCCCAGTCTTATTTAGCTCTTAAATTACAGTCTTTCATCATTAGCCCTGCCAGCCAATTAAAATGCAAATACCACAGACTTCATGCAAAACACTGGGTAGCCAGTGACTTGCTGTTAATATGTTTTAAATTTAAGAATAAGCTAACCTACTACACAAACAAATAGTTCTGTGGTAGCAGTAAGTTGTTCGTTGATAGCATCTTTTTATTGTGTCAGGAAGAAAAATTAGATACTATGAGCTGGCAGTGTGAGTAGACTTTTTTTGTGACTTACACACGGCATCATATTTGAATAAATAACTAGAGTAAATAAGCAAAACAGGAGGAATTCATCATAATGGGCCACTGAGAGCTGGGCGTGTGCAGGTTGTCAGTCAAACAAAAAGCTGAATTACAGAGTGTTGTCTAGAGCTAGTTAATCAGAGAAATCACCTGAAGTAGTGTTTGCTTTAAAATAAACGTACATAATCCCATATAGTGGTGGTTCCAATACAAGAGCACCTCACCAGTTTCCAGTGTAATCTTAATTAGCAAATCTATAATGTCAAAAGACTTTCTGTCCATTGAAAACAGTTGTTTTAAGGTGATGAGAAGCTGATGTTCAGATGCAGTACAAAGTCGCACCTCAGTTCTGACCTTTTCACTTGGTATACAGTAGGTTTCATATAGGTTTAGTGAACTGTGCAACAGATACAAAACATGCAGCCTATGTGACACCAAATATTTGAATCATGCAGTGAATAAAGCCCCAGATTGTGTTCAACACTATTTAACATCCAGCGTCAGTGATAAAAATGTTTTACTACAATATCTGTGCACGGCGGTTTCTGTATTCTCCTGTTTGTTATAATAACGGTGAGAGTAACAGATTAAGGACAGATCATGGTTTCAGGTGAAATGAAAGCAGACATTAATTATAGGTCAGTACCAGAAGGTGAACTCTGGTCACCTGATGTGTATTTTGAGTAAGGTATGCTGCACTCCTACACTGGAACCTAGATTTCCACACCTGTAATTTATTCTCCCTCCATAAAGGGCACAGCATGTCCTTCATTGGAACTAAATATTGTCACTGTATGTGAGTCATGACCTGCAGACTTGTCTAATTTGACCTTAACTCCTAAGATACTTAAAATATCCTAGTTCCTCGTATCCTAGGAACTAAGGTAAGTTTCGATTAAGGTTGAAATGCTTTGTTTTTATTTAAGCTAGCTAAAGGCAAAATCTAAGGTTAACATCACAGTTTGAAATGTTAAAAGTATCTAAGTGAATATATGTGAGCTGGAAGGCCAAGAGTATAGCAGCTATAACTACTCATATAAATGGAACAATAAGTGGACTAAACATTTGTGTTTCAGTATCAAATACCACAAGTATATTTTGGTTTTATTTACATTATCTGAATTTTTTTTATTTATCTTTTTATTACCATCAAATTCCATTAAAAAGCCAAAACCAAAAATAAAGATATCCAGTACGGTTTGCATAACAGAAGTCTGATAAGGCTTTTGTTTCTGTGATGCAGGACCCCAGTGTCAACAAAAAAAAAACAAAACAATTATTATTCATCTACACTCAAACGAGTTTAAACTTGTTTGGCTCCTTTTTCTCTAATGCCTAAGAAGGATTTTACCAAGCGAGAGTGCAGGATTTCTGTATTAGTTAAAAGCCACATGATACTTGATGGACGTGATAAAATAAAGACTAAAGAGAAATAAAGAAAAATTTATTTTAATTATTTTCTGAGCACCCAACAGATGAGTAATATTAGAAACAGGTGTTCCTTCCACCAAGGCATGGCTAAACGCGCATGTGCAAGAGCAAACAGCAAAGATGCTTTTACAATCCAATACCTGTATGAAATGCCTGTGGATGCACTAATAAATTCCATATATGCCAGCATCCCCAGTCACAGTATCACATCCAGAATTTACAGGTTCCCAACTTAACCCCAGCTCTCAAAGAACGAAAGCTTAAAGCACTCTCAAACTCTCTCTAATTCAGAGGCATAAACAAAGAAATGAATGCGCTCCATCCATCAATACGTAGAATTCATATTCACATGTCACATTGAAAAGAGATCAGAGGAAGTTGAAGAGAGTGGCAGCACTGAGCGTTTTATAGGACAAGGTCACTTAACACTTAACAACCTAATTTAATATTTCGACAAACAGATGTTTTAATTATTATGAGGAATGGCTGCAGCTCCCTCAAAGAAGTGAAGTACATTATGGTGGAACAGGTTTCCTCAGAGAACAGAGCATGCACTCAGCTATTAATGCTCACTGTCTTTTATGATTTGTAGCTTCATTGAACATACCTGCATACACCATATGTTCTGGTTTCCACCCACAAGCAAAGCAAATAACAGCATGCCTACATGGATTCTTAAAGGGCTGTGACAGCACCATAGTTTCTTAGATGTACGCTTCTCTGAGTGCTGAAGAATAGATACAAGTGTTGATATGAGTTGATGAAGCCTCACGAAAGACGTGTAGCCACCTACACACCAAAGCACACACATTTAATCATTTTATATGACTTTTTTTTCTAGAACTACACCTGTGGGGACATGATTTTTAAACTGACAGCATATAGCGTCTTTGACAAGGTATTTCACGTCACATTTCACAATGTGCTTCGTATTCCGTATTGCATGTCCTCGGGCCCACATGTCTACATGCAATGCACACAGTGAGGTGATTGAAGATATATATAATGTACAGACAAACAGTTATATCCTTTAAAAAAAGGGATTAGAAATAAATAATAGCAAAGATTTTATTCAAGAAAAAAATGTTTTTAATGAAATTTAGCCACAGTGTCTTTTATAATACAATCAACACATGCTTCAAAGGAGTTTAGACCCGCAATATAAAATGTGGTATTAGTATGCATTCTGCTTTAAACAGGTAGCAATGAGCATTATTTTTATAGTACATTAGTACATTGTATGTGTTCATGCCTGTGCAAGATTTCCAGCGCTGCCACAGCAATCTGTCTTAATGGTCATTTCCATCTGCTTGCTCACGCTTTATGAACCATGCTCTTCGTGTCTTAATTGAATGCTTTTTATGCTTTCACGTTCTGCATTCTCCGATCAAGTCCCATCAACCTTCCCATCCTTTCTCCTCTATTGTCTGTGAGGTGAATAAGGGTTCTCTCGCGACGCGCACGGGAACACAGCGCTCACATGCACACACACATAAGCAGATATGCAAAAGAGAAAAGGCCAGAAGTTGCATTTGTAACTAAAATGCTGACTTTTCTTTCATCTTGTTGGATGCATCTTTTTTTTCTTTTTTTTTTTTTTTTAGGAGGAGGGCCCTTGAAAACCATCAGCAAGTTCACGCTCATGGTGGGGAACTAGTGCTGAAAATGCCAAGCTTTTTAAGGCACAACCCTCATTAGGTAACCTATAGTATACAATATTTCATGGGATTTCAACACACACACACACAGAGACCCCAAGTACTGCCAGCTAGCAGCAAAGCCTGAGTGCCTCACTGCAGTGATATTACTGCACTGCCTTCTTTCTTCTATCTTTCTTTTGCTAATTTTTTTTGTTTCTTTTTTCTCCCCGAGGCCAAACAGAGCTGTGGATCTACCTCTTGCACAGTATGTGCATGGACATTTAGAATCATACATGGTGCCCCTGCTATCCTGAGATATTGTATTTAAATGCGACCATTCAGCCTCACTTTTTCATTTTCAACCACAAATTAATAGTGTTAGTCATCATGTCAGTGTTTCAAAGTTTTTGGTCCAAATTAGGGCCAGTTTTCAAGACTTGCTTGTGTAATTCTAATGGGTCTAATGGTCATTACACTTGTCGCCATTATGTGGGTACTGTGGTAAAAGTGGCTAAATACATTTAGCCATTAGCTTCTTAATAACCTAAATTTACGGCTCTAAGTAACCGTACAATTCTATAACTCTACAAAGCCTCATCTGTGTTAAAATATTAGATGATAAATACGTCCTGAAAAAACTTGTTAATTGATGCCATGCTGGTGAGGCTCTAAATCAATTCTTGCCAGCATCCAGCATCTCATCAGCAACTTCTCCAGCACAGTGTCTCCATACAAATTTGCCAATTTGTCTCTACTCAACCACACCACCAATCAAAGGCATTAGCTGTAATCATTTTAAAATTTACTGTTAATCCATGTATTTACTGCAGGACAAACATTAACACATAATTGAAGTGATTATTATGCAATATGTATCCAGAAACTAAACGTATCTTTGAGTTTGTAACATGCTTAAAAGGTTCTCCTGATTGCACGCTCAAGCGAGGGAACTGCGTCACAAGTCAACTTTACGCTCGAGTGACAGAATAACAAAGGTGAGAGATCAGACAAACTTTGTCAGAGTATACATTCGATTATTCTGTTTAACCAACACATTTCAATTCTTGATCAGGGTATCAGCGTTAAATTAGAAAACTCTAACAGGGAGGAAGCCAATAAAACTACAGTAACACTAGTAATGGTGCTAAATAACACAGCTTGTTAGGTAACTAATGTTGTTCCTAATAACTGTTCTTGTTAGCAAATCACTTACAAATTACAAATAAATGTACAGAAAAGTAATCATCCAACGCAAGACCGGAGAGAAAATGCTGAAACAGGAGCTGAATGAAATACAGTCCAGCTGCATCCAAAAATTACTTAGTATTTCACACAGATCAGTAGACACTATTATACTGCAGATTCTAATAATCCTTCCAGACACAAAAGTTGGCAAAAAGTAATGAAAGTAAGTGTAGACATTCCAGCTCAATACCAGCTAATACTGCCCTTGGCAAGTCATTTATTTGTGCTCTTTCACATAGAAATCACTATATAAAACTATAAAAGCTCCTGAGACCAGTGGAGGTGTTGCACATTAAAACCAGTGGATATATCATGTTGACCTGCAAAGGTCTAGGGTCAAAATACTGCACACAATAGGCCCAGTTCCACCAGATAGTTCCCTATATTATAAAATTCGTATTAATACATATACATATACCAATCATTGAATGACAAAGGCCATTCTGCATGACATCTTTTACTTCTGCAGTACATACTCCTGCTTATGTCTTCTTATTTATACAAAGGATCTGAATATTTCTCACACCTTCAGTATGTTAGATACAGTTTAAAATGGTAAATGGACATGGAGATTTGAAATCCTGGACCGTGTTGGGAGTTTGTGAGTAAGATTGCCTTTGAAGCCGACTTAAGGAAAATCTCTAGGGGTTGCCTACAAGGTTGCACAGAAGGTGGTTGATTGAGGTTAGGCTTATTTTGCACAAAAATGTGCTATTAATAAAAAAGAAAGGAAAGCAAACATTTGTGTGCCGTCTCCTCTTACTCCTGTCACTATGAAAGGAGCCATTAAGACTTGAGAAGAGTGTGTGAAACTGCTTCATTCACGCTATTTCTTCTTGTTACCCGAATCAGCTGCACCTGGGCCAATATTATCAATCTGAACACCTGCCACACTGGCAGCTTGAGTTGTGACACAACGGCAGCCTTGTTGATATTCAAATACAAGTGTCACTGTAATGAAATGGATATTGCCAAAACAGAAGACAATTTGTCAGGGGCTTACTCAGAAAGTACAGATTTTATTATGGAGATTGGTCTACAGCGTAATTGGCACAATGAGGTCAATCAGAAAATGGCAGACATTTGTTCTGCTGTTCTGCAACAGACTCCTGAGACTTACAGTAGTTTACTTTTTTTTCTTAGAAACTGAACTTTACTGTCTTAAAAGTCATATTAGTTGCTGTCTCTGACCAGATTGCATAACCTGTCTTTATGACAGGTGGTAATGATGCATGTAAGACAAAAGTTAAGCAAAGGAAGAGGCTGAATATCACAATAGATCATTGTCCACCACCTAACGTAGTCAAAGGCTGCGTTAATCGACCATCAGAGATTATGTCTCAGGTGACATCACAGACATCACAGGCATACATTTAAAGCTTTGAGAGATGATATATCAGCGCTGTGTTGTGGTGTTATAACACATTACAGCAACTGCCCTGAGGAGGGCACTCTCATTAGAGAGCAATATTTAACTTTAAAACATGTTAGAGTGCCTTATTTTGGCACTTTGTTGCAGAGTTTTAGAAAATCCACGTGCATCATTTGTGGCTTGAAATATGTACTCACCACCTCCTACTTAAGTTTAGATTTACACAAATAAACTTTTCAGGGTGGAGAGTCCTGTGCGTATTTTGCCACTGGCAACCAAGAAGCCAGATTTTATCATGACCCTTTCACATTTTATGGGTTTAACTTTGGTTTATATTAAATGAGTGATAATACAGAATATCCACAATGTAAAATACATTAAGGCCTACTGTCTTATGCTGTGTTTGTACTGTAGGATAGGAATTACTCCATAAGCTTTCTAGACTTTAATCTTGCTTTTTACCAATATTAACCCTGTATTTCATTTTCTTTTTTTTTTTTACAATCACAACTCCATTAACTGATGAAATAATCATGAAATTGCATCATATTTCTAGAGTTGCAGAACAGAGTGCTGGTAAAATTCTAACAAAGTTTTCTATGATTGTGAATATTTTGCCAACTGCAATTTTAATTGGTTTTCATTCACACCAGTGTACAAAATCTCTTCTGTGTGCCTGGTGCCAGGGGAACAGACTCAGCTCTTTCTCAACTGTAAAAATGAGAGAAACAGATGCTTTTGGACTTAAATGTTGTACGTGTTGTTTAACATACTGGTGGTGTGATTTTTCTTCAGCTCTGTAGGCTTATGTGTCAGTATAGATGCTTATGAACTAGCTGTGAGCTTCAGATTACCTGCACTGACTTCTGGTATGCAGAGAGAGTATTCAAGGCATCTACCCCCCATGTGTGACCACTTAGTTAAATTTTGGGATTGTTCTGTTTGTTGCATTAGCAGCTGCTGCAACCATCAGTCTATAAAATTTTGTATTGTTTGTAATACAGCCTCCATTCTCCACATTACATGAATATTCATGAGGAATTTGCATTGATCATTAAGTGTGGGTGTTTTGGGAGGAAAAAGAGACCAAACAAAATGCACACATTTCCGAGTTAATTGTGATTTAAAAAGAAAAACTTTATAAATTTGAATATAAAACTAATAACTTTTAGCTTTTTCTCTCTTGGATCCTACTTACAGTTTGGTAAATGAGGCACCGGGGGAGGGTGTGAAAAGTAAATATCAGAGTATAAACTCATATTTTCTCTATTTTAAAACATACACTCAATTGGTCAATCTAAAGCTTAAAATAAATGTTACATGATAAAACGCCATCTGTGATCAATGGTTCCTATACATGCATCGACCTAATATTAATTCAGTTAAGTGAGGTGGACTGACTTCAATATCTGTTTTGACGTGGTGTCATTCTGTCAGTATTGAGCTGATAATATAGAGTGAGGTGACTCTTTGGAGTAATAGCTGACCACATACACACATACATACATTAAACTTGAACACATACAAATCCACAAAAGAAAATATTCAACACATTTTGATCAGAAAGGTTTAAAGGCTTTTAAGGTAAACCTGCCTTTGTAAATAGACAAGGACAGTGAATGAATGTAAGCTTAGTTTTTTAATATTAGCAGCACAAATGCTCACACATTTTAGTCACTGTATATCCTGTCAGTTTTGCCCATCCATCCAGCACTCTTACAGCTGTTTCACAGTTATAAAATAGCAGTGTAAAGATTTATATTAAGGGCTTTATGGCAGAGAAAGAATGGATTTCTTTTAAATTGACTGTTTAAATTGCTAGGCATTGAGTGAGAGTGACAGCTTAGCCTGTTCATTGTTTGGTTAAATGAAATTGTTGAATATTTAAAAATCACACAGGTTACTTTATTTTCTTCTTTTAATAATAATAATAATTTTATAATTTACTTTCTTGCTTTCTCTCTCAATGAGGGTTAGATGAGAAAATCAAAACCAAAACAGCAAACTTCCCTCAATGTTTAACTATCATTTTAATTAGAGATAACTCCTGGAGTTTTATACGAATTGTTCTGGCAATTATTCCACACACTTCCCCCGAATTCAGTTCTCTCAGCTGTACGTCTTGCTAAAGCTGCTAAAAGTAACACCACTAGCTCATCTGCCAGAGGGTGATATCTTTTAAAATGACAGAAATGTTTAAAACAAATGTCACATTTGCACTGCATCCTCTGAAACTTTTTACATGCACCATCTTTTCTATATTTAAGAATAACTTTTGACATGGGTTAGGCTGGGATAATTTCAAAATTATTTCATGACATGACAGCACCATAAAATACAATACAGCACTTTTGTGACAGTGCAGAAAAATAGCATAGGGTCTTGCAGCCTTGGTAAAACCCTATAACATAGGGCAGTTTAACAAAAATAGACTTCCTCATGATAACTAAACAATTGACTGTCATGTTTTTTCATTCTTGCATAATATTAAAAGTAAGAAGCAGCCATTTCTATATTTTTAACTTAACCCAACACCCCTCTGCCTCTTCCAATTTCTCACTGATCTCTTTCACCTCAAAGTAGTTAACATTTAAAATGTGAGGAGTAGTGGGAGAAAGAAGTTCAGCTCAGTTTGTGCTTTTCTAATTTCAATCAAAGGAGCTGGAATGAGCCCAACATGCCATTCAGCACTGAGCCCTCTTATAGATCAATGGCCTCTGAGCCTTCATAATCTCACAAATTGATTGGTTGCCTCACTGATCATCACTCCTGCACTAACCAATCAAACATTGTCCCAGTAAACAAACACGCCGTATGAAGACATCCCCAGAAGTTCAGCTTTGGAGGAGACGCGAGTGATGTGAAGAAAATATATAAACTGAAATCTCCCTTGGAAGAGAATATCAAATCATAAGAGTGCTTAATATTTCACTGACTCAATGAAATATGCATTGTACCCCAGAATGGAGGAAAAATGCAATGATTTGGATGCATTATGTATGAGAAGGTCTGCTGGCGAAAATGACACTGCACTGTTGAATAATCGCCATTTCACTATCACCACAGCACAATGAGATTTTGTTATTACTAAGCATCACTCAATTCATTTGGAAAGCGCATACAGTTTGCATTTTGTATTTAGAGCATTGCTTGTGTGTGCACAGCATGCAGATGCTTGCTAATGAACTAAAGCACTGACTTGGATGTGTTTCCTTTGCCTGTGCCCCACTTGATGAATCTCACTGTGGTTCAGCTGGTTTAGGCTACCCCGGAAAAAAATAACTGTAGGAAGTGAGCACCTTCTTTGGCAGCAACAAGGAACAAAACACAGAGGCAGATTCTTTTTTATAATGTTCAGGAATGTCCTCAGCAGACGCACAATTTCTTTGCATCACAGTGGCTGCTGCCACACGTGTTTCTGCTTAGGCAAGTTACCTCTGGCCTGAAAAAAAAACAAAGAAAAAGAGACTTAGCGTAATCAGTATTACACAAAAACATTCAGTTATTCAGAATATAGTGTGATAGTCTCATTTATCTTCTTGAATTTACAATAAACTTTAGCATCAGCAGCCTGAGCATCTTTTCCCAAAAGCATCTTAGAACTCATTTTACATATACAAGTTCATTCTACTCTTTCATAGGACAAGAGCAACAAAGCAAAGCCATGTAACCTTGCAGGAGAAACCAAAGATGCATCTGTGCTTTGTTGAAGTTCATCTGAACTTTTATTAGAACCACTGATGCTTTGTGCGCAGTGCATTTGAAAATATTAAAAGACTGATAATGTTTCACTGAGGAAATAGATCTACAAAAACAACATTTAAAAACATATCCAAATATTTGATTTCTGCAATTAATCTTGAAGTTTCTGTCAATCTCGTTCTTAATCTCGTCTTTATTACGTAATTGCATCTTTATTTATTTATATGGTTTATTTTATATATGGTTGGTTTACTTATTATTTATGATGCATATGTCATTTGCCCCATATTTATAAACAGAAGCTAAATGGGAACTGCTGACAATATGACATATTGATGATGCATAGTCATTAAACCTAAAGGGACTATGCTTGGTTTGAGTTTTAATTTGTGCTTCACAGTAACGTTTGCCTCGAACAGCAGCTAAATAGATCAAAGTTTGCTTTTATAAATCCACGTAACATGACTCATTAAGGCAGCTTACCGAAAGCTTGTTTTCATCTGAATCCAGGTATAAAATATTTATTTGTGTAGTTTAAATAATTTTAGTATATACCACAGGGTATAGAAAAAATATGTTCCTATGGAAAAAAACTACATTTTGCACTGAACATAATCATTATGACTTTTTTTTTGAATGAACAAACACATACTAATGGAAACCGAGTTGCAAGGAGGTGTGTGGGGATGGAGGACGTATAATATAGAGTCCTGTGTGAGGTTAGGTTTAGGTTAAAAAATAAATAAAAAGCATGTTGGTTAGATTTAGAGAAAGATCGTGTATTTGTTTAAATTTTCATACAGATGTTGTGTGTGGAGTTACTGTTGAATTCTTTATTAAGCCAACCACATAACCCACAGCCTTTTTCCTGATCTCAGTGCCTGAACCCAGCCATAAAAATGATTAATAATGTTGGACTCAAATCTACTGCAAGATTGTTTTTTTTGTTTTTTTTCTGAGGAAAAGAAAACAGGATGATGTAGATCTCATAGTTTGGAAGACAAAAAAAATGTTGCCTGTGTACATTTAATTGATATAAGTTGAAACTTATGTGGTAACATTAGTGCAAATAGATGTTGACATACAGTACTGCACACATTTCTAACACAAATATCAGTTAAGCATGGCACACATGGTGTTCCACATTAAAGCTGTGCCACTTCCAATGTGGTGATATTTACAAATCTTCCTTAGACAGGAATTAAAAAAACTAATTGCATCAAAGCAGAAGGCTAGCTTTGATACGCACAGGCTCCCATACTATCGACTTGTATACCCAGCTCAGTGCCTAACTCTGAGTGGCACAAACAACAAAATGCTCTAGGCTCAAACAAACACTTTTATCAAGGCAGCAAGCAGGGAGGAGTGTAATTTGATGTAGCACGTCTGTCCTGGGCATGCCTCTTTAAAGGGACCGGTTTCCTAAAGTGCACTTCTCAGTGTTTTACAAGGGTGACTCCTCAATGTCTGATTTAAACTCTGCATCTCCCACAGACCTTGATAAAAGAGCTAGCTAACTGGAGTGAGTTCTTGGAAGTGCCTGAAACCTCCAAATGAACTTCAAGAAGACTGGCAAGGAATTAAACTTGTATTTTGTGCAAGGTTGATTACCTGACATGTCGCTCTGTGAACGCACCTGGTTAGACTTACTCTACTTGAGACAGAATAAGTGATTCCTGATACAAAAGTCACTTTCAAAGCCAGCAGTTGTGTACAAAGAGGCAGTAAAAAGACGTCCCAGCACCTCTTGAATGGCATCAATGAATTCATGATTTGCAGAATGTGTATTCAATCTGAATGAGATGAAAGATTAAAATATTTAAACGCAAATAATAGACACGCTTAATAACCACAAGAGGTCTATGGAAACATGCAGGCTTTGGCAAAAAGCAGATTGATTTTCCAACAGAAACTTAAACACAACACGAAAATGTCTGGCTCTCAGCCACTTAGCCACAACCTAAATATCATTCAGAGAGCTTCTTCCAAGCCTGGTTTCAGCCCTCCTGTGTGCCAGCATTTACATTTGTTATTTCCCAGTTAGCCCAATTTGTATTTGCTCTATTATCATGGCTGATTTGTTGAAAATGTTTTGGTGCGTCTCAGGCCTGTGAAGTCTGGTGTTTGAAAGGATGAGGTCAGAATATCAACTTCAAAAGCTTCAGTAAATATCAGAATTTCAGATAATAATAAGAAGAAGATATATATTTTTTATATTAAGACTTTGTTACTACACAATAAATGGAGGTGGAGATTACTATATTCCATGGTCTAAAGGAAGCAACTGTGTTGCTTTTTCTCAGATGAGATACTTGATAGGGATGTGCTTCTGAAAGCTGCGTTCAGCCTGCCTTATTACTGGTTTCACTTTCAAGGAGAATAAGACACCACCATAAAAAGCTTTTTCGTCTCTCTCTGTCAAAGACTAGAGAGACAATTTTCCTGAAGTAAGAATCAGAAGATCACTCTCAGCCTACATAGTGTCCACAAGCAATCTTCTTCCTATCTCGAATCAAGTCATCCAAAAATGGAGCTTGACTGTACAATAACCAAGCTGTAAACTGCAAAGGGCTTTGCTCCCATCTTTAGTTTCCGAGGCGAGTTTGTTCTGAAAGCATCCAACTGCTTTTTTTTTTCTTCGTGCTGAACCTCGGAGCACGCGTGCATATGTGTGTGTGTGCACATGAATGGACAGAGATCTGACTCATTCACGTTAGCGTATGCATTTGATGTCAAACAGTCTGAATATTTAAGACATTAGAGGGCAGAGGGAAGAAATCTGGGAGTGAAATGATGCGGTACTCTTAATTGATTGTCCATACTGATCTTACTGTGTAATGCAGTTTGGCACACATCTGTAGGAGTGACGCTACATGTTATGAGAGGATGGCCGCTGTGCAAATATGGGCATATGTGTTGTCATGTGTGACAGATATAAATCTGTAGATCTCATAAATGCTACAATATGTATGTGTGCATGCGTCCGTCCCATTCTGCGTGAACTATCTGTTGAATTGTGCATCTTTGTGTCTTCACTCCACAGTCCACAACAATAGAAATAAAACTACCAAGGCAAGGATAACATTTGGATACTGTTTAGATGACAGGAAAATACTGGCCTGGCAGTGATATGCCTTTTATTCCATCACTTTAATTGTCAAAAAACATTCCTCACTTTCTCGTTCTCACTTCCTCACAGACAGTCCCACACTGTTTTTCACAAGCTTGGTTGCCAAAACCAACTCTTTCCAGTAAAAGCAAAACAAGCATCAGAAATAAAATCACAGTTCATTTAAGTGTTCTATATTGGTATTTTCTGATATCTAAACCAGAGACTGCCTACAGCAGGTACATAGAAACGCTTCCTGCTTTAAATTTAAATTTGATTTAAAAACCCTGAAATTACTGTTTGTCTATACATATTCACAGATTTGTGTTAAGAATAAAATAAATAAATGTCAGATAAGATTAGTAATTAGTGTCATGCTGGTCTTACATTATGTATGATAACAAGTTCATTCATAATTACTAGCAGAAGTTAGAATAGTCACTATTAGAACAGTTATGGAAATAGTCATATTGTTGCTGTAGCTACAAGAAACAGATCAATAGTTGTAACAGGTAATAATTATCCATGCATTATCTGTACTGCTTAAGGGTGGCAGAAGTGCCTGGAGGTGATCCTAGCTGCTACACTAAGACAGATCTATCACAGAGCTGATGCACATAGAGACAGACAAGCACGCTCACATGCACATCTACAAGCAATTAAGAGTCACCAATTAACCTGACTGCATGCCTTCAGACTATGCAAGGAAACCAGAGTGCCCAGAGGTAAACCATGAGGGGAACATGCAAACTTCACACAGCTAATAGGAAAATGGCTGAAATGCATGTAGTTAGCTATAAGTAGCTAAAGGATAAATGATGCCTGTCAGGTCTAACAGGTGATTTTTTTAATGCATAGGGTAAAAAAAAATAATAATATATATATATAAAAAATATATATATATATATATATATATATATATATATAAGTATATTCTTTACTTTTGCCAAAAGTAAAGAATAAACAGTTCAAATACAGTTACTGAAACTGAACTAAAGGTAAGAGACAAACAGTTCAAGTAAAGCTAAAAGTAGACTTATTGAAATCCATTACCTTAACTTAAAATAAAGAATAAACAAAACAGTTTGCTAAAAGTACTGGAAATATCCACAAAATATCCATTCAGCCATTTAAAGCGATAAAATACGATAAATTAACAGTTCAGTTGTTTAAATTGTTTATTAGTACCATGTTTAGAGTCGACTTATGACAAATAAAACATCCTTTTATGCACACTGTTGCACATCCATCATAAACATGTTGGAATATTCCCCGCACACCCTGTCTTTCAACTATCTATGCACTAGTTGTATGAGGTTAAAAACACATGATATATAGATGCTTAGACGCAATCAAGTGCATGATGTAAAGTAAAGGTAGAAGAAAGTGTGGAAAAGGTATGAAGGAGATGAAAACTGAGCAGGCAGGAGAAAAGGTGACAGAAAAGAGTGAAGAGCCTGAAGACAGTTAGGCCAAAAAGGAACGTTTTAATGGCTATAATACTCCATGTCCCTCTTTTCTGTCGTTTCCACCTCTTGTGTTCCCACAATGGCACTACTGAACCATAAAATGCTGCGGCCTTCACCTCTCACCCTGCCTTGTGTCCGACACAGATCGGGTTGCGACAGTTTGACACCAATAGTCACCCTCACCGTTTGTTGTGGAGTTCCACTTATCAACGCCCACTGTCGTCTGCCTCAATCCAACATGCTCACTGGAGGCACACAAAAGGAGGCAGAGAGAAAATGGCATTTGAAATTTGGAGAAAATTGAGTAACACAAAGAGAACGCTGATAAAAAAGCATTGTGGGATTTAAAAGAGATCGAAAAAGGGTGCACTATTTCATTTCAAAGATATTTTTTGTTCTCTGCCTTTGATGCGACTGAAAAGAGCTTCACTTGATGTTAGAAAACAGGATTCCTTTTTCCTTTTCCATGAATATCCTACTGCTGGAAATAATGCTTCTACAAAACGAACCTATAAAAAACACAATCAATTGGACATTTGCCTCCTGGCCTATTTCTTCCCCCTTCCTCCTTAAGTAGTAATATTTTTCATGTAAAAAGAAGTACTTTTATTTTCTTTGGATGATTGATCGAAGTGCTTGAAATGATTTACGTAGGTCCTAAGATATCCAGTTTCACATTTGCTGTTCTAAAGAAAAATTCTCTGACATAAAGGAGGTGTTGTGTTTTACATTTCTGGCTTGTTTAGGGGGAAATTAAAGAGTTGACCTGACCATCGAAAACTGAAGTGGCTAAATTTGAAAATCCATCTTTTCCAAATCCAGAGCTTCACGGGAGTGTTCACGGAAAAATCCAAACATGTCAGTTTTGCCGCACAGTGTTGATATATGAGTCAAAGCTGTTCCAGAGCGATTATATATGCCCCCACAAAGATGGTCAGGTGCTGCGTGGCACAAGTGTGAAAAAACATAATTTCTTTCACCTTCAACCCTCCTTTTTCTAACAGCACATGACACCATGATGTCAAGCACACACTGCATGTGTTGTTATTCACTTGAATTATGTTGTAAAAAGACTCAACAATATTTAGTAATTAGAAAAGAAACAAAAACAAAATGAATAAATTGTGATAAATTTTACAATAAACTTTAAGGTAAAATACTTCTGGGAGGTAATGACCTTCACTGACAACTTATGTACTACAATCAATCTGTTTTCCAGATTATATGTAATAACTGAAAAAGCAGATGGTTGTCAGACATGAATTCACACTTGAAGCAGGGGATAAAGCTCTGGAGTTTAAAGGTGTGCTGTAGGATTTGATTTAACTTAAACATGTGTGATGCACAGACTGTATCACACATGTCTTGCTCACATGCTATACTGAGTTTTAATTACTTTCTCCACAATAACTTTGCTAACATAAAAAATGAAAAGCAGAAAGGCAAAATGGAGAAGAACTATGTGTGTTGAAGAAGTGTATGCTGTATTGCAGCAAAAGCATAAAGGCTCTAAACAGAAAACTCAAAAAGTTGGTGCTGCTGTCAAAATGAATTGTTTCACTTCAGGGTGTTTGATTCTGTGGCCCCTGAACAGAGGAGTCTGTTGTCTCTTGTGGCATCAGGTGCCAAAATGGTAGATGTCGTCTTGTGCAATGGCACCAACATGGCAAAGTACTACAACATGGTGTAGTACTTTGATCGTAGACATTAAAAAACACTGAGCAACTGTGCAAATAATGTGTTATGGTTGGGATTAGGCACAAAGACACCTGGGTTAGGTTAAGATCAAATGGCAAAATGTTGAACTTTTGCCTTGAATAAATGATAATTTTCTACTGGTCTCCTGTGTGAAAGTCCTGTGCTTTGTTCTGCCACCCATCCCCCAACATCCATTCATTTGAGCATCTGGACGTGTAAAGCTAGATGTTGTCAAACCGTAATACGTACATACATAGAAAAATTAAGTGAAATGAAATGTGATCTAATCTTTACCATTAAACATAAATCAAACATCCAAAGTGATGGTGGAAAAATCTAGGTGAAAATCTAGGCTTCTGAATTACTAAACTGGAGTCAGGTGTATTAAAAAAAACTGTTCCACTTGTTTTTTA
Source organism: Ctenopoma multispine (assembly GCA_034779795.1). NCBI lineage: Eukaryota > Metazoa > Chordata > Actinopteri > Anabantiformes > Anabantidae > Ctenopoma > Ctenopoma multispine. Next base: position 14,369,378 of record JAUYWH010000003.1, on the reverse strand, counting down.
CACCATCACTCCATATGTTTAATACGTGTGTTCAATAAAAAAACATATGTTCTATCAGCTTATAAATTGAAAATAGTTCACCTACTTTACCTACAAGATATGTTTTCTGCTGCTGGTACAAACAACATATTAAGTTGTATTTTACCAGAGGACAGAAAGGAAAATCTTAGAACCTAGCTCAAAATTCACAAAAAAGCAGGCTTTGCATGTGTTTCTGCAACAGTATGCTGAGGTGTGAAGTTCTGGGTCCTTTGTGTTTTGAGAACCGTGCTAAATAGGCAGATGTGGCGGAGTAAGGCTAACAGCAGTCATTTCAAGTAAAATAACAGCATTCAAGCTGTTATTTTGATGGAACTTTGCTGTTTCGGATACGTGCAAAAGAAAATTAAGCAAGTAAAAGCACTGAAACAATATAAACGAGCATCTCATTGGTGCTTGAACCCAACTTTTTAACATGCAGACTGCAGCAGCACTCTGATTAAAATAACCTAAATCAGAGCATCAGATAAACACAGAGAATGTTTTGGAATAATCTATTAAGCATCCTACCCATCATCACTCTCTCTTCCTGTCTCTTCATCTCCTCCCCTCTGTCTTTCGCGTGAAGAGGTGGGTGGAGGCGTTTCACATTACCGCGAGCTGAGTTTCGCTGTGCTCCGTGCACCACAGGGTGCATGTTTACTCATTTAGCATGTGATGACATGAGGACGAAAGCTGTCACCCTCTCTTCAGCTAAGTCATCACATCAATGGACAATGTGTTTACTGAGAACCCCTTTACGCATTCATAGGTTTGATTTATGGAAAATAAAGTGCAAAAATATCGAGTAGTAAGTGTAGATGAGTGTTTAGAAGCCAGCGATGAAAAATATCTACCACTGAGTTTCTGGACTCCAACCGTTGTGCAGTCGGAAAAATTCTAAAATAAAGATCTGTTCTTTTCCTTTCTCATTTTTCCCCCACCATTTACCTCTATTGTTCCTCTCCCTCTCTTCTGGTTCAACTAGGCAATGTAAGTTTAAAGAGATCCGTTAAATATTAATAATGGGTTTCGACTCAGTCAAACTTTTACTCATTTCACCACAACAAGGCATATTTCAGCCGAACTAAAAAGAGAGGAGATGAAAAAAAGAAGCCAGCGTGAAGCGCGTGTGTCCTTTGAGCAGCTATTAGACTATCTGTTTGAAGCTAACTGAGAAATGGACCCCTCTGGCAACTGCTGTTCACCACACAAGGTGAATGAGGCCAGCGTTCGAGTTCTTTCGAACTTCCATAGCCATCTATCAGATGTATGATGCATCACAAGCAGACACATACAGAAACAGTCGCACACAGAGACAACACAACAGCATGAATACAGACACGGCCCACTGAGGATCAGCTTTTAAGTCACTGTAATTACAAATTATGAATATAAATGACTACAGCTAGCGCACACTTTTTGGAATAGAGTCATAATTTAGAGTACAATCAGTGCAGTGCGTTTGAAGATATACACTCACATAGAGTACACACAGTGCTTTGCAGAAAATAATGCAGAGATATGAAGTCAACATTTGTACTCAGGCACATTAATACCAATAAAAAAGTGTCAGTTGTTTTTTTTTACTGCTGTGAGTAAAGGGGCTTTACATTAGACACATCAGTAAGGACAGAAAAACGAATGTCAACTCTGACCTCTTGCTAGCTGATAAGTGTGAGTAACGGTGTAGTCAGTGATGGCTGTGATCACACACACAAAGCACTTCTCACCTCCCCTAAGGTGACTAACAAGTAAACCAGAAGTGTTTTATCTGTAGATATTACAGAGTAAAGGCGAGTAATAAGCATCCTAGTCTACTGTCACAGACACATACTTACTTAGCTAAGGGCATGATGATCTAAGTTTATTGTGTTTTTTTATTTTCTTTGGATTTACGGTGAAACAATAAGCACATGCCTAGAATGCAAGGGCTCAAATATTTGTTTGGTTTGTTTGCTCAGACAATGAGATATATTGACTATCCACTATTCTTTAATGCTCCTACCTCAATATAGTGGTGTAACTTGCAGTTGCAGCCCATGCAGCACAGAAAGGTTGCTTTTAAAACATTCAGTAGCAACACGCTTTCCAGAAACACTGGCTATGTTACTCTGGATAACCCACTGACTTTGCTGTGGTTTATGTGCTGCATCTACCTGGAGCAAACACATCACAGACACTATGAGATATACTGATGAACTATGTAGCTTGAACATTTTCATAGATTACTTTTTTACATTTTGGCAAGTCATTTGTTCTGTAATACAGCTAAATGATGGTACAGTTTCTGTCATGGCAGTCTGACGGCCAAACAAGTGCATTTTGGTAGAACCTTCTTCTAGGCAGCAGAATCAAAGATGCATGGATGCCACATGACATAGTCAGTTCTTTCACAGGCTGTCTACACCAGGTGTGTGTTAGTTAAGTCTCACACTTGTGCTTCTCACTCTCTGAACAAACTGCAGACAAAAACCAGATTTTCATATTCTTTTTTTTTTTTGGCTATTGCTTTGATTGGTGACAATAACCTTAAGGGGCACAGCAGAACGAAGGATTGGTGCATTCGGCATAAAAGCTCTTCAAAGTCTAAAGCTACTGTTGTATAAACCAATGTACTTGGCAAGGACTTATTGTCTCTGTGACCCTCAATAGACAACTGTAGCTGACCAAAGGTCATTCAGAAAAATTTGATAATGTTGAAAAATAAGTCAACATATTTGTCACACTGCTTATCAGTGGGAAAAAGAGTGATCCCATGTGTACAGTTCCCTTTGTCACATTGTTTTACACTGCCAGGACACAATCTTGACCCATGAAACAGGGCAGCTAAGGTCTTTGCTTAATAGAACTGGATGAAACAACATGAAATAAAGCCTAAAACAGTTGTTGTGACAAAAAGTTCAATGGGTTTGCATTTCATGATTAGTGAAATGGACCAACAGCGGCTGCAAGAGGGTGCAAGCCTGTTAATCTTCCATTCGCTGTTATACCGATGCATGAGATTGTGCACACAGAGTGAGACTTGCCCCACTTGGAGGGTTTGTGGTGGCATCCAAAATGTGACACTCAAAAGAGTAAAAGAGTAAAAGAGTAAATGTGCACCAGCTGCATCCAAACCACTGAAAAATCATAAAACATGAATGTGGCCTTAAATAACCTCTTAACTGATCCGCCCCATGCAGAATGTATGGTCTTTAAAGTGGAAAATTATGTATATATGATGGCGGAGCAAAGCAAAAAAGCCGCCTGTTGTAAAGCTCTGCCATTCTGCTTCGCCTTGAGACTCATTATTAAAGACATCCTGCCTTCTTCTCAATTAGGACAGAACAGACACAACATGTGGCAGCATAAAATTCACTGTGACACCACTAGCTACCAGTGCCAGCAAAAAGAGAAGAGGGGAAAATATAGTAAGCGTTGGGCTGAGGGAATAAAATCTGATAGAGGAAAAAGTAAGGAGTGGGAGGAAAGATGAGGAATGATTCCTGATTGTGCTTGTCTTATGAGGGACATCCATCAGGACTGACACCCGGACAAATAAAACCCTTTTTTCCCCATATTCAATTACAAAGCATGAGGCTTTTTTTTTTTCCACACAAATGAACATGCCCATACATACACACAAAAAACAAAGCATGCACGCAGAGACCCACACGTTCGTACGAACACATACATGTACTTTCACTTCTGATTCACGTGTGCGCATTTCAATCTAATGTGACTTAAATTTAGCTTCATTCTTGCGGAAGATTGTTGAATAGCTACTGTGGAAGATTTATTGCACAATGGAAGCGCGTTACTATGTAATATAAGCTGACAAAATCATGAAATAAAATAAGAATCAATGTAGAGCTGAGCCGCAGCTGCAGCGTGCGTACACTTAAATTACAGTCTGACATAAATTCAGCAGCGCAGATCAGAACTGGCTCCATACTTCAGGCATAGGAGAAAATGAGAATGTTAGCGGCCTCACCTGTTGGAAAGGAAATCTGGGGCATCTGAATTTTGGAGGGCAGTTGGCTCGATGGGCTCCAAAATTCTAGAGGAGGAGGAGAGATTTAACAAGTGATTAGAAGATATAAACAACTCATTGAAGGATGGAGAGAGAAAGAGAGTCGAGTGGAGAAAAAGACAGATGAAAAATATGCGTCGCGATGTGAAATAAGGAATCAATGTTTAAGTAGTCTGTAAGCCAAGAAAGTGTCAATGATGAGGTCTGAGGTATTTCTTTGCAGATAAACAGTCGCGCCAGGTTGGACAGCTTAGCCTTGGTAAACTGAATGAATAAGTAAGGAGATGAGTTCGCTGGAATGTTTGTGTGTAATATTTCACAAATACAATGGAGAGGAGGTGAAAATGCAGCAATATTTTCAGGAAAATAATGTGGACAGAGAGCTTGAATAAAGAAAAGTAACCAAACACCTGAACCGCAATATCCCAGTAATGTCGATGGTGCTGAAAAGTCCTATAAAGTAGTTTGTTTGTTTTTCTTTTATAGTATATAATCTATGTGTGTTCTCTAGTAGTCTTACATTCATTCTCTGAGGATGTGCACTAAATATTTGAAATTATGTCACAGGGCTTTTAATGACCACACAGCCTGGCATCTAGCTGTAAGGATGCTTGTTCCCGTTTGAGATTTCAGAAATGCCTTCACCACTGGATGATTTCCCACAGAATATTACCATGTGGCGTGACTTAAGTCAGCTGGTAAAGTGTAGAGTTCAGATGTTACAGGACCACTCATTACTGTGACTTTTGACTACTGGGTCATTTCCCATCACTACATCTGGATGGAAACATGATAACATTAGCTAGACCCCCTCCTTCGTATATTTTGTGACAAACACAACAAAATAATTGCTCGACTATGATGGCAGCTCAGCAGATGTTGAAATAACATGAACTAAAAGTAAATGCTACTATGAATCGGCACTGACATTAGCAAGCACCATAATGGAGCCTCACAGATGTTTAATATTATAACAACAATACATAACCACAATACACTAATCAACATGTTTTGTATCGGTGTTTGTAGGTTTCCGAGTCTGTGGCCCACCACAGGAATGGACCAACAACAACAACAACCACCTACACAAAAAGTGATTGAGAGGACTTTTCAGCAAGTAACAAGCATTTGTTTAGAACTGTTAAAGCCCAGTTCTCCAAGATCATTTTACACAAAACAAAAACATCTTCCCCAGAATAATTTTAAAAGACACAATAATCACCTAACGTACAAACAGCAGCAATGAGCATTTAATTGTAGTGAAACACCTATGAGCGCAGAGAATCGATGGCAGCGTGAGGCTGGATCCTTATTCTAAGTGGCACCATTAAATGCGCCCAACAAATTTTCAGCCTGAATGACCATATAGGTCGCTTGTCCTGTCTCTTGGAGTACTCTAGTTATTGTGGCAGGCGTACCGTACCTTCGCCATGGAAAATCATGAATACATGAATGCAATACAACTTAATTAGTTACAACTTAGCTGAGAATAAAATAAGAGTTAAAATAAGTTGGTCTACTTCCTTAAGGTTACAGCAATGATAAACACACTGCGGAACTGGAATCAAACGTCAGCCTCTATCTACCCGACCACCAGCTAAAGGTGAATTCGCATAGAAATTGTTTTTAGACACTGTTTTCTCACATCCATCACTCGCACATCTCACACAGTGGATAGAATTCATTTTATGAAATACATCAATCCAACTGATGTTGTGTCTACATCAAACGCACTGAGACGTATCACACGAAAAAATACATTATTCCTATTTAATCAATCCAGCAGTCCCACGTGACTCTATGCTTTGTACTGCACTCACACACCCTCTGTGTAGACACAGTTGCAGGACCGAAGCTGGTGCTGTTGCTCTGCTAATGTATTGATCATGCTATGCTTTCTGTGTAGACACAACGTGACTCTGAGACGTGTGTGTGAGATGTGCAATACTTTGTGGAAGACCCAGTGATTTTACGCTTGAACTTTTTTTTTTTTTTTTTTTTTTTTTACCTTGAGCGTTTGCCATGCACTTGAACTCTAAAAATAGCTGTTTAAATCAGTTAAAAAGCTGTTACAGCTTGATCTGGCTCCCTGTTACACTGTGAACCTTCTGGTGTCACTTCGTTCTTGCTCTATATACTATACAACTTAACCTTTTCCTCGGCTTATGTCATAATTATGGTGGCCGACAGAGGTGCCTAACCCATAATGTGCCGGCACTAACAACTCATGGGCTTACTTTCTTCAGAACAGTCTCATATCATCAGGTACTTGAAAGATTAATTGAAAAAACAAGAATAATTGTTAGCAGTTTCACATAGAACCGACCACAGCAAAGATATGTGTTTGGTCTCCACAGGAACCCTGTGTACTACCAAAAGCAGCAGGCATTAGTCATGTCCACACTTCTGTATTCAGGACTGCTGGAAATGTTGGCATTTTGTAAACATTAATAAAATCAGCACAGTAGTGTAGTAATGCAGCATTACATTAATGAAATAAGTTCAATCGTTCCTATTAAATAATAGTTGCCATCAATTAAGGTGTATTATGTGTTTTGATGGACTGTAAATTGTAGTAACCATAAAGTCCACAGCATAGATGAGCAAATGAGCTAATTAAAGTAGGGAACCAGTTGCAGTGAAATGGTGATTAATCACTATGCAAAGTAGTGTGGTGGATGAATGAATATGAATAAACTCTAAGTGTGATACCAAAGGTAGGTTTACAAGACACATAACATATGCAATGTATATACAAAGTCCAGATATAAACTAGGTCATTTAAATGTACAGTTAAACCCAAAATTATTACCCCCCTTTAGCAAATAAGCGTTTTTTGTTTAAATAGCATTAAAAGGAACAAAAACATGATCTTTTGATACATTTTTTTTACTGATGAAACGAGAAACTCTCATCACCAGAACAAGGTTCCTTTTGCCTGAAGCAACAGAAATAGCCCCACAGCATTATGGTCCCACCACCATGTGTGACCTTGGGAAGGGCTGAAGGCTCCTCCCTCCCTTTCACAAAGTCTCTCTTTTAACATGAACAGCTCTTCTTGAAACATTTGGAGAGGGCAGTCTGGGGGGGGGGGGGGGGGGGGG
>JAUYWH010000003.1:14336963-14362231 GCA_034779795.1 Ctenopoma multispine | reverse complement strand
ACCCCCCCCCCCCCCCCCCCCCCCCCCTTAAGATGAGCATCCACTGTCTTCTTTTTCCAGTCTGATTTATTTTGCTTTTTAGGATGATTCAACCACTTATTGCCAATTAAATTTAAGAATAACCACTCTCATTCAAGTGTTCAAGTGCCACTAACCCTGCCCATTATAATAATGTGCTGTGGTGACGGAAAATTCAGGTGTAGATTGAAAACTGATTCATTGGTCAGGTGTGTTATTTAAGCATAATATCACATGGGGGATAATCGTTTAGATTTTTTCTTGTTTTTCTTGTTTCAGTTCAGTATATATACAATATACATATTACATATAACAAATACAGTAATCCACACTCAAAGTTGCCATGAACCATTTTCTGAAAAAGTTTAACTTGGGGCTCACGGTAAAAACAACAGTAAAACACAAAATGTATTTTATTCTTAACTTTATTCAAATCACACATAAGGCACTTAATGAAAATGTCCAGTTTCCTGGTCAGGTTAGCAATAAGAATAATAAGAATAATAATAGTGCTTTGTGTTTTGCATTTTTGCATTTCGGCTAGAGAGGGAACTTTGTTGTGATGCCAGGCGCTCAGTCATAGCACCATGCCTGAGCATTCGAAAATGCCAGAATGTGGGCGTGGGGGTTGATCCAAAACAGAGTGCGGACTGGAGAGTAAGCTCTGAAAGCCAAAAACCTCAAGACTTGGCAAGTAAATTTTGAGTCATGAGTAATGTTCAACAACAATAACAAGTATATTATGGTCATTTTTAGCTTTAGTGCTGTAAAAATCTTACTTATTGTTAGGTATTGCTCCAATTTCTATTTTATATATTTATTGTTTTTATAAACATTTTATGTAAGTCTCAGAGGGCCCTTAGGGGTCTTCTCTCAGGGACTGAAAGGTAAACGTGGGGACTAGATAAGAAAGAGGCAGAGAGCCGTTTTCCTGATTATGAACAAACACATTAATTGGACCTGTAATCAATCACTGTGCTCATGTGCCCTACTCAAAACCAATCGGTGGATCTTTCTCAAAGACAATTAGACGTGTTCTATGATAGGTCACTTTCCAACCCGAAAAAAACACTGGAGGGACAACTGTCCCATAGTCTTTCAGGGCTTTAAAGTATTTTTTCTTTAAACCACATATCACGACACACACAGAACTTTACTTTGTTGCCTAGTTACAAGATTTTGCAGCCTCTTTGCTTTAAAGATTGCCTCAGCCTAATGTGTTTGCACAGAAACATACACAGGGTGAATATGGAAACATAAACACACACATAACGGAAGAACAAGGATCTGCTACAGGGTCAAAAGCCAAACTGCAAGACAACAAGGCGAAGAGTTAGCACACACATTACGATGTATTTTCAGACTCAAGCTCTAACCATATATTCTTAGAATCTTTTTTTCCTCACTGTGCCTTTCTATCGCTTACTACCTTCCTCTGCTTTGCTCAATCGCATGCCGATATGAAACATACACACACAAATTCATGGACGCACACACAGAATTGAAGGAAAAGGCCACCTGTCAGAGAATAACAACAGACCTGTGTAGCCTAGCAACAGCTCGGAGACAGGCTTATTAGCTGAAAGAAGAGAGAAGAAAGAGGGAAAACTTTAGCCCATGTCTCTGCCACTCACAACGCAAGCTGAAGGGCAACACAGGCTCAAACGCACAAGCCTCCTTCCCGCCAACCCGTCCTCCTCTCGCCCCCCTCCAAACGTGTCTCGCCTCTGACAATGCTACAACTGCAGCAGCCCATCGATCAGGACGCTAAACCAACAGATTTGCCTTCTCATTTCTTTTTCACACTCTGCCAATAGTGAAACATTTGTAATTGTTCATTTGTTGCTCTGCTTTTGCTGTCGCACCCAACTTCCAGGCAAGGTATGCCAACTCCTCGATACAATAAAGGGAGTTTCACTAAACTGCTATGTCTTGGAGGCAGTATCTAATAGTTTGGATTGGATTTCCTGAGACAGAAGAGGTTTAAATTGATGCTAAATAACGGCTGTGAGAATAAAATCTGAATTCAGCAGGTAGGCACATATGTTTAGAACCCTGGCTCTGTCTGAGTGGCCTCAGCGTCTTCAAAAAGAAATCAAATAGTTACTATATTACCTGCTCACAACACATCCATACTCCTGCACTTGATAAAAAACTCTTTAGCCTCTACTTATCTAGGATTTTTTTGTTTGTTTGTTTGTTTTCAGACACTTCCCTTTCTCTCTTTGCTGTAAAACATTAATCGCAGAACATTTAGGTTATATTCGGAACAGGTAGTTGCATGTGAGCCACAGGTTCAGTGCGCATGCGAGAGAGAGAGACACAGAGACCGAGAGAAAGGTTTTAAAATGTGTCTGAAATAGTTCTCATAACTTTTTCACACTCTCTATAAACATTTACTTCATCTCTGCATCAGCTGTTTTTCTGCCAAAAATAAAACTTTTATAATGTCTTTCTCCATCACCATCACACATTTTACAGTCTCTCTGTGTCCCAAGGGGAATGTGCATTGCAGCTTCAGTAATTATCCTGCTGGATTGGAAGTGCCAAGGCCAAAGGGCCAAACCTCAGAGTGCAGTAAGCCTTACTGTCACTGTCACCACGGCACATGGTGAAAAAAAAAAGTGCAGCCCAAATTTAAATAGGTCATAGATAGAAATGGCTAAGCGAGGAAAGAATGAGGAGGAGGAGATGGAAGAAAAATGGAGGTGTAAAAATACTGCATGCTGTTTTTAAACTTGGAGAAGCAAATATTCTTGCAAAGCTTTCTTCTTACCTAACACACAAACTCCCCACTGACAGGACAAATGCCAGAATGAACCACAGGAAAGAGCAGGAAAATAAAATGAGCAGGCATCTGGTGTTTTTAATGTTGTGGTGGACAGGGGTCCTACTCAGTCCCATTCACAGCAAACTGTGATGCTCTGTGTTCTGACATGTGTTGATTATGGCCAGTGTTAATTGTAAACACTTTCCTGGAAGCGCTTCTCATAATTGCCCAAAAATGAGTTGGTGTTTAGGTTATTTAGGTATGTAGTTTAATTTTAGGAAGACTTCTGTGAAAGATGTGTGTGCTTCATACGAGAAAGAAAAAAGTGTGAAGCACCATCATCATCCTCCTATGTGAAAAAGGAAGAAATTGTGTATTAGGCAAGAAAAAAGCTCATAAACCGACATCAATATTCATCAGAGATCCCGAGAACGACTAGCAGAAATTGTTCATTGTTAATCTGATAGAACACGTGCCACTTTTTTCACAGGCCCATTTTGTGGAAATTAGATAGAAATATGTTTTTCAAATGTAACTGCCGAGTCTGTAAAGTTTTACTGTTGAAAACTCCTGATGATCAAGTTGAGTGAACTGGAGAAAATGTGGAAAATATGGGACCTGTAAAAAAATGTTGCCTATAAAATGTTTTCTGTGCTGACAGCTGTCCACCCCAACATTATAGCCACAATATTGTATTATTGTGGTGGCTTCACAGTGTCCCGCCATACTGTGTACTGGTCATTTAAGTATTTTAAGTATTGGGGGTTTTTTTCACCACAGAGCTGCAGTGCTATTTGTTTAAATACTAGTCAGTACTATAACTGACCACAATTAAACGTTACTGACTGACTTTATGAACAGTTTTAACATGTTAGGAAATATTACATGCAGTGAGTCAAATATCTAATTTAGTACAGTAATAGTGTTTATAGATGGCATGTAATTCCCATCATTGTCAAAAAAAGTAAAAAAAAATGTAAATACCAAACTGTTCCTCCTTGAACACTAGGTATACAACTAGTACTACTCCCCTTTTCAGTTTAATTAAGTACACTTTGAAATAGTGCTGTTCTAATTTAATTTAATCATACAACAGATGGGTACAGATTAATATGTTTTAAATATTCAAAATATTCAAATAAAAAGCTTTGAATGACAACAGTTTAATTGATTTTCTACTGTTAGATAAATACAGCATCAGTGTTCTGACTGCTTATTGTTGTTGAATGAGAGGTACTCTGAAGAGAAGTATCCTCCTCAGATCTGCACTCTGAATACATCTGTACCACTTTGCCTTGTTGAATGTATCACCCCAGTATCCTAGAGACCACAAAGGCTGCTAACTGTAACAAAGTAATCATTCTCAGGATTTTACTCTTGCACAAAAATAAAGTGCATTGACTGTTAGCTTTCAAAAAAATTATTTTAGCTATTAATTTTTTTTTATTCATAAGAATAAACCTTAAACTGAAACTTAATTAGCACTTAAAAAAATGTTTACAGGTATTTCCTACACAACAATTGGCCTGATGGTAGACAACAGATTTCAGGGTCACCTATATGAGTGCATGAATACACTGAGTGCACACGTTTCTCAGATACACTGTGCAGAAACAAATACTACATACACAGAATGTATAATACCTCCAACACTAAATGTGCCGTATTTAGTTATTCTGTGCTATTCTGCACAGTTTTTTATATATTTTAAGACCACAGAAGTGAGAAAGTATTTTCCTGTGGTGTTTGTATGGCCCGGTGAGATGCTGATAAGGAAATCTATGCAGCACGTAAGAAGGAGTTAACATATATTTGAGTGTGCATTCGCACACTCCGCCGCAATAGTAGGTCTGCATCACTGTACAGTGATCAGCAACAACATTGATACCACCTGTTCGTTTTGTGCTGGACAGGGGTCAGAATGGCAAGAAATGATCGACAAGTGTCGGAACACACTTTGCATTGCATCTTGCTGCAAACGTGGCTGCATAGGCACCAAACACTGGTGCCAGTGCTACAGTCCACTACAGCGCTGAAGCTGGATCAGTGTACAGCAAACCATAAAAACTGTATAACCCAGATTTTTGTTTTAAGATCTGAGCTATACTCCTCCTAAAATACATCTGTGAGCCATTAAATTATGTAATGATGTAGCATTATAGCCCTACTCCATAGACCTTTCATTAAATTACATACGTTTCCAATAGAAGATATACAAGAAGTATGATTACAATGTGACATCAAAAGTCTTAAAAATCTCCAAAATAGCTTTCTGAACACAATGGTTTACACGTTAAAGTGTGTATTAAATCGGTTTAAAACTCTACAGTATATTCACCTGATGGTGGGGAGGGTAACCAGGTCTAACAAACCGGTTTGGGGTGCAGCGTTGAGGGCCACAATGCAAGCTGCTCACCAATGGATTGGCCCCTTGGTAGGAATGATGAGTGATGAATGATGGAGTCACTTTGTTGGTGAATTTCTGAGTGACAGCTGTAAAAAAGACAAGTCATTCACCCTGCATTTGCTTTTTTTCCATGCAGTTTTAAAATAGCCCTAACCCAGTTACATTTATTATACATTACTTAGCAACAGTGATATTTAAAATGTTCACTCTAACACAGGGATTAACATGTACTTAACCTAAACACCTGTTTGATGTATCACTGGTAAAATCAGTGCATTTCTAAACCTTGATAACTAGTTGTCTACAGCAACACACTGAAACACACAACGTGAGTCATAATTCACACATAGAACATCATTACTGCATAGTCCCTACCCAATTTAGACTATTACTACAAACACAAACTATCAGAGAAGTCATTTCTCCAGAGAGGCAACTGACTGGATCATTCAATTTGGGTGATGGTAAATAGCAAAACACGATTTCACAAACTGACTGTACCCAGATATGTCGTAACTAACCCACATTTCCTGCAATAAAGTAACATGATCACTGACAGGGTTTGAAAGCAAGTATGAACATTTTTCAGTCACAAACATTGATGAATATGATGACGAATATTGGTATCGGAAGCACAGAGTACAGTCTGTTTTACTTAGAAAAAAAAGAAGAAGAAGAAACAGAAAGATTTATAGAATGTATCACAGAATTGTACAAAGTAAAACCTCGTCAATATTTTGTGTGCCAGAAATCTGTCAGTGTTCAGTGTTAAGCTTGGTAAAAAGGCATAGATTAATTCACAAACAGGGACAATACCACTGATGTAAGACAGACCACCAATCATCTCAACTGCAGCCTCATTTTATTCATGGTAAACATACCAAAATATCACAATTAATTTAACAATGATGTATTGATGTTTAAAAATCCTACACACAGAACCTTTAAAGCACGATGCATAAAGGGCAAGAGGACATGCTGTAGCCTACAGCTTAGCAAGTGTTGCAAAATTAATGTGCTTAACCAGTGATGATCATGATGAATTCTTCATGTGGCCCACCGTGAAACATAATGCCTACGCACCCCCTGCACACACAGCTACCTACACACACACACAGATTAGATAAAGTTGCCAAAGGAGAACCTTACCTTTGGCTTTGTTAATGGTAACTATCTGCTGAAAGCTACAAGGTCTGGCTTTCTCCTGAGGGGCAGCTGCTTGCTTCATGCCCGCTTTGGCAGCGCAAGCCCAGGACCTGGCATCAACACCCGCGCCATCTGTACCTGCAACTGCAATATGCACAGCAAGGGGGCAAAGGATTAGTGCTATACCCATTTCACATGCACACCATCTTGTCTGGACTGTGTCATGTTAAGTGCGATGCACAGGGTAAGCTCAATAGAACCATGTTATTTTCTATCACAAAGGAATTTTGTAGCAGTCCTCCCTCAGGGGATCAACAAAGAGCCATTGAATCAACAGGGCAGAGAGTAAATTCTATCATATCAGCCCTGACTGCAAAGTGCTGGTGGTGTGCCAGAACTATGTATCACATATGCACATTTATTGAGGAGAGCAGAGCAGCCTTCAGCTACAGTTGTGCACCTGTTAAGAAGCAGAAGGGAATGCTGAACCAAATATAACTGCAGCATAATGGTGTATTTTCTATTTCTTCGCATAGAAATATGCAAAAGTTACACATGATTTTGTATTCATAAATAGCTAGAGAAGCAAAGGCACTGTATGACCCCACTGAAAAGTGTGTAGGAGGTAGTGAATGTACTGTACAAGCCACACTCCCTACCAAAATTAACACTATGTACTTGAGTTGTTGTTGACTTAATTCATATCTGTGTCCACTGTTCTGTTCTGCACCAGCAGCCAGTATGGAGGGCTCACCGTGTAATTCACTTTGCCACTGCAGAATAATCCCCTCATTATGAAAACATTTTCCCACTGAGTCATCCCAACTGAGGAAGAACTTCTCTGCAACACTGATCCGGAGTCACAGCATTTTAACACCTACACAGAGAGACGCAATGCGTGCAATGTGCGTGTCCCATGCATGTGGACAGGTGGGTGAACTTGTCAACCATTACGAATGGTCCCGAGCACTGCCCCCTGACTGATGAGGCTGTTTTGATTGGGCTTTTTTGCTGTTGATGCAACTTGAATTGAGAAGTAGGACCCCGGCTCAGAGAAGTAAACAAAGTAATGAAGGTGCCTGTTTGGTGGAAGAAACAAAGGAGCTTCACTGAATAACTTTAATAAATAGCTGAGGGAAAGGGTAAAATTCTGTGAGCTACACTTTGCACTGGGTTTCTGCCTGGGACAGGTGCTGCCGCCTCTCGCCTGCCTTTAATTAGCCAACTATGACGGTGTCATTAATATCAATAGTACATTCTACGAAAGGGAGGGTTGAGTGCGTATGTGCATTTGTAGCTTTGGAAAGTATTGAGAATGGAATAAAATGACATTCAAAATGACCACATTATTTAGCTGATAAAAGGAGACAAATAGCAGATTTACTACCTGTAGGAGGCGGCTGGTTGTTGGCCTTGAGTTCCTCACAGCTCATGATGGGAGAGTTACATTGGCTGGCTGAGCCAAAGGTTTGAAGGTCCAGCACAGATTTCTGATCTCCTGCACAGATGGAGGAAACCTCGTGGGGCATATTTTCCATTTTCCTCTGATGGGTAGCCCCAGTCTTTTGGCGATGATTTGGTAGGTGAATAATCCCTCTTTTCCTCTTTGCATCAATGGTCTTGGGATTCCCATTATGCAGCACACCCAGTGCTAAAGGTCTCCTTGGGGGCTGGAGAGCTGGGAAGTCAGCCAGTAGGTCATACGATTCCTGCTGTGTTGGGGCGGCTGCAATGGTTTTTGAGTTTGCCTGAGGTGTTTCTGCTTTGCATTGGACAGGCGCCTGCACAAGAGAGGTCAAGCTGCCTGCCAATGTATCAGTGGGGATGTTATGTGGGTAGAGTGAAAGGGGAATCTCCCACTGGCCACGCATCTTCCCGGAGGCTGGAGGCTTCATGGGATGTGGTAGAACACCATCCCTGATGGTAGATAGTGGAGGAAAGTCCTTTTCTGCACCAGATAATCGCGAATCCTGCTCACTGTCGGTGCTTAGTTCATCATCACTGCTATCTGTGGCGCAACTTCGCACCCCAGGTAGGCTAACGAAATCTTCATCATCACTGGAATTGCTGTCTGAGCTGTTTCTTACGTTCTGCTCATTCACGGCTTCACGTTTATCCATAGACACTTTAGAAGAAAGTCTAGGGTCTTTGTCATTCGAGAGACGACGCACAGGGTCTTCGGTGGCAGAACATATGGGATTTGTTGCTTGTTGTTTAGAGGCAGAGTTCTTTTGGTCTGTTTTGCTTCTGGATTCAGGGACCCAAACCTTCTTAAGTGAAGTTTCCACACGCCACTTATTTTTTTCCTGACATGACAGTGAATTGTTTGAGATAAAAATGATTGCTATCACTTAATTTGCAAACTCTTAATAAAAAGGAGTTATTATTATTATGGTGTTCTGATGTTGGTTTGAAAAGCTGAAATGCACAGTAAATCAACACAAATTTGACTTTAGCCTCCAAAGTCATCATGCTCACCAAATTTCTTTTCCTCTCCGCCTCATCCTCTTTTAGTTTCATCTCTTCTTCCATCACGGGGCTCAGCACCCGTGCAGGCTTGGAAACACAGGGATGTCTGTGGCCCGAGAGATAAGGGCAAGGAAGGGTGAACTCAGTGTGGTGTTGCTGCTTGTCCTCCTCATACTGTGTGTTCACACTCAAATCATCTGTCTCTGTCTGCCGCTCCTCAGTCCTAGTAAGAGAAAGAGACATAGATGCGTAGGAGTGTGGCAAGGTTAATACACAACAAACCATTACTCCAACATCACTGCCACTGCGAGGTTACCATGCTCATGCAATCTTGACAACGTACAGTAGGCTCATAGGTCAACTGGCTGATACTGGATACTGTATGAATCACCATAATTTTACTGCCATGTGTGACTGGACTTTTCGTTGAACCCCAATGGGCCTTTTGTTGCCTGGTAGAGGAGGAAACGCTGGGTCCGTGGCTCTCTATCCCATATTTGTGGAGTAGCAAAAGCTTCTAACTATGACTTTTTAATGAGGCTACTCTTTAGTCACCGGCCTGATGACTGTTGAGCCGCGATGCGGAACAGACGGTCCGGTGAGACCCGGGATGCTTATGATAACGGAGACGTCAAGGAAGCTCCAGGCAGCCGGTGAGCAGATGGTGTACATTACCATTATACAGTGGGTCTATGACCGCACAGCAGTCCACCTGATCTGCACTGCAATGTTGGGCTTAACATCCCATGCCTGCTTCCAATCCATCCATTTAATTTTCCTAGACCTTTCCAGTTTATAATAATTTTAACTAAAATAAACCTGTATATATGAATAAAAATAAAATAAACCCTAACCCTCTTCTATCACAAACATATTGAATGAGATGAGATGAAATGATGAGCACAGGAAGACTGTATAGTATAATATGATATTATGTTGAGACACATTCATTAAAATATTACAGTGGTTTAACCAAGGTGGTTAATGTAATTGATTATGACTGAGTTATGGTACAGTACGGTTAGGGTGTGTTATTGTGTACCTTACCGGTGACTGGGCTCGTCGTCTAAAGGGGTTTCAGATGTACTTTGACCTCTGCCGCACTCCTCCGCCTCCTTTGCTCTGCTCCAGATGACTTTGCAAACACGATCAAAGTCGTCGTGTGGGGCGTGTGGGTGAATCCAGGTGGAGCGAGGAAATGGTGCGAATGCACTCTCGCTGTGCTTCGGAGTTACTCGCATCCGAGGATCTCCTGGTGGCATCGTTTTTTTCTGTCTGTAGTTCAGACGCATGAACCTGTCAGTCATGTTACGCTGTTCCATTTTAAAAACAACTTTTCTTTCTTTTTTTTTTTTGAAAGGAAACAGTGTCTGGCTTAATCCTGGCTGTCACAGCAACCTGATGAAATTCCAGAATGATAATTCAGACGTAGATTAAACTATCCACATATTAAAAATCCGAGTTTATAGCTTTTATTGTTTCTTAATGTGCCCCAGTGTTTTGGTGGTGCATTGTTACCATTCCACTGAATGAATGAATGTATAAGACCTAAATGTATTATAGGCCTTATTTATTTCTAAATAGTGGACTTTCCTATAACAAAGACGAAGGCTGTAGAAAAGCTCTATCTAACCTGATCAGGAGTGTCAGGAGCAGTGTTAGGAGAGTTGAATGTAACGTTACGGGAAGACTATTTATGATGTCCATCATATACAGGGGTTGGAGGCCAACACGCATTTCATTATCCCGACCGTTTCCACGCACGGCGCATTGCGGAAAACTAATTACACCGCTCATATGCAAAAGCGGAAACGACATTCAAATTTACTAGCGAGAGGTTCCAGCCTGTTAAGCATCAATTTCACGTTTAGTGAGCAGGAAGTGGACGTCTATGTAAAAGTGCCAGGCAATCCGATGATTGGTCTTAATGGATGGAGGCAATGGCCTTGTTGTTCGCCCCTAATGCTTACCATAACCGATGGAACAAGGTGGTCATCATTATTGTTATTGGTGGTAGATATTATTATAGACATGTTCATTTCATAGAAAGCTGATAGTTTAGTGCTTTAAAAAAACGCATTGACCTTTTAACTCACTTAATGACTTTATTCTCTCGAATGGAGTATGTTGGATATTTCTAAAAAAAAAAAATGTTGCACTTTGATAAGAGAGAGCGGGAGGGAGGGAGAGAGAGAGAGAGAGAGAGAGAGAGAGAGAGAGAGAGAGAGAGAGAGAGAGAGAGAGAGAGACGCGCAGAGAAGTCTGCAGTCTGAATCTTGGCGTCGCACAGACCCGAGACGACGCACTGGCCAAGCGCCGCTCTGCTGGGATTACATATACTGCACATTTCTGCGTCCGCGATAAGATCACTGACTACACTCCAACGCTGGAGTCGAGAAGTTCTGAAACGAGGCGGATTTTTCTTGGATCCTTGGATCTGTGGCTCGTCCATCGTTCGTCGTTCGTTGATTTGAACCCTCGGTCTCTTGACGAGTTAAAACGTGGATTATCGACACCGCAAATGCTGTTATCAACTGTGGATAAATGAAAGAGAAGAACAGATAAGTGCTGCCGGACACGCTGAAGGAGGAATCTCCAGGTGTAAAGACGCGCGTCCGCTAATATCAATTGCATATGTGGAGCGGACGAGGGATTGTCGTGATTTTCTACGCCTGTGGGGTAGATCAGTGACCACCTGAATCACGTCTCCCCCCCTTGGTTTGCCTTCCCCTCTTCCCCCCCTCACCCACCCCCACAACCCCTTTAGGTGTGAAATCTATCTTCTCAGACAGAGACTCTGAACCCCTCGGTCCCCGCATGACATGGTTCAGTCCAGCTGCGAGATCCGAGCCTCCTCCATGCATTGGGATTTTTCTCAGCGCCTACATCGAGTGAATCTCCCTTTTCTGACTATCTGAGAACTATCGTGCCTGCCAGACCAAATAAAAAAAAAAAAAAGCCCTGCCATGACCGCCGCTTACAATCGGGACGGAGCAACGGGACTTGCGAGGAGACCGGAATGCGCATGCAGGAAAGGGGACGGAATACGGATTTTTGCTCTAATGAAGGCGGGAGTGCAGGTGCACCATTGGAGCCGGGTGCTGTTCTTATATATGGGGCTACTCACCGCCTCAGTGAAGGGTAAGTCCCCATCTGTAAAAGCTGAAGACATGCAAAATGCAGCAGGCTTACCCCCACTCCGCCGCCCACCCTCTCCGATCCCTGACTGAATGTAAATCAGCATCAGCAGCACGCACTCATCATGAAGGCGCATTTGGGATGATTCTTGCTGTGATGTCGGTGTTCCAGCATCCAAAGTTATTCACCATGAAATGTGGCCGCTTGCTATTTTGGTGACGGGCAAAGTGTTAGTTTTTCAAGCTGAGCTTCTGCCTGTTCTCGACTCTGTTTGGTTGCCTTTCATTAAAGGACTGTGTGTTGGGTCATTTTGTTGGGATGTTTAACCAGCGCTGCTGTGTGAATTCTGCTTCGTGTTGAAGGAGGTTTCTCAGGTAAAAAAAAAGGGACGACATTAGTGCAGCGAGGAGCGTGCGTGTGAGGAATTCAGTTGAGGTGGTCAAGCAGCCGGCTGATTATTATGCTGTCGGGAGTGCAGACGTGTGTGTGTCTGTGTGTGTGTGTGTTTGAATGAGGTGGTCGTGTGTGTGTGTGGGTGGGGGGGAGGTGATGGCTTATATCTGAGTTTCACCACATAAGACCCCTTATCAAGTAAACATGTGTGAATAACATTTTGCCTCCTTCTCTTGTGCGTACTTGGTACTTGGTACTTCGTAAGCCTAATTAACTGACTCTGGGTTTTCTGTTCTTGATTAATTGCGAGTGTGGATCTCGGTACCGGAGCTGTGCATTCAACAGATTAGCATTACTATTAATTTACTTTCACGTCTTCGCAACCTAATGTGTTTCTGACAGGAGAGACTCAGTTACTGAACCGTGTGTTTATGTTGTTTTGTTTTTTTTATTTTAGAGCTGTGAGCATTCATTAAGAATAGCTTGAGGCATTATTTAGAATCCAGGCTTTTGGGGGATTTTTTTTTTTTGCCATACTGAGCAGGTCGTTTGGCAAAGAAAGCCAGCCGTTTTATCACTGTCTTGGCTCCACACCACAGCACAGACACTATTTTTAGCAAAAGCGAAGAATACTGCCACGGCCACAATATGAATTTGACAGTGAGTCATGGCTCTGTGTTCGCCCACTCATACCTTTGGTTGGACAGCACAAAATCCACCAGCGAGTGGAAAACGAGCACATTTTCAGCATCACCAAAGCGCAGTAGGCCGTGACGTCTCATACCGTATAAGTGTGCTTTAAAGCTTTACAGAAGCGTCACTTCTCATGCCTCCTACCATGTAACTCCCACTCTGTCACCCACTTTTGATTAAACTTGTGTCATCAGCCACACAGATGGGTTTATCACACACTCAGCCCAGTCCCAGTGATACCCACACATCTCTCTTGACTTTCCTGTGGATTCAATCTCATTGCGGTTATATTCTTAGGAGACTGCTTGTTTTATTTGCGTCCGGGGAGCCTTTTATTGCCCACACTCTTGCCGTTTGAGTCTACTTTTGGAGCCAGTAAAAGCGACTGTAACTTATCGCACATATTTACGCAGAGCAAGGGAGGCTAGACTATCTATCTACTCCCCCCCAGTAACAACGTTTACTCTAAACGGTGTCAATAAATAGCGTTGAATATCACACTCAGGCGATGAGGTGGTCTGGCGCGTCCCTCGGTGCTGCAGCCACCAGCAGTTGCCCCATCTTCCCATTGAGCGGCACCAGAGCCTCACGCTATGCTGAGAGGCGGAGCGGAGAGGGAAGATGAGACCTGGGTTTGTGGCATTTCTCTACACGCATACTTCATCAAACCAAACCAAAGCAAGGTTAACCAATTAAAACCAACAATGTCTGATACATGTGGGGTGTCCCACACTGGTCAGCACCAGTCAGCCAGCCTCACTCACTTTGTAACCTTATCATCGTCCCCAGGGGGGCCACACTGTGTGAAATGTAAAATAGTTGTCCATGGGATCAAAAGCAGCTGCCTCAGTGGACTCGTCGCTCAATAAGCGGTAATCAACCTGTCTTCAGTGAAACGCAGTGAGGAGACAATGCAAAGACCAGGAGGGGAAATGAAGGAAAGGTAGATCGGGGGATGATCTGGTCTACATGTTTTCAGGCCCTCTCCGGCACAGCTCGCCCGGTATTAGATCATTCGTCAGCGGCGCATGAGACAGTCGCTCAGCACGTCCATTTACACGCCAGATCACGCTCCGTTGTCCTCTGCTCTCAGCAACGCTCCCTTTTATCTGAAGGCACCGCGTTGTGCTCATGATGCAACTTGCAGTAACGTTATGAGGACTGGAGGGCTTGATGCCCGCTTTCCTTTTTATCTTTTTCGCTTTATGACATTTGCTTGTATTCGCACAGTCATGAAGCTCCCGCAGAAAGGAGTAGGACTAATGTGTGTGTGTGTGTGTGCGTGCGTGCGTGCGTGCGTGCGCGCGCGTGTGTGTGTGTGTGTGTGTGTGTGTGTGCGTGCGTGCGTGTAGGCGGGCGTGTGCATGTGTGTCCAGGCAATAATGCAGCAAGAACAACCTTGGTAAAAAGTAATTTTTTTAAAGAATCATAAATCAGAAACAAACATATACTTGAACGTTTCCACTCGAAAGACCTTGATGCACAGAACAAGGCTGCGGACGTCAAATGGATCCGATTTTAGTTGGAGATCGCCTATTGAGAACACCGCTGCTGACGCTTTAGTAACAGATTATCTAATGTCTTCACGGAACGTATGAATAGAATTAGAAATTAGAGAGGAATTTCTTTCTAATCGCCGGAGCGCAGCACCCCGGACAGCGGCGGGCGCAGCTGAACTTGCCGCTCAGCTGAGGGGCCTCTTCAGCACCGTGGACAGCTCCCCCAGCCAACAGCCTCAGCAACAGCTGCTCCTCAGTGATGCGTTCGCTGGCTCTATAAATTGGGCTTTCTCCAATGTTTTAATGCCTTTGAACTTTCAATTAGACACAGACTTCAGACCTCTGTTTGACAAGATCATATCACGAGGCTTCTGTCGTTGCTTCTCTAATGAATTCAGGAAGCAAACATGCAAGACATTACCTGCTTCCAGCATCTCAAACGGGAGAATTTGTTGCTTTTTTTGCCTAATGTGTGTAACCAAGGAAGGTTAGTTGCCAAACCGGACACGATATCTGTGATTCTTTTTGCTTTCATTTTTAGAAAGAAAAGAACCAATGAAAAAATACTAACACAAAAGTATGGCTGTGAGTCAGTGGGCAGGAACACAAAAGAAAACCAAAACTCACAAAATCAATTTGGAATGTACTGCACAGTTACACAGGTAGAATAGCATAGCTACAGCTGTAAGTATGTTAACGTTGCATCAAGATCTGTCACCAACGAGCACCTTTAGACCTACGTGAAAACTGACCTCTTAGCTTTTGTGATATTAAATTAAATACTGTATATTTGGATTTTGGACTGTTAGTTCGTCAACATAAGCAATCTGAAGATGTTGACTTGGCAAATGGGAAGTATTGCAGCCATGGTAGTTAATTTCATTCCAGATTTCTGCTGGGAAACACACAAAGATCAATGTAGCTCCGAAGCTCCATTTGGTAAAACACCATTATACTGTAGATTGTGTTGCATATACGTAATAAAGATATGGAGCTAAACTAGAGTTTGTTTAGTGTTTTTGTGAACACGCTCCTGGACGTCCTATATAACTACACATTCACACAACCATGTGCGTTTTGACGTCTACAGTATACATACACTTTCTCTTCTTTTCTCACCTGTACACTCTGTCACTTCTGTCGCTCTATATGTTGAGCATGAAACGGAATGATGATGTAATCCAATCAGAACAGAGAAATGTCTGTCATGCTAAATACGTGTGCATTGACACGTTGTTACTCTTCCTACATTACCAAAGAACACAGTGAGATGGGAAAGAGAGTTTTTTGGCCGAGATGAAGACACAGAACGCAAGGACTTTGCACAGGAAGATGGGGGAATAAACAGCAAAGCATCATGAAAGAATTGACTGTGAGGGGAAATAAGAGGCAGAGGGGGGAGAGGACTGCTGGAGAAGAGTGGTGATAAGCTCACACCAGCTGAGAGATAATCTGGGCCCTATGTTTCTGTGCTGTTTGAGTGCTGGGTGATTTTCCTCTTTTTAGTAAATGATCTATTTGGAGGGCTCATTTTCTTATCAGGCATCAAGCAGACTCCTATTTCAACAACTAACAGCGTGTAAGTAAGCTTGTGGGCACGTGTGTGTGTTTGGATGACTGTGTGAGTTGCCACCCCTATTCACTATAGGAAGATTAGACTAAAGTCTTGACAAGCAGGTCATTAGCTAGATCAAAAAGGGACCACTGTGAGACGATGTGTGTATGCCCGCGTGCGCCCGCGCTCAGCTCTCAGATGATGTTAACGGTTTGTCCTCATGAGCAGCCTCACTTCTGCACCCGCCTCCTGTGTGTGCGTGTGTGTCATCGTGTTCCTCCTTCTGTCTTCCCCGTTGTACCTTCTCCCTTTATCCTACCTCCATCCATCCCGCCACCTCCCCTTTTCTTCCTCCACCCTCCTCTCTGGTGATTCATGCTGTCATCATGTCTCCAGATGGCCGCAGCTCTGTCGCTTTGCTTCGTCACAGTGATCACAGCCACACCAGTGACACACTCACACACACACACACACACGCGCGTTCAGCAGGCTCCAAAAAAATATTCTTAAACACAGTCCTGCAGCCACTCAGCAGCTTCATTGACTTTCCCTACACATTAACATATGCACGCTCTCACAACACAAGCTGAAGCAACAGACCTCATGAACCTATGTCCAGATGCACATTTGCAGAATTTCTTGATTAAAGCGACACTCAGGGAGATGATGAGGAACATTCAATTAATTTCCAATCCAACGAAATTGCCTCCTCTCTGTCTCGTCTAAATGCTCAACAATTGGTATTTGAGTTTTAGTTATATCGCCGTAGTAGAAGAGTTATATTTTACTAAATATGATGCATCCACATTCAAAGTGAGGCATTTATATATCTGGGGTCAGTGGTTGTAAAGTCAATAGTTTAAAGCAACAAAAAAAGCTTTGTAGAAAACAAATGATAAGCATTCATTCCTTTCAAATATGACTGAGCGTGCACCATTAAATTAATTTATATATATATATATATATTGGCTGCTTTGTTTATCCAGGGAATATAAATCTAACACTCTTGATGCTATTATGGCTTTGAAATGGCAGCCAGGTACTGTTTAAAATGTAGCATTTTTAGCTTCTCTAAAGACGTCGTATGGTGGATGGAGGATTAATGGCAAAGGTTCTTGCTCAAGAGAATGTTATGAGTGATTTTTGAGCAAAAAGTGTTTTTTAATTAACTTCGTTTTGGAGTAGAAAACAGAACAGCTTGTCAACATCCATATTTGAATATGTGCAACTGCTGTAGCTCCTGTTGTGTAAGGTAATACATGAATATATGTGCTAAGTGAATCTTCTGTGGATAACTAGAGGTTAAAATAAATAAGAAATCCAGAGCTCGCGCCACTCTGAGCTTGGTATAAAAACAAATCTGTAACGGAGAAGTGTCAATCTTGATTCAGATTCTCTTCTTGCAGTTATTATCAGAGCTGGGAATTTACTCCAGCTACTGTAAATCTCTGTAAAGAGTGTGAAAGACAGATGTAGATGCCCTGTCTGTCTTCTATAGATGGGTAGGCACAGGCTGGGGTTCTTTAGCTTCCTGATTTACACTGTTCTTATCAGATATCAGTGATCCCAGAGATTGAAGATTAGATCCTGGGCATGAGGTATCTTGTCCCTTGTCCTTGTCTTTTTTTTTTCTTTTGCTGATACTGCTTCTCTCTCTATACAACGTGTAATGAATCTGTCAGTGGTATTTCTGGGAAAGAGACAGCCTTGTGGGCAGAGACCGTGAGTGTATGTGTAGATGATTTCCTTGTATTCCTATTCTAACATCCATTTAGACTTTAGCATCTGAAGCACTTTTGCTTTCATCTATATCAGTTATGCTTCAGATTTATATGTAATTTTATTAGAATTAATGTGTTGTTCCTCTGGTATATTGTAGTCTGTGCTAATGGGGAAGTTGTGTTTAAAGTTTTATTGAAGTTTGAACTTATAGATTTAATAATACTAAGAATCCTTCACAAGCATTTGTTGCTGGTGCTGTTCAAGTGGCAACTAGGACTTGATTTTTGCAGGCGTTTGTGTGTGTTTGAGATTTTTCAGTGTCTCAGTCTTTCAGTCTTTGTTAACTGCTGGGTTCTTCCATCTATTATTTTCAATCTGAGAGAGCAGTGGTGGTGCAGCGTATGGAGCTTTTTATGCAGTGTGTTTGGTGATCTTTGTGAACCCCAACCGGAGTCAGGCTCATACAGTCACATTATGCTAGACGTTAGACTTCATACTTGTATTTCAGTCATGTAACTCAGCCCCTGAGGAATGGAGTTAAGGAAGTAAAAGTCAATTTCTCTCATCTCCAGGAATACGAGAATGCCTTCTTATTAGCACTTATCACTTACAGAGACGTGGCCCACTCCCATAGAAATGTGCACTGTGCTGGAGATCAGCACTTTTGGGACTGTAAATAATCCATCAGTGTTATACAAATGTCAGTTTTTCTCATTAAGTAATCCCTATTAATAAACTTTAACCTTTTACCAGACAATAAACCTTCTTAAAATAATTCTGTTAAGGAAAGAACGCGGTCATCTTGAAGTGCGTCTTTGTTTTCTTAGACAACTGAACTCCTGTAGTATATTGTGGTTCTCTGAGATTCACCTCAGCCTGTCCAGTAAAATTAGACTTAACTAGTGAAAGAATCTCCTCTGAAATTACTGGTGTGAGTCAGATTCAGCTCTTTGACACCTATAATAAGCATGTTCTTAGCGAGACTGAGGTTATTTTGGTTGTCCAGATCATTTGAATGGCTTCCGTCTGGTTGCTCCTTTAGGGCTGCAGCTGCAAGCACATTGTTTTCTAATTGGACCTTAGTGTTTGATATTTGGCCTCTGTGGTGTTTGGTCTACCAGGAGATTCCCTCTCTGTTTCTCAGGGAAATGATGAGTTGCGTATGTGTTATGTGATTGACCCATTGCTACTGTTCTTTCTTTCAATATTTGGATCCCTATTACCTTTCACATGGTGGTCACTATATACTTGGGTTCACTAAAATAGCTGCTCCTAATAGCTACTGTGTTGGAGTTTTTCAATGGCGTCCACAGTGTAGAAATGCAACATGCAAAGGGTGTGCAAACGCCTGTTTTGATTGTGATTGTGGTCTACACCAGTACAGCTGATGCTTCCGCGGGGGCAGTTTAGATGTGAATTGAAAGGTTAAAGCGTACTACAGCATGTCGAAGTGAGGCTGACTGATCACCCGTTGCTCATCCATCTCTCAGTGATAGATGGAATAGTCCTGCTGGGACGGTCATGACCTGACCTTTGGATCAGTGCATCCTCTCAAGTTTAATATACACTTCTGGAAAGGGATCAAATGTCCGTGATACCTTCTCACCGACTGACACACAGATGACGTGCTTGTCCAGGATGATCATCTTATGCTATAAATGTAATATATCCATAATTGAATTGCCCTATATCTCATATTGATGTTATTCATTGGTCAGTCCGGAAAGTGTAGTTTAAATGCAAATACGTGGCAGGATGTAACAAAGACTCCCTCTTCAGAATAGGTTGAGGCTAATATAACTGAAAGAGCCCGACCGTCAGATGTGAGGAGAATAAAAACGAGGTGATAATTGACTTTCACTGTTTCGCACATTAGTGTCACATATAACTGTGCTTTTTTCTCATGAGTAGCAGACTGGAAGAAAAAAAACTGAATTTATTTGAGGTATATACTCTAAACGTTCATGTGTGTTTAATAGTGTGTGTGCGCATTTGGCCGTACTGTTTGTGCATCCCTTTGTTGGGGGGGGGGTGTATGTGTGAGACTAAGTGTTTCAAGCTATAATAAGTAATTGTGGCAAGGGGAATTTGACTTGATTGTGTGCTCTCTTGTTTCTCCGTTGTCATAGGAACAACATACAGCATCTGTGACAGGAACTGTGAATGAGACTAATCTCTAGTCTCTTTTTTTTAAACTTGTCTTTTACTCATCATTACATACATGTGCAAATGCATCAATCAGTGCTGAATAAATGCCCCCACAAAGACAGGGGTCTTTCTTAAAGGGAAGAACATCAACCGTAACATGCCTTTGACTCTGAATGGGCTGTTTTCTATTGATCAGCTTGAGGCCTTGGTGTGTGGGTTGTTTAGGAGCTGTGTTGTTCACAGCAACACCAACTTACCATACGGATACTGTATTAAATGAAGAGAATGGATTTAGGAGAATAGCATGGTGAAGAATGCACAAGTAATATTATCTCTTTTGAATCACAGGGCAAACTGCTTGTGTAGGTTTAGGGATATGCTGCAGTTTGTGACTAAAGAATGTGGGTGCTTTTTTTGGGTGGGTGGCTAGGTTGAAGGTCCTTTTGGTTGGCATGATTATACTGGTGGTTAAATATGACCCAGCTGAAAGGAACTCCCTGCCCTCCCCCCTTCTCTTCCTCTCTGTCTGAGAGAACACATGCTCCATTGTATCTTTTCTTGCCAGCCCCTGATAACAGGCAGAAATGCGTGCATGGACTCATGCAAGTGTGAATTCCTGCATGCACGCATCATGTGGGTTTTGGCATGCAGCTACTTTCTTTGCACATTAGTGTTGTTTATTTTCTTACCACACATTTCATCCTCTAGAAGTGTTGCTGTGAAAATGCATTTTTGTTGCGTGTGTAATAACTATTGCTGTAAGAGACATCAACAGATCTTTGAAAGAAACACAAGAGCCTAAGATATGATTGTCAAATATGCAAAGCAATGCTATTGTCAGCGTGGTGTGTACTCCATGATCTACAGAGTGTTTACTGCCAAATGCATTCACATATGTGTTTGCTTGAGCATCTTCTCTGTATGTGTTTACAGCAACTGCTGTTTTACTTCACACATTTATGCTCCAAAAGTGCAGACCAAGCTTTCACTGTGCATCATTATGGAAATCCAAGCTCCATTTTTCTACCCTTTTAAGGAAACAACATTTACCTTTCAGTCCAGTGGAAGCAAGCCTTTTTGCTAGTGCCTTCCACTGCATTTGGCTTGTCTGTAATGGCAGACAGTGTTGTCCTGGCCCGGACATTAGCCTAATGTATGGAGGCGAGCGGGATTGCTGATCTCATCCATTTCCATTTTAATGGCAGTCATCTAGAGGTTAATTCAGATATGATGCGGTCAAGGCGTTCATCCGGGCTGACATGTCAAGAGACGAATAGCGGTGCAGAGAGGATCTATGGGGCGGAATGGTTTATTTTGACACTAAGGAGGCTGTTATTGGCACACGCATATACACACATATGTAAAAAAACATGATCATGGATAGCATTGTTATTGAATAAACCCCAAGAGATGCACTTATTTAGTTGGAAATTATGGCTTCAATGGATAGAACCCCTGATGTACAACATATGTAGTCTTTATGGTGTCTCTTGAGGATATGGAAAAGCCTAACTCTGCATCTTAGCTATGTGATATGGGAACAGGTAGTGCTTTGCTGTGCTAAGAAATGTTGATATTCCAGGGGACCTCTCTAAAACTTCAAACAATATTCTTTTCAGTTGCATCAGTTTCATCACACACAGCATAAGATGCAAGACTGTTATTGACTGCGAGAACAGCGTGGCCTCTGCGTCTTTTGACCAAAGGCAAAGTGGAATCGGGGATGAGGAGACGAGACAAAGGCGAGGAGGAATGAAGAAACAGTAATATGATGAAGTATGGAAAAGAAGACTTCCAGTTTTGTTTAGTATTGTTCATGTTGTCAGGATTGTGTTTGCTGTAATGAAATTTTCTCCTATTGACAATAACTTCAATCAGTGTATTTCAGCAGGGGAATTATACGCAACATCATGCACACCTACAATATAGGGATTACACTCACACATATGCCGACAGTGGATACACCCCCATGCACACTTGTCTCACATAAACAAGAGACACATACACACACTGGTGAAGTTTCTCTCCAAACAGACCTCTAGCACTCTCTAACAGTGCAGATTAAGTGCTATCTTGTTGTGAATGTCACTCTGGCTGTCTGTGACCTCAGCACAGAAGGGCAACAAGATGTAGAAGATAGTCAAAAAATGTCTCCCTCTGTACTCTTCCTCTTCTTTCCAAACCATTTACTCCTGTTGGCTGTTGTTCTTACTCTCATTGACCTTCTGACATGTCCTTTCTTGTGCACTTTCAGTCCTCCCTCTCTCCCTTTCCCTCTGCTATTTCTCATTTTCCTCCAGTTTGTCCCTCATCTCACCTTTGCTTCTATTATGCCGCACATCACGTCTTCCAAATCTATTTTCTAATAAGTCCATATTCAGTCAGTCAGTCCACGATGCCTGTCTGTGTTTGTCTGCTCTCTTTGCCCCCACATCTGTCTTTCTACTTTGGTCTCTCCTTGTCTTCCATCCTCCACGTTGAGGGGTTACTGTCCTGCTGGAGTACAGCTCAGTGGCCACAGATTCCTCCAACTGTCACAGTGCACTGCCGTGGCAACAACAACTGTCCTGGCAAAGCAAACAATAGCTCCAACACCCAAACAGCGCACACACAGGTGTGAACCCGGTGCACCGGCAAGGTCACACTTCTCCCTGTACACCCATTAGGCAGTGTTCATGCTGGAGATGTTTTGTGCCAAGCAGATGCTGCTAGTGGCAGTGGCTAAGCAACGGACAGAATATCTGCTCAACATCCACAGATATCAGGCACACTGTAGATAATATTCCTGTACAAGCCAATGCAAATAGTTTCCACAGACATGTTGTGGGGTGAAACACACTTCCCACTACAACAATTTTCCTACTTGCTGAAGCAGCATACCTGTATTTGCTACTGTGGCATATTCATAATGGCTCACCTGAACTTTTATAACTTAATAAAACATGACCTTTTACTTAACTGGTGGCTTTGCTGGACTGAAACAGCACGGCCGGCAGTCTGTTTATGGGGTCTTTATGGTGTGTCAGTGAGGTCAACTGCAGAAGGGGCTCTTCCCTGCAGATTTACACACAGGGCCTTCAGAGTAAGTCACCTGCTCCCAAAAGCTAATTTCATAATGCACCCAGGAAGCTTAAATAATACAACCAAGCTAGAGATGCTTAATCAAAATCTCTGGGTTTTCAAAGAACAGACAGTAGAAGTATCTTACTTTACCTGAACCATACTTTCAGGTATTACTACTTTCTGAGTAGTTGTACAAATACCAAAGGACAATATGAATCGATGTGGCCATAGAGTGTACGAACAGCTGGCAAACTTCCCCATTATCACTGTGTAATGTGAAAATCAAACGTGATGAGGTTGTTAATCGGTGCTTAATGCCCGCAAAAGTGCATTCTCAAGTGAACTTTGATGTGCCTGTTTTTTGTCCGATTCAATTCTGAGCATCTATTTTTCAACAAGGGTGAAATGTTTCTGGCTGCAGCCAAAAAAAGCAACCTCTCTAAAAGTGCTATCTTAGTCTTGCGTCCAAGATTGTGTGCGTCATTATCGATTTAAGCGCCGGTTACTTGGCACCGGTGCTCACCCTTCAAAATAGGGTTCAGCCAAGTTCTGGCAGAGTCAGTAGACTAATTCTCTATCATAAGAGTTTCTTGCTTTGCTTAATTGTTCCCATAAAACATGGAATCTGCCTTCTTGATTGGTTGTTTTGCCTGTCATATATCAATATGTACAGCATGTTCCATCTCCTAATAACACATCTACTCTGATGATATGAAATGCTTTTACTCTGTTAGAAATAACCCACTCAATCTGTAAGCTTTTCTTTAAAGTGTATTTTCATTTTAACTGCAAACACTGTGGACAGCTATTGCAGTTTAAATACATGGATTTCAGAAACTGATTAATACTAATTCAGTTGCTTTAATGTTCTTAAAATCGTTTATTTTTCAGACCAGCCCACACATCATAACAGAGTGGCTATGTACAAGGGGTTCACCATCCACTCTGACCCCTATCAAGCTCCGCCATCAGGCTGCTGTCTGAGCCTCTGATTGGCATTTGTCTGATAAAGGCCTCATAATGAAGGAGATGATGAGGAGATTATTGACGAGGCTGTGCATATGAAAATCAGGTAGCAGAGGTGCATGTGGATGCTTTATGTGGATATTAGTATTGACCTCATGATAATGGGATGGATGGATGCTTACTAGCTGGAGCTATTTAAAGCTTTTTTTCTTGTTTTTTTTTAAATGTTATCTGTTGAAACTGAAGACAAATACACACTGTGCTCAGTTATTTTCAGCATTTTATACAAGCTACAATCTACAGAGCATATTTATTTACTGCTAGTTTTCTATTCATTTCATCCCACATTCTTCTTGAGAATTCACTGGAACACTTGCAGATCTCATCCACAAACAAAGAGATGAACTCTCGATGCAAAATTATACACCTACAGTAGCTGAAGTGTGTTCAAGTGGACAGGGTTCAAGCGCCCACGCATTGGCATCTTTCGGTGCAGGTCAAGCACATCTGAAGTGCTGAAAAGTGACGGCTGAGAGGCCCCCGCCTGTTTTTTGACGAGACAGGCCCCGGGGAGTCAACAGTGGTATGATGGATATACTGTGACTGGAAATGTTATTATCCTCCTGCTGAGGCTGATTTCATCCGGACAGCCTGGATATTTACCTTCTCAAATTATCTCCCCTATTCACCTCCCCCCCGAAAAATTTATTGTGATGCGGATTTTCTGCACTGCCAAAAACAATGTGTGTGAGGGTGTATATATGTGTCAGCTTTCTGCATGTTATTTCAGAATGCATAAACACCTTGATGTGGCCCGTATCCCCTAAAATCTTAAACACTTGGCTGCATTATTGTTTGAAAACAAATGCTACGTCTGCTCGTGTCGCTAACCAGAGATTATTCATGTTCATGTTTTTTTCATTCAGTTGTGGTTGAGACTGAGAAGAATAACAACCACTGAGTTTTTTTGGTTATTTCTTCTATACTTGTTGTCTTGTCTTTGTGCTTTATGACGTATTCTCTTTAAGTCCCTGCTGGTTCTTAGACACATGGCACATTTCAAAATGGAAACATGGACAGATTTTAAGCTTCGGGATTGTTCTACCCGTCACAAAGTATAGCGTAGAATCTGTATGTGTCAGAGTGAGGTTGTTGTAAATGGTGGACCCAAACGCAAACCAGGACAAGAGAGGGTTCAAACAAAAGAGTCTTTAATAAACAGAACATAAAACAAACAAGGAAGTGAAACGGAACAGAAAATCACTCTGAAGGAGGCAAAAC
>JAUYWH010000003.1:14323736-14336863 GCA_034779795.1 Ctenopoma multispine | reverse complement strand
GGCAATCAGGGAGTGAGAGTGAAGTGAAGGGCGTGGCTAAGGTGAGGGAGGAGCAGAAAGACGTGGAAAAACAGACAGACAAGGGCAAGGGGAAGACATGACACTGACAGTATGTTACACGAGCGTTTAAAAAAAGATACACACATTCACCCCAAAGGGATATAACAAAGCATTATTCACTTTTACATATTTCAAAGCTGAAATGTGTCTACTAAGCATTGTTGTATTTTAATGTCGTGTCTTAATGCTCTCAGGTAGTTTAGCGTTTATCCTCTCACTGATTTATCATAGTCAATTACGCAGTTATGCGTATGGATATAAATTAACAAAACAAAAATCCAATCTACTGTGAGTATTGCATTGTTTGTGTTGTTGAATAATGTGGGTTATGCAGATAACAGATGTCCTCCAATTATACTCTCCTAATTACATTTTAATCAGGCTGCATTATGATTCAGGTTTGTGGCTGAAGCAAACACGGGGAAAAATGCAGGCCATTTGTATAAATAGCATGTTTTCTTGCATGACATTTTAATTTAGCCCCCCGATGAGGATATTTATTGATGCAGGTTGCTTCTGTGTCACCATAATTCCACTTACGCTTGGTTTCTTCCACTAAAGGTAAAATTAATTCAGAACATGCTGCCTTCCTGCTGTCCGAGTTCAAAAGCTGCAACGCATAAGGCTCCTTGCGGGGCGCGATTGTCCACAGCATAAGTAGCCTGATCACCAGTGTGATCAGATTTTATCCTTTTGTCACCTTCAGTGGCAGACTGACAGCTGACTGCTCACATTTAACTTTCGCATTAACCTGTTTTGACTGGAGGAGATGACAATCACCACTTAAAGGCCAAATGATTGTGCTAATTTTGATCCATGATGCTATCTATGCAGACATTCATTTGTATATTAACACAAGAATACACACTGACTGAACATAAGTGTGGTCACACCTACGGTAGAGTCCACATTAAAGATTAATTACACTTAAACCTCTAACATTGATTAAAAGTCTCAGGTGTGCAGCAGTTGAAGACGAGTCATTTCGCTCAGGGATTCAAAACACACACACACACACACACACACATTTAAAGCTCACACTCCACACATTCATCCCAAACTCAGCATGGATAGATGGCAACACGCACAATTAAAATTTAATATTGAAGGCTGCTGAGACACATGCAAGATGGGAACAATTAATGTAATACTCAAGTGTGTATCCCTCGTCATGTGTGGGTGCCATTATTCGTCTTTCCTCCTGCCCCTCATCTTCTCTCCTCAAGCTATGTCATGTATAATGTGGGAACCTATTACTAATGTGGTGAAAGGGCCAGTGAGAGAACAAGTGTGTGATGATGGAGGTGGGGAAAGCTGGTAGAGGGTGATCCATTTAGCACTGCTGTATTAATGGCTTATGCTGAACACTGTAGGTGATAATGGATGTTGCAACACTTGGTGGAAACTGTTTGACTGTCGGTGTGTGTGCGCGTGTGTGGGCTTGTACAATAATAATAGTTTCTATTCTTGGATGTAGACAATTATTTGGTTTTAAACTCTTCTCACACACCTTTTAACAATTGCCTATTTCTTTTTCTCTTCACAGCTCAAAACTGCAGTTACACACTACACAGTCCCAATGGGACGATAGAGAGCCCTGGCTACCCCTACGGTTATCCTAACTATGCCAACTGTACATGGGTGATTGTGGCGGCTGAGCACAACCGGATACAGCTAGTGTTTCAAGGCTTCGCCCTAGAGGAGGACTTTGACATCTTGTCTGTATATGATGGGCCACCCAGCCCCGGGAACCTGAGAACACGGTAAATATATCTTTAATTGTTTCATTTCCAGGCTTTTAGTTGATTGATATATATTCATATAACCCCACCATGAAATGCAGTGCAAACAAAATTTATCCAAAATGTAGTTGACAGTTTGTAACTTTAATGTTTTTTTGTAATATGATAGTTACAGTATACTTTATTAGAAAAAGCTAAAGGGCAGAAAACTCAAATTTGACTTATTTAACTTAATTTCTTACATTGATGCTTTGAGTTCTAACTACTTACATTTATTTAGTTTTGTTAACTTGTTAAGTTACAGTAACATTATATTAATAGCATCTTAATTCAAAGTTAATGTAACTGCACAAAAAAAATGAGGTTAGCAAAGCTAATTAGGGGAAGAAAACCAAGATGAATAAGATATTATTGTCCAAATAGTGCCCAGTAAGAATCCTCACATGTGAAAAAAAAAAAGAGGTCAAACTATATTCACGAGTAGAATGAGTGATGCATTCAGAGGCAGCAGATCCTTTGGTGACTAATGTAAGACTCTGTGGGCACCGTGACACCATCTAAGGTTATTCACAGGAACTCTGGCTGCATTTTGTGCTTCAGAGCTACTAGCAAAACAAGATGAAGCCCACTTGGGCGTGAAGACTCAAACAAACAATTTCTGAATCAACAGTATCATCCCCTTGAACAACCATCGGTTTAACAGCCTCAGAAAGTGCTGCCTTGTGCTAACACTGCAAACTGAAATATCGCCTCTCCGGTTTGCAGAGTGCCATTCTCGCAGAGTTTACACAGTTTGGGCCAGTCAGGATTTTCAACTGAAATGTTGGTAGGCTGAATTGCCATCTAAAGAGCCAGACTTCTGTTTGTTCCTTTAGCTGTGATTGTGAGGCACAACCGGATAGCTGCTATTCACTGATGCGTTTCAAGTATTTTGGGATGTTATTGCTTGCAGTCTAATATCTACCAGATCTTTTGGCAGCGCCTCATATACAGACTAACTTAATTAGTGACAGTTTCTGCATCTGACAGTTGAAGCGACAACAAAGCTGCTTTTAATTCCTGTTACCTCCTGCTATGAGCTTAGCCTTACAAATAGTTTAAAGCATATGTTATGCAAGCCTCTAGAGCCAGATGAGAGAAATATTCTTAAAGGCTTTTGTTATTGACACTGTTCGGAGTCTCTGTCAGCCTCTGTGTTTCTCCCCGTCAATATCTCTCTCTCTCCCTTCTCCTCTGCCCCCTCCCGTCCCCGCGTCTCTCATTCTGTGCCAGCATTGCCTCCATTGCATCTCCCCGCAGAAAACGAAATGAAAGAGAGAAGCGAATCCATTATGGATTGGTGTTGCACTGTTCTCCTCAGCCTTTCTCCTGTTTGGACCTCTGGGCTCTGTTGTATATTGATGCTCCAGTGGGACGGGGGAGAAGCCTTCCACTCTCACTGTCTAAGCGCTTTGAGAATAAGTGAGGAGAAAAAAATGAATTTGAAACAAAAAAAAAAAAGAAGCTAAAGGTGGTTTGGAAAAGACAGAAAAATACAGCAAAAATGAAAGTGATTGAGAAGCAATAGAAGTGTTCAAGATTTTGTAGAGAACACAGACTTCTTTAGATTGTATTTGTGTTCTCTTTGACCTGAGCTCCTCTTATTTCAAACGAGGCATTCTTTAAAAGTTCGACTTCAAACTTTAACTTTGAGTAGCTTGGAAAGGCTTAAAAGTTGTTCAGTCAACAACATTCTGTCAGAACATGCATGTCTATATTTACACACACACACACATATATTCATAGGAATATTTTCATACACACACAAAGATGCATGTCTGACAATTCAGCCCTTCCTATGCTCTCATCTCCTGCTTGTGTCAAAAGTAATTTTCTTTCCATCTCTCTTGCTCCTCTTCCTTTTCCTCCTCACCTGATTTTTTTTTTTTTAATATCTTATCTCTTCTGCCTGTTCTCCATTTTGTGTCCTGCATGCTGTGTTTACTGAAAGTGATCAGCATTTAACATATAGCACACTACATAGCACACTACAGGCCGGTGATTACCTCTGATTTCTTTTTCAAAGTGTCAAATTTCTTTACTTTAATTTATTTATCCATTAATTTATTCACTGCTACCACATCTAAGCTAATAAATTATTATCAGGAGAAGGTGAGCACACACATCAGTTCCCTGTTTGTGTGCATGTGTTACTAAGTATATAGTATCATAAGTGTGTCGTCCTGCAGCAGTTCCTTTATGAGTCACAACTAGGAAGTGTATATGTGAGTCAGTCTGTTTCTGTAGCACTTCATTAAACCACTGATCCCAACTGACACATGGGAAGCAGAAATAATAAGAAAAACAGAAAAAGAATCATATGCATTGATGAATGTCTTAGATTGCAAGTATGGACTGCTGTGTGTGTTTGACTGCTGTTAATTAAACAGAGCATTATTTTTTCCAGAGGTGGTGCACTGATCAATTGGTTAAGTGCTTC
This sequence comes from Ctenopoma multispine, assembly GCA_034779795.1. NCBI lineage: Eukaryota > Metazoa > Chordata > Actinopteri > Anabantiformes > Anabantidae > Ctenopoma > Ctenopoma multispine. Next base: position 14,332,582 of record JAUYWH010000003.1, on the reverse strand, counting down.
TAGTGCAGCTATAAGTTACTTCACACGAGGAAGGGCTGAACTGCAGCAAAACTAATGTCAAAATGAAATCAGTTTCGATTTAAGTCATTTAAACCTCTATGAAAATCCACAATCTTCATAATTCATTTTATTTTGAAATAAATTAAGAAAACTGTCTAATAGCTGTCTGACATCCTCTTCAGTCAAGATGTAAAATTAATCATGATCCATTGGAGAAAGATGCAAAGCAGATTGTAGATGATCATAGTCTCGGTTTTTCATGTTGTAGCTCATTTATTTATTGTAAATACTTGCATAGGTGGATAGACATTTTGAAAAATGTTGAATTGCAGAATGTGAGATGAGAAGATTGATACCAGTCATATTTCCATGTGTATTTAGTAAGTTTGAAATACAGTAAGTAAGGAGCTCAAGTCAGAATGTGGTTAACTTAGCTTAGCACAACTATACACAGGGGGAAATGTAGAGCCTGGCTCTCTCCAAAGTAAGAACTAAATTGTCCAGTTCATCTGTGCAGCATTTCTGGCTAAAGTGTGGGTTGCCAGATACAGTTTGTTTTTCACACCGATCTCTGCAGACATGTAACAAGCCTGGCAACATCACTGTGACAACAAAACCTCGGGAAGCTGCACACTGTCACTGAGCCCAGCTTTCGAGGAAACAGTTTCACAACGGAACCAACAAAGCTTTGAATTTTCCCGCAATGCCAGATTATTTATTTAGCATATATAATGAGCATGTGCCTTTTGAAATGTGCCTTTTGAAATGTGATTTTAAAACGTACCAATTGGCTTTCCGTATGCTTCAACAGCGTAGCAAAATCAACCCTAACACGTCATCCCTCACAGTTTTGTCACGTTCATTTGTGATATGGCAAACAGAACCGTACGTAATCGCCTTGTGTTGAATGAGCTTCCTTTGATGGCGTATTTTACTTTACTGGGAGTCAGCTACTAAACCACAACCTTGTTAACATAAAAGACCTTCAGATCCGCCTAAGCTTTGTTATTGCTTGTCTCCATGAAATGACTTGACAACGTAGCTTATGAAAGCTCCTGACCCTCAACTCTGTGATGAAGCAGTATGTTTGAATTCATCATTTAAATGGTGCTAAAGCTGCATTAGCACATGGCAATAGTGACCTTAGAGAGTACAATGATTACTGTGATGGATTGCCTGCATATAGTTTGTGCAAGCTGATTTGAATATACCAACATTCATGGAAATTAGTAGCTGCCTGACATGTAGAAAATAAATAAATATACCTGCTATGGCCTAAAGGTCTTTCTATTTCTACTTTTCTATTTTTTTATTCCCCTTTTCCTAATTTCTCCATGTCTTGACAAAATACTCACAATTTCTCACCTGCTGCCAATCTTACTTGTAAAGGAACACACTTTTTAGGAGCTCAGATCTGAAGCACAGCAGTCAGAGAGGCCTTTACATGACTAAAGCAACAGTGCTGACCTTAAGTTAAAACCCTCCACCAATGCACTCACTGTCACTCTGTATGAGAGTGCACATTTCTTACTTGTAAAAGCAATGTTTCTCCACGTTTGTGTCACATTTCACCTTGTAACTGCCAGTTGTGGAACACCAAGTACATTCCAGCACAGGAAAAAGCTATTGGGGTGTGTGAAGGCATCTTTCTCCACATGCCTTACTCTCAGTGATGGAGTGATGGAACAGAGGGACTTAGGGCCTGGCAGTCTGGCAGGGGTGGGAAAGTGAGGGAGAGGAGGAGGCATGAAAGAGACAGATTTTCAGCCTGCGGGCTCGATAGGACCTAAATAAGGAGCACTAGTGCATGGTGCTGGGAGTGGCATTAACACTACAGTCAGCCCTCAGTGCTGGGAGGTTGGGCTGTTGCAATATGAGTTTGTGTATGGAGGCAAAAGAGAAGCAGAGTGTGTATGTGTTTGTGCCTACAAAGTGTGATCTAGGTTAGTGCGCATCCCATCCCAGCAAGCTGATTCGGTGTCAACAAAATCAAGGTTTATTGGTATACAGATAAAATGAACAGCACACTCACAAACACACACTCAGACACTCACTTTTGAGCACAGAGTAAATGGCAGTGGGACGGAAACTATTAGCCCTGTAATTTATCCAGCACATAAGGTTTTAGAGATGTTTCTCCTTTTTCTGCAAGCACTTGAGTGAACAAGTGTTTGTACAGTATATGCATGGGAGACGACAGTATTATGTACAATACAGTATGTGCTTATGTATTTTTTCCTTTTCTTTATCTTTTCTTTTTCTAAATCCTATTTAAAAGCAAACTATGAAAGAATGTGAATGTGTGAAACAGCTTTGAACCAAAAGCTTTGAGCAAAATTGTCAATCATTTGGATTCATGTTTGTGTTCACTAAATCAATGAAAGTCTGTTACTCGTGCTCATTTTAGCGCTGTTTTAGTCTTTACAGACTAGGCGAAAAGCATGTACGCTGTCCATCTGCTATACCTTCAATAACCCAAAGCTGACATTATGAGAGTGATGACAACGAACCAAACAGTTGGAGGCCTGAAAGCCAAAACAATGAGCTGAAAGATGCTAAAACATCCCATAGAGCTCAGGGGAACTGTAGAGTCAAGTGATAATTGTCAATGCATTGTCCCTACAAGTGCTTTCTAGTAATCTGATCCATTGTTAACATAAAAAATATTGATAATAGCTGCCTTGTAGCTTGTTTTGGAAAATAAGCTGATTAGTTAGTAATTAAAAATAGTATTTGTCATAGCTGATCACCAAAATCATATATAATATTTATCTGCAGACCATTTACTGCAGTATTAACTGCAGTAAAATTGCAGTTACACGTTTTAGTAACAAATGAGCGTAACAGGTTTTTATTATGCAGTAGCTTTGCTTGCATTCTATTTCTTTTAAATGGTACCAGCTGTTTACATAAAAAGACATGTTTGTGTTTCTCTGTATTATTCTTTCACACTTGTATTTATCTTTATAGCAGCTGTAATTTCTTATTTTATCACTCCCATGATAAGTTAATGCTAATCATTCACCAAGGATTAATATACAGTCTATTTAAAGCTTCTTTTTTTTTAACTGAGTCTCTTATCTCCGCCAGCATTTGGTGTGTTAGTGTACATCCCTGTCTGAGATGTGGGATGAGTACAGTGATATGAGTTAAGCTTGTTAGGAGCCTATGTGTGCAGGTCAGGGCTAGAGCAAGTGACGTACACTGGCGCTTCCTGCTTGAACACTTGGCATAACGATAATTCTTCTTCAGCGAAGGCCTTGGTCATTAATCTCTCACAACACATACTTTGTAAAATGATTCCACTCCATGTAAACTGCAGTGCACATGTGTTCAATGTGGGTTTGCATGCGCACGTTTCTTTTTTTTTGTCCGTTCTTCCTGAAATACACATGCCTACACACGGAGGAGTGTTTCACACGTGTGTGTGTGTGTGTGTGTGTGTGTGTGTGTGTGTGTGAAATATGGCTGCAAGGCTACATCGTTTTATTTGTTTGTGGTGGTCATGATTGAGCATCATCGTCTGCGATAGCCACACATGCTGTACGTACTGCACATGCATCTCTATGTAAAAACTTAAATATTGTTTTTATCATACACAATACACACCTACAAGCAGACACATTTTAAACCACACACTCACACACACACACACACACACACACACACACACTGTTGGATTTATGGATCCTTTGAGTCTGGAATGTTAATGGAGAGACAGCCACTTATCAATGCCAGCTTTAACAACAGACCGCTAAAAACAGGAGGAAGAGTGATAGTTTGTTTTTCATCATCTCGCGCTAGGGAAAAGTGAAACGATGTTGAGATTTATGGCATGGGCTCACCTGTGAGGCAGAATTATTAGGCTCTGTAACCCCAGATTAGAGAAATAATCAACTAGATGGCTGTGAATTTATATTCTACATCCTGACTATCGCTCATTACGTGTATTGCTATTGACATTTTTCCATCCCCAGGCCTATCAATGTTCTTAACAGCATACACTTCACTGGCAGCATGAAATGAAATGTTTTCCTGCCGAGATAAAAGATTAAATATGCAGCGCACCCTTCAAAAGGATGTGTCATCTTCACTCCTTGTGTGCTAAGGGTTGGACTCATTTAAGTCAAATGCACTGCATTTTTGGGAAGCCAGCCTGTTGAGCTGTTTAAGCCTTCAGGGATGGAACCACAACCACTAAAAATAGCAGTATAGTTACATTCGTGTAGTGCTCCTTGCTCACATTTTAGCCATTTGGCTAACATTTTGGCTATGGATATTTTGAGTAAAAAATGTCTAAGTCAAATAACCAGAATTACCAGTCAAAGAAAGTGACATTTCATGGCTCTTTTTGCTTCACATGACTTCACTTTACTTTTTTTTTTGTTCTCTAAAATCCTTAATTTATTATATTCTACAATACAGCAGGATTTGCAATTTTCGATAATAATAACAATTATGACTAAGTACTCAATAATTTATGTAAAAGAGAGTAATTTTCAAATTGAAACTGTTTCTGCTATGTGTCTGAAGGAAAAAAGCACAGACACAAAAGTCTGTCATGAAAGACCATGTGTAATTTTTCACGTTAGAAGTCACTGATCCATTTTAAATCCTCATCAGTGAAGATTAAATCACAAGGTCAGTGTCCACTTGTTACAATATTTGCAAAATCTAGTGAAAATTTAGCAAGATGTAATGTAAAATGATACACAAAATGTGTCCTTATCATATTGATCACATTCCTATTGCTCTGTCCCCTGCAGATAATATTGCTGAAAGATTTGAGTTGTTAATCAGTATGACCCCTTTTAATTAAAGTGCTGTCTTTCATGCTTATACAACTATTGATGAACACATATTGTATGCACGTTCACAGGTATATACCAAAATATCATAAACATCTCTGCAGCCTAAACATTCAGAAAATTACAATAAGACTGCAACAGTCAGTTACCCGCAGAATACAGACAATGTTCCCCTCACTCTATGCATTTTTCTTTTGTTTCACCATTTACAAATCATATCATATGTTTTATTTTGCTTTGAAAAGTTACTCCAATTTTCTGGTGGTGTGATAATGAAAAAAAAACAAAATACAACTAACTTGCTGGTTTCCATGGCTTTCCATTTCTCGCATTTAGCTTGATGGTTGTCTCCATGACAAAGGAACCAAATTTAACATAAATGTACGTGCAAGGAAGAATTCTAGAAGAATACATCATGTAGATTGCGCAACCCAACAAACACGGCACAGTGAAGACTCCACAATCTACCTGCTGAGCAATTTCAGTCTGGATTGCAGAAATATTCACTCATCGCTGTACGAAACAATAAATTTTTCAGCTGTGTTTAACACCTGAATAATGCAAACAATGTCATCACTACTAATATTTGATATTTGAATGCTGTCTTGAAATCACTATAAATGAAACAGACATTTGACAAATCAACCGAAAGTCCTCTGTTTTATCCTTCGATTCATTTTGTATACTCACAATGGGAGCATCCAAAAGATATTCTGTTCATATATTAGTGTAGAAAATGTTTTTCAAATGTAGTTTAAACAATAATATTTTTAACAAAACTCAAAGTGATGACCTAGTTTGCCATAGTTGCTTGAACTATACAGACTGCTTTTGTTGACATCAGGAAATATGGTGACCCATGTAAAACAATTTCTTTTAGTGATCCCAATCAAGTACCTATTTTTAAAAAACATTTGGTTTGCTGCAGAAAAAAAAAGAATAACAAACTGAATAAAGCATAAAGACAACCAACAAAAATAATATACTAATACAAAAGCTCTGCTATCGTAACCACATGCCCCAAAACAGAAACCCTGTATTCCCTTTAGATGTAATCTAACGGGAATGGTTTAGGCAAATCCCCAGCATATTTTTTTATCCTGGGTTGCTGCAGTCACTTGTTCTTTCCTTGATTTCACTCTTTCCTTTTGTTTTTTCTTGTTCATCCCTGGGAGACACAGAGCATAGCAGTCTAATTAGCTATCCTGACACCTTGTGAAACGTGATAATGGATAAAGCGCATTTATTTTACATGCACACACACACTAACTGTGCTGTGTCAAAAGGATTTTCCTGGCATGTAATTAGACACATGTTGCACGAGACCAGTTGCACTTGTGCTTATTTAGCTGGTGGTAAAGGTTAAAGCTTTATACTGTAAACATGTGATCAGTTCCGTTATAAAGGATGTGAATCAGTCTGCAGTACAGAGCAGAGATGTTGACAACTAAAAAGGAGCAACTGAATCTGGTCTCCACAGCAAAAGCACACATAATTAACAAATAGAGGGCATTAATGTCATGATCTACAGGAAGAGAGGGACTTAGGGAGAGTCCTTGGACAGAGCACCGAATAGCATATGAGGAAACTTGTGTTTGTGAGAGCCTGCAGCTAATTCTAAACCAGTGCCTTTTTTTAGTAAAATACACACAAACACACCACCGCCATCCCCTCCTCCTGCTCTCTCTTCTCCCTTGCTGTCTCCTTCCCTCTGCTGCTCTTTGATCATCCTTGCCACAGGAACGAAAGAAGTGTGACGGGTAGAAAGTAAATAGCATTGGTTGGGCGCTCCATCAGTCACTGTGTCCCTGTTAGCCCTGCTGGCTAATCAGATGGTCTGCCCAACCTTGTTTTGGAGTTTATTAGTGGCATCCCTGTGTGGAACAAGGGAGAAAGTGAAGATCACAGTGAGAGAGCGAGAGAGAGAGAGAGAGAGAGAGAGAGAGAGAGAGAGGGTGATAGGAAAGCAAATGATATAATTCTGAATATAAATTCAGAGCTTTATCCAGTGTCTTTGAAAGAAAACTCAGTGGCTTACACTTTTGATATAACACCTCCTGTGTTGCTATTGAACATCTCATTCTAAAACGATGGGCAATAATGTGATGCTACAACAGTCTACAGTTCTACTGGATTTTAGAAACCTGGCTGCGGGGATTTGGTCTCATTGAGGTACAAGAACATTGGTGAGGTGGTGCAAGAAGGCTGCTGGCATTCACTCAGAAATCTATTCCTTTATGGACCTTTGTACGAACCTTTGAATGTTCTGTGTTGACTGGACGTAATGGTGGTAATATCACTCACCACTGATTAGTTAGGTAAAACAAGATAAAATAACCCAACACAGACAGTAGTGTCTACGTATTTTTGCCGGAGGAGGAGTCATATGCACAGAGTCCACAAGTAAAAGCCTTAACTGGTGAAAGAAGGATTGGGTGTGTGCAATACTATGTAGCAAATGACTGCATTTGATTAAACGTTTGCGTTTCATTCTGAGACATTCTCGGAAAGGCAACATTGCACTCAGCCATTACTGAAGGGGGGGGGATCGTTTAAATTTCCAACATGCCACATGTCTTGTGCCACTACACGTAGCCAAGACTGTCTGATACACATCAAAATCTGGATGCTTGACTCATAAACACGATTTCTGAGCTTTGATCGGCTTATATAACATATATCTTTGCAGTATGTGTTATATAACTTGTTTTTTATTTAGACATTACTAGAACTTCATACTACTACTGCTGCTAGATTTTTTTTTTTTGGTAAAGATGATAACAAAACCATCATCAATGCTACAACTGCCAATATTAAAAAAAAATTGTTTTCAATATTTATCAGCAAGGGGAAAGAAATAATAAACTTAATTGAAATATGGAGGAATCATAGTCAATCATTAGTTCTAAAACGCACGTTACCTAACTGCATGATGTCTGTGGTCATTCTTGAAAGATTTGTTTCACCCTGTGTCCGATTTGCTTTCAATTGAGTCTTTTAAGTGCGTCCTTACTCTCTCCTTGATCATTTACCACATCCTTGTGTATCATAATTGCTCCGCACTCACACACAAACACACCTGCACGCCGGCACCGGCGAGTAAACAACAGCATATCTCATGGCCAGCACTTAGCTTTGTCACTTTCCTAGGGGTGAGAGTGGCACGACATTGAATTAGTTTTATTTTATCCCTGATTGTTTTCTGCCCGAGGATTATAGCGAAGCGATTTGTGCAGAGCAGAGGAAAACACAGTGGACGTGTGAACGTAGCCTTGTTTCATTTGTCACCCTTGATGTTTTTGCTGTAAGTGTAATTGACTTATGTCCCTACGAAGGGGGAACAAATGAAAGAGAAAAGAATGCATTTCTTCTTCTACCTCCGCCGTCAGACCATTTATATTGTTCATTGAATTATTTTCATCGAGGCTTCAAATGTATATTTCTGTATGTATAATTAACTTCACAAAATACCAAACAAGCAACATTGCAAGGGATTAACGTGCATGCAGATAGAATCATGGTAAAATGCACTTAATGGAGTGAAGATAGCCTTGAGATAAACCAGCCACACCACTCACTTGTTGACCAGTAGACACTCCAGGGGAAAAATCTGTATGTGTGTGTGTGTGTGTGTGTGTGTGTGTGTAAGCCATAACACTATTCTCATCCCAACCCTTGGGTAGAATTAGATTAAGAAGTTCAAGACTATGGAGAAGTTATCTCGGGAGAAACTCCTCCACCCTTTCACACAGACACATGTTTTAATTTAACTGGTGATGACTTTTGCTGTTCTGCACAACCAATCAAGTCATGTGTCACCAACCATGTCTTTTTAAAGACCTGGGATGAATCCAAGTGAAGCTGTATATTATTCACTTGTTTTCTTGATAGCATTGGTTTTCTCTCACTCTTATTTGTGTCCTTACTCAGACGTTTACGTTCATCATTTTGCTGTTTAAGTTTTCCCACACACACACACACACACACACACACACACACACACACACACACACACACACACACACACACACACACACA
>JAUYWH010000003.1:14264939-14323636 GCA_034779795.1 Ctenopoma multispine | reverse complement strand
CACACACACACACACACACACACACACACACACACACACACACACACACACACACACACACACACACACACTGTTTCTATTTCCTCTTGAGTTCTTCATCTGTTACAATCTCCTCATATCACTGCTTATATTTTCTCCTCCCGCCGCTATCTTCTCTTTAGCCCTCACCTTCCCCTCCCTTCCACTCTGCTCTTCCTCTTATATCAGCCTCCCTCTCCCTCACCGTCTCTTCTCTGTCTCTCTCTCTCTGCTTTCTCTCTGGAGACACTGGTTTGTTAATGACTTCACTGCGGTTTGTCTCTCACTTGGCGCTGACTGCGGTTGATTATCTCACCATCAGCATTCAGCGTCAGAGACATCTGAGAGACTCCCCCATCCTTCCCACTTGGCCACGGTGCGCAAAATACCTTGTGATGTCACACGCGTATATTAATGAGAAACGGCCCGCTAAAGCCTGTCTCAACTAAGACAGAAGCAGATAGCTTATTATATTCCTAAAGATGGCAGTTTTGTTTTGAAATACTGACGAGTTGTGGGATCTGTGGTAAGCAGTGAATGAGACTGTGAGTGTATTTCAAGCTGCCTTTAGCTGGGATGTCCAGTAATCTGTTAGCAGAAAGTAAAAACTGACACATTATATACCCCATTTTCACAGTGATGAACGTTTTAGATGTTGCAATCTCCTCTACTTCTGTAAAACTGCTAACTACTGTGATTACTGGTAACACATTTGCAGGCTGTCAGATTAAATACCGTGAAGTTTAACTGAACTTGAGTACGTTGAAGGCTAACCATAAAACGTTATCAAGGCAAGATCAAGCCCTTGGGCAACGTGACAGAGTACATTAAAGCGAAAGGATTAGTAGGCTGATAGAAACATTTATAACTGCTTGTGAAGGTCTTCCTATCAACTGGGGGAATCAGATCGTGTGTGTGGGAACGGAGTTCCATTTTAACCACCAGTAGGCAACACGGTCAGCTTTTTTTGACTGTAAGGAGAGCAAGCGATGAGTCATACACAGACACACTTTTTTAAGGACTGACTGATAGAATATCTTTCTGCTGCCAAAAACATATGGAGAAGCTGCAAGTGGAACTAAGTGTGTGTGTGTGTGTGTGTGTGTGTGCGCGTGCCTGTTGCCTGTTGGTGTGATAGGCAGTCAGTTGTGTGTTCGAGCTTACCGAGCACAACAGAGCAGGAGCCGGCTGGCCTTGACCACTGACAAGTTATTGCTGCACAGGATCTCGTATTGAAAGAGTACACACACACAAACACAGAAATACACAGCAAAAATACACATGTAGTTCTTCACTGTGCACTTTAAGTACTGCTCTCTCTAACCTCCCATCATTTATTAGCTAATGTCCCCCTTCTACTCAGCCATCAAAATCCTGCTGCTGTATCTATTTTTCTTTCTTTTTTTTTGCGTTCCTTCTGAGGGAAAATCAGCTGTATCAGCACTGTGCTTTACCTTCCACCCTGAGAACACGCAGACACACGCACTCACACATCGACTGAGTGAATAAGATTAAAGGACGAATGACCTGATTTAGTCTCTGTCTGTACACAGCTGTAAACATGCATATATTTGGGAGGAAGATATGCAAATGAAAATGTTCAAATGAATAAAGCTGCCTGTGTGTGTGTGTGTGCGTGTGTTTTTGCGTGACTGTGTGAGCATGAATCCCTGAAGAGCTGTAGAGCCTAATGAAGGAGTTTCTCACCATGACTCATCCTCACTCAACTCATGGTTGGAGTTTTTTTCATTGCCGTGTACAGATGTGTCTTTCAGTTTGCTGCCTTCCCTTTACCTGCTGTTCAACACTGCCATCTCCTCATTACTACGTATAGCTCCACTCTTTTCCTATACAACCATCTTCCTGCACGTATGCTACGTTTCCCTCTCAGCCTGTCTTTCCCATGGGTAGTGGTGGGATAATTGGAAGCAGTGCTTCTTCAGTGAGATGATGCTGAGGCCAGTCAGGTGGAAAGTCCTTTTAATGGGCCTCTGCTTTCTTCATGCACACACACATAAGCTTATGCAAACAATTATGCACACATACAGCACATACTCATCAGTGCGGTTGCAACCATGCACACACACATATGCATATTCCTCTCCTCAGAGGCCCATCATTCCCGAAATTACTCAGCTTCCTCATACAGTAGAAACAGCCAATGATTTCCCATCACTGCATTGTTTTTTCTTAACTTCTCTCTCTCAGTGTCTTCCTATCCTCCTCTGTCCCTCTCTCTCTTTTGCCCTCCCTCTGTCAATTTACCACTCACTCGAGACACCTGCGCTGCAAATCCATTCTTTTGTATCGCTCGGTTGCAATCATATCTCACATCTTTTCCTTGATAACAGGCAATCCCCCAGCTGGCTGCACGCCTAAGATTGCCACAGTCCATATCACATTGCAATATTTAATTTACCTTCGCATGTGAAGCCAGTTTTTGTGTGTTTTCTGACTGTATCCATTTTGTTTTCTCTTAGCTTGGAAAAATGATTCTGAGCCGTATCTAGCTAATGCCAGATGATCACGATTTGGATGCGGCAAGAATCCCTCTCAGTTTGTAGACACCCCCCTCCCCCCTTGGCCCTTCTATCATACCCTCTGTCAACCCCTCCTTTCTCCGCAGTGCGCTGCCGAACCAAGATGGCTGACTTCCAACTCAATTTGCGGTCAGCGAAGGGGCTATTTGCATGAACATGTGTCCCATCGTTTAGCTGATATCCCGCCGTGACAATCTCTCAGAGAGAAGTGAAATCAGGCATACATTAAAGTCCTTTTTCCTTTTTGGTCAAATTCAGCTTTCCCTTACTGGTATTTTGCAATTTTACCCCCACATCCAATGTGGTACTTAGGGATTAAGTGATACACTGAGGCCCCTCTTAACACCAAGCGATAAAAGGAGGGGAGGTAATAGATTGTAGAAAAGTGGGATACACATGCATATGGGAGAGTACATGTGGGAACAGAAAATGAAAATGAAAGTGACATTTGGGAAGAGAAATTTCAAGGGTGAGCCAAAAGAAAAGAGTGCAATATTGTCCTTGAATCTATTTAAATCAAGGCTCTATATAATACACAAACACACGCACATTCGTGTCTATGCACAGATGAATCCACCAGTTGTGACTGGCAACAACTGAACAGTTGAAACCAGATTTGTGTGTGTGTGTGTGTGTGTGTGTGTGTGTGTGTGTGTGTGTGTGTGTGTGTGCACTACCAGTATGTGGGTGGCAAACATATTAAATGGATTTTATAACTGAACCTGGTAAATCTGTTGCTGAGTTGGTCCTAATAAGACAAGACTCATTACTCACAACTATTTAGCGTGTTTCCAACATTGTTTCCACATTTTAGTACACTGGTTGTTAGTCCCTGAAAATGTTTATCTGTCACATTACATGTTGCAATATTTTATAACAGTAAAGTAAAAGTAGCAATGTTACACACACAACCAAAAATAAATCTAACCTGTTGTTTAGGTTATACTGTCATCCATCCATCCATAATTAAGTGCATTAACTCAATTACTGCAGTTAAATTTGAGATACTTGATTGATAATATGTACTTAAAGTATACTTTACTTTGAAAGGGTAATCTAATGTGGTTATCTGTAGTCCTTTATAGGCAGGATCTTGCTCTTTTACTTGAGTAAAGTGGGGTTCTGAGACAATTGTCATTCACACAAAATATTGGGACCTAATTAAATACACTACATTTTTTTTTACTATTTTGAAATTGTCTTACAGTACAAAATGACAACACTGTTGATGGGCTGCCAAATTAAACCCCTTAACCTTAAAGGAGAAACTACTGCAGTAACATAAAGGCTCCAGCCGTCCTACTTTAGAGGTTATATAACGTTACTTAAGGCTAGCTAGATTAACGATGTGACATACTTAAAGTTTAACTAGGCGACATAAGACACTGCTAATATAGGAGCTTTACTTTATGAACAAGATAACTATGGTTGCATGCTTGGCTAACGCTACTTAATGTTAGCTAATGGCTAACATTTTAACTTGCATGTCCGACTAAAGCCAAAACACACAATGGGAGCAGACCAAGGTAAGGTAACCATACGACTGCCATGGTTTGTGTGGCGAAATGTTACCTGGTTAACTAACTAGCTAAAAACCTGCAGTTACCTGTTTACATCGTTGTATGGCTAAAGCTTATTAATGTTAGCTAGCAGTTATCCACTTTGTTATCTAAAGCACTATGGCTAAATTGCTGTGTGGACAAATATTGATGTAAATAAAGATGAGAAAAATGATAAAGTTATGATGAAATACGAATGTTCAATGAATAATGGCTTTGACCTTATCTTCTCCTTATTTGCCATTAGTAAGAATAATAACAACAACAACAACATTGAGAGTTTGTTTATAGTTATTTAGCAATTCATGTATACTATCAAATCCCTTTTACATTATATACAATGTTTTCCTTTCATGTAGAATGGTTTACAACAAAGACTATATGGTTGACACACTCTCAGAACCAAAATAATCATCTTAGTTTATTGCAGTAATACTGTATATTAAAAGTAATAATTTAAAAGAAAATAAGCTAATCTCATTACATAGAAGCAGTATGACCAAGGAGTAAAGTAAACATGCTAATAAACGTACTAAACTGCTATAAATGCCACGATTCTAGCTTTATGTTTTATTTTTTTCTTGCAACTATTGAGTTCAGTCTAATAATACATCTTGCACTGTTTAGCCAAACACTACTTTATTTTTGTATGTATATGTGCACTTGGCAGTGTTTTACCAAAGCCTTTGGTCTGCTGTCAATTTCTGAGAACCATGTGCATGATGCGAGTTGTGACTTGGCCTCAACATCAATGATCATGCATGCATAAACAATATGTGCTGATGTGATATGGAACCATTTAGTGTGTCTTTACATGTGCTCAGAGCGACACTATCATGTGATGTTTTGTAACGTTTAAGATGCTCACAAATCAAAGAAAACCATTAAATTGTTGCTTCATATCTAGAATTAAGCAGTCATCAACAGTTAGTAATACAAAAAATGCATAAACGTAGGACTTAATTATCACTCTGATTTTGGGGCAATTTAATAATCTGAGATGCTTAGTATGGTTCCAGGTGAGTAACAGCAACCTGCTGATTTTAATTTCATATGAGAAAAGTTGAAATGCAAAAGAATAGAAACTAGAAAATTAACAAGTTGATTATCAGAATTGTGTTTGAAGTATAGTGTCACTTTGAAGCCCTTAAAGTGACTTCCAGCATTAAAAAAAGAAAATGTACTTAACTTACCTTTGCCTGGGACATGGTGAGAGGTACATGGAACATGTTGAGATGTTCCCTGTTTCTGCAGGTATAAATAGCTACCATACTTTGTGTTCCAGTTTAATTCCACATTTAAAATAACTGCTGGTTGGTTATTAGAAATGGCTGCTGACTGAACTAAACTGACAACTATGTTATCTCTTAAATGTTGGTTCATTTCCACACTGCCTGCTGTGTTTCTAATTCACTGCTGATACATGATTGCAGTTACTCTGTCTCCACTGATGGAGAGAAATCTGTTGCAGTTTTCTGTCCTGTTGAGGTCTTGGCATTTTAATAATTTGTTGATGATTCAGAGCCTCGTTACACAAAAAGTTATCCTTGAATGCCGGAGGGAACAGCTGGCTTGATGGAAATGGACTTCATATCTGACCTTGCAACCAACTGTGCTGTTGATTGGATCAGTTTTTTTTGTCTGACTGTTATTGTCCTTCTGTCCATTTGTTCTCAGGTTAACGGGGTTCCAGCTGCCTTCACCCATAGTGAGTACAGGCTCCAGGCTCACACTGTGGCTACTGTCTGACTATGCAGTCAGTGGGCAGGGATTTAAAGCTGTCTATGAAGGTAATTCCACCTTGTTTATTTTTCAGCAACAGGAGAATTTGTTATATTTTTCCTGTAGCATAAATGCAATCAACTGAAACTTAATCTCAAAGTATTTGTGCAATTAGCCACATAAGCCTCTTCTGAGATTTGTGACTGTCTGACACTTATTCAAGTAAATCTTTGATAATTCCTCTCTACATCAGTGTTGTAATGCCAGTCATCTACTGAATGTTTGTTGGTTTGCTTTCAGCAACTTGTTTTGTGTTTTCTTTAGCTCAAAATAAAAAAAATCTACAGTGCTATTAAACAAGCTCTCTACAACATGTTAAGAGAAAGGTAAAAAACAAAGCTTGAAGGAGAGAATGTGGTGCAGAGCAAAGGTGTGTGCCGAACTAATTATGCCGTCAGATAGTTTAATTTGAAGACTTTCTAGCTAGCTAGGTTATCATACCTCCCTTCCCAGGGCAGACCTTTATCATGGTGACATGGAATGCTTTATGGCCCATGGTGGAATAGCATTAATTGTGGCACTCTTAAAACTCATGGAAGAAGAAAGGCGAACCTAGGGAGGAGAAGGAAATACAAGTGAGTGACTAATTAGGCTAATTACCTGACAGGATTTTGTCAGTCATTTTGAGTAATTGTGAATGTGGGGATGTGGCTCGATGGAGCAACATCAAACGTCTCAGGAGGCCTGAGACCACATTGCGTGACTAGATAAAACCAAAAACAAAAGAGCAGAGAGACTGTTCGTTAACTCCACTCTGAGGCATTTGGAGCTTTGTGCCTTTCTTTGTCACTATACTGGAAACAAAACTGTCAAACTTGTCTAGATTCTGACCTTGGATGATATAAAATAGGTAACTTTTACTAGTTTAGCTACTACTTTTTTGTACTGCATACACTCCCACGGACTCAGTGCAGTCAATGGTGTAAAATAATGTAAATCTGAAATCTTGTAGTGAGTTTGGTATCAGAGGGACTGGTTGAGGAATATCATCTTTGCTAAGCACTGATAGATAACGAGTGCATACCCATAATTACCTGTCACGTACTTCACATGACACAGTCAAGACCAACTGCAGTGACCCATGTCACTGGGGAAAAGAAAAGAGGGCCCGCTGTGCTGACATGTGATTCTGCCCTGTAGGTTAGAGTGGATGTTAATTGGATAGTGAGCAATGCACAGCATCGTTTCATTGAAACTGAATAAACCTTTATGATACAGGATATGCACATATATGAAAATTTTCACCCTATTCCATGCTCAGATTAGGTGAAACCCTAACCCCATGTTCTCTTCAGTCTGATCTGTTTTATTCTATTCTGTTCTTCCTTTGAACCTCTTTGGCAATTTCCTCATGGCACAAATGTGTTCTTTTGGACTCTCTGTGCCTCCGACATCCCACTAGGGCCAACAAAGGCCAGAGATAATGAACCTCCACCCTGTTGGTAGACCTGTTTTATCTGGTTTACAGATTAAAATGAACACAAAGCTTAAAATCACCAGGATGATAAGAGCAGCCTGGATGAACAAACATGCACAGCACACTCGATGTACTCTAAACTGACCAAAGTAAATACTAAAAGAGATTGTTGTAAAGAAATATGTCACACTAGCCATTATGTGGAATATTCATGTATAGCATTAAGTAATGTTTGAAACATTTAGTGCATAGACAAGAAGAGATTTAACGTTTTAATTTCAAATTTGCTAATTTCCACTATAGATCTTTTCTTCTTTTTAAAATTTGGAACTCTCCTGTCAGCAGGAGTAATGTGGAGTTTCAAATTACTTCTCTGTCGATGAACTACCCAGGAAGCTGAGAAACACTAGGAACATGTCATAGAAGCCAAAATTCAGATTATGTATAAAAGTTGGTTTTACTAAAAGATACTGGCATAGTGCCAGAGATCTGGAATCATTTCAGGAAACAGCTGCCAGTGTTCACTGTTTGTAAAGTATTAATTTTAAATTAAATTGTGTACATGTAGAAAAACTGGTAAATAATGTCTTGCATTTACCCCTTAATCATAACCTGTCTCATAGATGGTTTTCCATGTAGCCCAAGCTATGCTTGTCACATTACCCATTTCTCACTTGGTTTTCTCTGTCTCTACAGCCATTGTTTATTTAGCAGTTTGTTACACTCCATTTGAGCCAAAGCTACTCTTAAACAAGTCAGTTAGCACAAGCTGCCTTGTTTTATAGCAGTATATGCATAATATCATTTCATTAACTGACAGAAAACATTATTTATTACTATGTCAGTAGCTTATCCTTAGCATGACTATGGTAGCTATGACTTCTTGCTCTATTACTGCATCCTTGTTATTTCCTTAATTTTCATTTTTTATACTATTTGGTGAGCAATTACATTATTGAAGGTAGTGTGCCAGAAAACATGGTTGTTGCTATAGAAATTATAATTTCAGAGAAAACATCCATAATTATGGGTTTTTACAGAGACAGGGTAGAAATTTAGGCTATTTTAGTAAAGACAAAAGAATGTTGAAATCGATCTCGCTGCCATTGTTGTTTGCTAAAGCTTAATGTCCCGTTGATTGGACAGGAAACCACTGTCATATCTTTAGCTATTGTTGTGCCTTCTCATTATGACCCACTCCAAAGATGACAACTGTTGTTCTTGGCTTTCAGAATTGTTGTATTTGGATGTTGTGAGAGGGGATCAATGTACTTCTGATTATATTTAAGTGAATACATTTATCTGTATGCTTTAGTATGTCTTTGTGCAGATGTCACTGAGTATGTATGCATGAGGTTTACTCACTGGATGTCCTATTTTCCCAAATGGGATAAAGGTCTTTGTTTCTTAGCCTGAGTGGCTTTTCTCCACACAGCTTTTGGCAGTAAAACCTCAGTATCTACAGCTTCTTTTTATTAGGACTGTGCTTACCATCCACCATTTTGGTGTGAGCCCATCTCGCCTATATTAAATGTCTGTTCTATTTCAGCCCACACTGCAATAAGCCTAAGTGCTGCACAGTCCATCTCCCCAACACTGCGTAATGGTCGAGACCACTCTGGAATCTCTCCCCTCGCATCACTATGGCAACCACCAGACTCTTTTTTTTCCAGTCTTATTCGCGTCCTTCTCTTCTCCATCTCTTTGCTAACTCTTTATTCATGTTTAATCTGTAGCTGTAGAGAGAGAGGCTAACGGAGGCAAAGGGAATTAGAAACATTTGCTGAGCCTCTGAAAATATCTACTGAGAATAGAAGAGAACTCTTATCTCGTCATGTCTTACTGCATTTCTTGAGCTTCACCTGTTTTCTTTCCCTCTTTTTTTCTCTTTTTCTTTATTCCTCTTCTTCCTTTTGTCTTCCACAACCTCGAATCACAACCTCAGTCCCTCCTGTATTTTGTTGCCGCTTCCCTAATGTTATCACTTGCTCTCTCTTGCTCTTGAATATTAATAAGTCATGTGTTGCCAAGTTTCTCTTTCGTCTCTGTCTTA
The DNA here is from genome assembly GCA_034779795.1 of Ctenopoma multispine. Classification (NCBI taxonomy): domain Eukaryota; kingdom Metazoa; phylum Chordata; class Actinopteri; order Anabantiformes; family Anabantidae; genus Ctenopoma; species Ctenopoma multispine. The sequence goes on along the minus strand of JAUYWH010000003.1, from coordinate 14,314,267 downwards.
GTTGCATAGTGAATGTGCCTCCCAACTGGGTCAGGCAGGAAAAAAAAATAATAAGCCCTGCTGCACAACTCGAGCAGTCTACCTCTTCAGCATTAAGTCACTGCAGGTGTCTATATGCAGTCATTTATACATTTTTAAACAGTCTAAGTACATGTATTCATATTTCCAACCCCAGGTTTATTACTTACTCGATATATAGGGTTTGCATCTGAGTCTAAATCTGAATTATTAGTACGTTTGAACAATTTGTATTACAATGTGAGAAGATAACTCAAAAAAGAAAAAAAAAAAAAATAAAATAAAAATCACTCTGTGAATTTAGTATGAAGTTTTTTTCTGTAACAAGAAGTCAACGCAGGCAAACGTTTTTTTTTCTCTTAAAGTGAGTTAAGAAGCAAGGGAGGGGGGGGGGGTTCTCCCAGCAACACAGCCTTCTCCTGATCCATCAGAGCTGATCTACAATAGTGTCTCTATATACTCCCCCCTCAACACCCCCCACTCCCCCCCCTCTCTCCCCTCTTCCCATTAGTATGAGAGAGAGGAAGGTGGGAGCTGAGTAGATGAGAGTGATGAGAGAGCAGTGAAGCATGAGTTAGTTTAGTGCCTAGTTGAAAAAATGTAGGCCCCTCCCTTTAATTCAGGGAGTTGGTCCAATGAAAGTGTGATAAGCGAAGAGACAGAACAGTATAAACCTGGATCTAATCCTATAGTGCTGATCTACTATTTTCCCTCCACGGGGGCTATTGCACATTTGACTCAGGGCTGTACTGTATTGTGCCCTTTTTATGCATTTGTTTGATTTTGATTAAATATTCAGCGTCATTCAACAGCCTTATACTATTGCCATATTTTTTCTACTGAGACGTTCTGCCTTGTTTAAATATTAGCAATGTAGTCTGCTACCTGTCTACAAATAGTTCTCAGATATATATATATAACACATGTAAACACAGTACGATGATATATATCACATTACGTTGTCTTTTTATATTTTCTTTTGTCAGAGGTTTCATGCGCAGTTGCAGGTTTTAGGTTGGTTATAGTTAATGTTAAGGTCAGCATGCATTGCAGCTCAACTGAGGCGGATGTTAATTTAACACGGATGAATCTAAGTAATCATGTGTAATGATAAGTCGCGTGTAGGGCTGGACACAGGTATTTGGATATTAATTTTACTTTCTTTTTTTTTTTTTTGCAAAATAGAATCGAATTGAAATAAATTTGAATCAATACTGAGCTGCAAAATGTGTGTGTGTTTGCTCTGGGCCATGGTCACTTTAAATGGCAGGATGGTTTTAGGCATGGTGTTAAATGCACAAATATTTTGGAATAGCCAGTGTGATATATAGTTTGTAAGAGAGTAAAGACACTGTTGCTTGCTGACTATAGTTCCTTGACTGCTTTGTGCACTGTCCAGGTTATGAGTACACTTGATGTGTATGTTGCACAGCTGTCTTTCCTCAGCTATCAGCTAACAAGGAGACTAATACTCCTATGTCTGCATGGTAATCAGTTTCTTTCAATCTGTTTCACTTCGTCTTCATCTTTTTCACACACATAAGCAAAGAATTTCCGCTACTTAAAATGTTTAGGTATGCATGGTATGTTGCGCTGTCATGACAACACCACCTCTATGCTGGAAGTCTAAAAGGGATACATGAAAGTTTTTTCAGAGTTGCCATTAAATGAATCTCAAAATGCATACTTTATACTTAAATCTGCTGCTGGTGGATAATTTAAGAGCTATACGTACCTCTCAGGAAGCACTACACTCCATACAGTTCAACAGATTTAGCTGAACCCAGAACACAACTAACAGTTGCCCATTTAACACAGTAATACTCATCGCAGCTTTAAATAGCAGCAACTTAGTAATTAATGCAAAACATTTGATAGTTTACAGTATTGCTATCCAACTATTGTTAATGTTGTCAGTTAGTGCTGTGTTTGACTGCTGTGAGATAGTTGTCCACTCTGTCTGAAGTCACTCCCTATTTATTATGTTGTGGACTATAGAGCGTGTTTGCCATTTTGTAGTGGTTGCCCATTCTAGACATGAAAAATTACTGTCGCTCTGTTAAGACAAACAGAAATTTACTGTAAGAGATTGGAGCCAAGTAGATGCCTCTTGTCCACAGGTCAGTTTTTGTGTATTCTTATGCATATTTTCTTTTTTAGTTTATTGTTTCTTTGTTTTTGTTGTCAGTTCTTTCAAAATGAGTGACTTACTGATGTTATTTCCATGACACTATATCATTGAAATCCTGACCTGCAGTTTCTGAAAACTTAATCTGTTCATCATTTCTTGTGTGCATTTTCATACCTTCAGTGCCCAGCTGCTTTGTACAAGGCACAGCATTATTTTGAACTAATTATATGTTGTGTTTTTTTAAAAATAATTCAACCTTACGTTTAGCTTTCTAAGAGAACATTTTTGTGTTACATTTATTTTGGAAACGCCTCCTACAGTACTTTACTTTACTTGGCAGACGCTTTTATCACACACCTGGAAGGGGTGGGCTAGGAGTCAGGCTGGGATTTGAACCTGCGACCTTCTGCATCTAGTCTGGCGCTTAACCCATTAAGCTACCAGGCCACCTGCAGTAAAACAAGTCAACTTTGAAGTTTCCTTGCAGTTGTCATAGCTGACTGACTCAGAGAAGACAAAGCAAATTCAGTTACTTTTCAATGAATGATCACACTAAACCCTTGTGATTCTGGCGGGACTGGTAATTATGGCCTTGCAACAGCAGGATGTATCTTGGATGTATTTGTTCAGCTTTTGCTCCAGAGACAGTCACAGTGACAGGCAGATATACTGTAAGAGGATGAGGTAAGGAAATGCTTCTTATTAGAATGAATTCCAAGAGCATGAAGTTAGTTAACGTTAAGTGAAGCCTAACTATTATGGCTGTAATTTAACTGAATGTATTTACTAATTTTTCTTGGAAAATGTGGGCTGTCTGGCACGTCCGTGTAAGCAGAGCGTCCACTCTGACAGATTGTAGCTGTTATTAGAATCTGGAATGGGAATCAGCCGCCAGCACGTCTGACGGTTTAAATGCTTCTGACACTTAATTAATGGCTGATTGTTGTGCAGCAGTTCTCCGTCAGCCTAATGAAGACTGTTTTGGCTCTCACACACACTTAGACAAACACACACACACATTCTACCATGTCTTTTAGCGTACAGACTTGTGAAAACAAACTCAGAATTTGTAATAGAAAATCAGTACATTAGCTCTTTTTAAATAATTCACAATTATTATGAGGAAAAATATTTTTTTCTGGCTCCATTTTTCTGTATCTTCTAATCTCCACACAGACAGTTAAATGTTTATGACTTATGAACAATCTAAATTATTTGTATGTTTGTTAGAAGAGTGAATAAAGTTAAACACTAGTTCCTTACGCTTAGTTAAAGTTTAATCGTGCATTTTATTGTTTTTAATTTTAAAAGACTGGCTGGTTAAGATATTGATGTCATTGTTGAAATCCTTCCAGCCGTCTCTGTCCCTGCTTCATATTGTGTTAATATTTGATACTGACTCCCACATCTGAGCCTTTTTGGGATTATTTTTCATATTTCCTTTATTTTTTTTCCCTCTTTATATAGAACTGACATGAGCGGAGAGCGCTCTTGACAGTTCCCATTGCCCCGCAAGTCATTGCCAGGCACGTCTGCTCTTCACATCACTGCAAGAGAAATCAGTAATTTTTGGGTCTCTACCCTTATTCCTTCTTGCCCTCTATTCGTTTTCTGGGTGAATCGGCGGCAAGACAGATTGTAGTCTGTGGTTAGGAGAAGTTGTTGTTTGGCTCTTGAGATAAGGCGTGGGAAACAGCACTCCTCCACACCATAGTTGTATTCAGACACATGAACACATCTGCGCACAGTAGACAGCCAAGCGCACCCATTCACACAAGTGGACACAGGAGTGCACACTCAGAAATAGCATAATGTATCTGCTGCACAGTGGAGCATGTACAGAAAGGTCATCCTTTTCTGTGAACCCATAGTTTTGGGTGAGTTGGTTGCAGTGCCTCAGGGCAGCCCAGATAGTGTGTTTATATGTCTTATATCCATAACATCAGTTCTCTATAACTGCCTACATGGACAACTGCATATGTTTCTCAGACAGTAAATGTGCTGTACTCGGTATCAGTAACAGTATCAGAATTGTTTTTTTTTAACTCAACAGTTTAAGTCCGTTACAACATGAGTCTGTAGAGTACAGCTCGAGTGACAGTACAGCTAAATTACTGAGTAGATACAAACTGCCTGTCTATATGTTTGTGCCCATTTTAGTGTAGGTGATACCTGGCTCAAAATGCAGGTTGTTTTCCTATTTTTCATATTCTGTAAATATTAACTATGGTGTGATTTTCATGATCCCAAGTTCCTGTTTCTCTGTTGATGATGAACCACCATTGCAAAATCAAACCTGACATATGTTAGATGGATTATAACATACAGTATATAATTGTTTAAACTTAATCTACACGGTTATTCTCATATTTAACCTATTGAAATTAAAGCTCAGACTTTGCAGCTTAATACAGTATCCAATAGTATTCATGTTAAGTCCCTCACTATGACATAAGTGAGGTCATGTTTAAAGAAACATTCTCATCTGCGCTTGTTGTACAGCTCAAGTGTGAAAGAAATTGCAGTCCCTATGGAAACATGACCCTGTGGTATGGGGATGTTTAACCGAGTGCCTGGAGCAAGCAAGCGGCGTGTGTGTGTTTGTGTGTATCGTGCCTGCGTGTAAATGCGTGTGTGTGACTTTGTAATGAACACATGTTGGTGAGTCACAGCAGATGAAGCCTGTCCCACTGTGGAGAAGCAGCTGAGGTGTGAGCAGTTTGACACAAGGTGACAGACAGACTGAGGAGAATACTAGAGTAGTGGGCGGGATGTGTTGTGTTGTATGTCTGTGTCTGCAATGGGGTGTGGATTTCTATACAGCACATGCATTTAGGCTGTTTGTGTGTGTGCAGTCCGTTAGAGTGAACGTTGAGGTGCATCTTGCATGCCTGTCTTTATTTTGGCTTCTGTGAAAGGCCCTCTGTGCCCCCTGCTGTTTCCACACTGACAGACTACACACTGACAGGGTCTACCTGCACTGCATACTAACAGAGAGAAAAAGGGAGATAGTGAGGAAGACAAGAGAGAAATAAAGGAAAAGAGACATCCGCTGGTGGAGAAGGGGTTAGCTACAGAAGGGACTGAGGGAGGACTGAAAGGTGGAGCAAAAGGGAACAGGAGAGGAGGAAAAATAGGAAGCAAAACATGAGGATGAGTCATAGCTGTGAAGTAAATGTGGAAGCGATGATGAGGGAATCTTCTTGCTCCACCCTGTTGGTGGGGCATCATCAAGAAAAGCAGGTCAGAGGAACACAAGGAACGCCACACGGCACATTTGCTGCACTGCTGCTCGTGGACAGACCTCTTCCTTTTCCCTTTCCACAGCCATGCATTTTTCAGTCAGTGAGCTCATCTCCCCAAAAAGCAACATGAACCCAAAGTGCACTCACATCTTTTCTGACATAGCACTTTGTTATTGGGTTTTGACCACATAAAATGTCACCCAAAACACTTCATCCCCTTTACCCATTTTGTTTGACTTCTCCAAAAGGTTGCTGGTGTTGTTATTTCTCCTCTGTTTATGTGGGGAACCAGTCTGGCAGACTAATTCTGCTACTTTATGAAAGTGTGTAATTAAGCGCCTCAGTTGGCCTCTTGTAAATGTCATCTGCTCAGCCCTCCGGATCGTAGACTTTGATGTAATTAATTCCAGACTGAGATAACCCCCATCAGCCAACTTGCTGTAAGTAAAGGTGATAGTTCACCTTTTGAAAGTGTGCCCTATTTTCAGTGAAGGCTGTTAGGATAAATCCAGTTCTATGTGTGGGGTGCACAGTAACTGCAGTAACAAGATGTGTTTATTTTAACTTGCAGAACCTTATGATGGAATAAACATCCACCAAATGCTATTAACTCAGGTTTTAGTGGTTTAAGTTTACATTTGAGTAATTCTGTGAGATTAAATCATAATTGTAATTAACTCATCTCTTGGAGTTTTGCATTTGGCTAATGGTAAGCAAAAAGCCAGTTAAATAGAAGAAATAAACGAAAAGAGTGAAAGGCTTATTTTTTGTGGTTGATTGTGTGTTTCTGCATAGTCTACGGCTTTTTTTCTTGACTTTCCAGTCACATATTGGAAATCAGCAATGCACAGGCTTTTTAGTTAAGATGACAGCCACTTTTTTGCCAGCTGAAATGAATCTTTGGATTTTATCAGCTGTATCTTAATCTATAATAATACCTTAATATCTTGAAGTAACCCAAAGCCAACATTACATTTTTGTTGTCTATTATCTAATTACTCTGATGTCTTGACTTTTTGTCTGAACAATACTTCTCCTTCTTACTTCTTTCCTCCACTTGCTTCTTCTCGTGCTTAATATTTCTTGCCCTCACTAACATTTCATTTTTATCCCTCTCTCCCAGCCTCTATCTCTCATCAGGATTAGCCTCCTTTGCTTGTTAGCGTGCTAGCTCTTTTTCTCCTCCGCTCCCACGTTTGTCTCTCCATACAATCCCTGTTTTGTGTGGATTAGTGCCAGTATTGTCCCCGGATTAGGGTGTCATTGTTTCTGAGCTGGGATGGGAACACGCCTCTGAATATGCATTTCAGTGCGTGTGTGTACAGTATGTTAAAGTGTGGTTCTGCATTTGAGACTGCGATGATATGTGCAGCTTTTTCACAACATACAAGCTATATTTTCATCTCTGTGACTTAGATGCCTTTTTACATTTTATCCTGTTGTAAATTATACTTCTGTTTTCATTAGGTAAAATATATTCATTTACAAAAAATCACAAATCTAGAGAAACATCCCATCATTCCACCCATGGTCACAGGACATATACACACGTGTGTCTGTGGTCCTCTATTATTCAATCAGAGGAGCACAGATATTATTGAAATGGATCACCTTGACTGAATCCACACTTCACTATTATACAAAAAAAACACAGCACAAATAACAGTTCACATGATAAATTACAGGTATATAAAAATGTTTATAAAAATGACTATTTCTGATCATTTTCACTTGTCAGTTCCAGGTTGCCCTGGCTGTAATTTAGCAATATTCACGCCACATAAACAAAAGCATAACGAAATCCTACTACCAAACTTGAGGGGCTACTTCACATCATGTCATGTTCAGTGACTCATCACATGCAGACAGTGAATGGGAGAATAAAACTATTAAAGAGGTATCTGTATTGCTTGCGTAGCAGGGATCCTGTGTTGGAACGGCGTGACTGAGACATTCAGCAGGTGGGAGGCTTTGGAGCTCTAGGGATATGCTGTGAGGATCAGCAATAGCATTTTAGACTTCTTATATAGTGTTTGTGACAGTATGGTGTTTATTGGCTAATTTTGTTTTTATTTTTATAACAGGTAAATTTGTGTGACAGTTAATTGGGCATATTGCAGAAAGACGGTATGTCATCATCCTATCTTTTGTGTTGGTTATTTATCACTGGCTTTTAGTTCCCCTCAACGGATTTTTCTTAATTAGTTTGATTGGAATTAAACTTTTAACAGAATGAAGTATATTTACAGAAGACTCCAGTATAGGCAACTTCAATGAACCCACATTTATCATCAGCCGCATAATCTAATACATCATTAAGATTGCCTTGCATGCCTGTTACCATCCATGATGAAATACCCAGCGACAGTTATGAACAGTAACCAGAGCATTCTCTCTCATTGCTTTAATTGATATCAACCAAGCGGCTCCTTCCTGGCTGCTGTGTTTAATAATTTCTCCATTTACCACGGCACTGTAATGTGCAGCCATTCGTCAGGCCGGACATATTGATCGGCCATTGACAATTCCCTCTACTCATCTATTTCAGACCTTACTGACCGTTGAGTATTCAATTGTTTGCCACCTAAATGTCAGAGGTCAGATTTAGGGTCTAGTACGTTTGTTCTGGGAAGTTGTGACTGTGGTCAAAGGTTTGTTCAGGTTGTTCTGTATCGAATTATGAATAATTCAGTCTGTACTGTGATAGGTCACAGCGCTGAATCCTTACAAATAACACACAAACATATAAGCTGGGAAGAAAAAATTTAAGCAAATGTAGGCTTTGTACATGACAAGCACACACACAAGCACTGCATAATATTGTTATCTCCCAACACAATCACATGGGTCAGCTGTGTTTGTTCTAGTTCTTCTCCACTTATAGAGAATCAATGTTTACCATACTCTGTTGCACAGCCTGGACCATTTCAGGTTGATTTACTGCAGAGAGAGACAATAGGGAGGTGTCGTGGAGAAATAAACCTTCCTCCTCAGACTGCTTAGAAGTAGACAAATATTTTCACAAGTCACATGGAAACTGGGCTTTTAGCTGATTTGTGTTATCCTCGCGTTGATTTGTGTCCCTCCGAGTGTGTCTCACTGTCTGCCTCCGTGTGTGTCTGACAAGCTCTCGCTCAAACTCGCGGTCGCAAACACACCATCACTGAAGCGTAAAGTGAAGGCACACCTGTTTGTTTTGTGTTTGTCTCTTACCCATCATTTGGCATTTGTATGTGCTCTATTTGAGGCTTTAATTCACAGTTGCTGTTCAGTCTACTGTGGCAAAGACTGGGAGCAAGCTGAGGTGTTGTGTCAAAGGGAGGAGCTGCCGGTTATTTTTTTTTGCATGAGCCATCTATGTAAGAATGAAGGGGGGTAAAATTTGCATATTTTAGGTGAGTTAAAAGTAGAATACTGTGTGCAGTTTTTGAATTGTGTTTAGAGTGACAATGAAATGATCACATGATTTATTTATGGGCTTCACTTGGGTCTTTGTCAGATTCCAATTGATTTGGCTGCAGCGTGAACAGTAAGCTCTCTTTACACATAGTATCCAGAGTGGTATGTGTATGTGTTTTGATATCTCTCTCTGTTCATTTTCACTGGATATCGGTGGGTCTGAATAATGTATTTGATAATCTTTCCTTCAAGACCACATGTATCCGTCTCTGTAAGAAAGAGGGATGGGTTTTGACAGCTGGTGGCACTTTCTTATCCTGTTCCAAGTTGTTAAAATATGCGTGTGTGTATCATTTAATTTCTAGCAGCCAAGTTTTCTTTATTTGCTAATCTCTTTTTAAACTAGACTTATTTATACTTTTGATAACTTCAGTCAGATTCAATGACCTGTACCAGTGTGGCAACAAGTTTGCCTTCAAGTAACATTTCGTGAGACTAACTTGGGGAATACTTATGGGATTTGAAGGAAACAGGGAGCCGGTAATACCAGGAAACCTCTCCTTTCACATAAAGCCATCGTTATTCTTTCGATGTTGCAGTGGGTAGAGGGAGAAAGGAAACCATCAGTAGAGATAAAGATAGGATGAATTTGCATCTCATAGAAAAATGTCTGTTGTCAAGTATAATATGAAACATTTTCAAATGCTGGAGGGGATCAAGATTAGAGGTTAGGAAAGAGAAAATGTCCTTGTGGTTATCATATTGTGCTTATTATAGTTAGTTAGATATGATACAAATCTATAATGCAACAGAGCACTAGCCACAACTCTGTGATTTAATGAATTTTATTATTGCATCAATCATACTGCGTAACTACAGTTCAATAATTGTCCAGTGTAGCTTATTTTAATCTTAGAAATGATCTAAATGTGGTTTGCTTGGTGACAAATGCAGTTTGCAAGTGCAAACCACTTATTTTGGAGGAAGGTTATGCCATTCAAACTGGGAATCCCCTCAGAAACTATGTTAATATCAACAAATTGTTTCTTGTGATTTATTTTTCCGGTCTTGCTATTTCTCTTAAGGTAACAAAGGCAACTGAAGTACCCACTCTATTAAACATATATTGTAAAGTATTGCCAGCTGTCATAGAGGCAGATCAGACACTTTGTCTGAAAATTTGTGAACACAGGAAATGAAGATGACAGAATGATTTAACTGGTAAAGCGGAGTGTGCAGACTAAAGTCGGTGCTGTGAGTTAAGAGTCGAGTGTAAAACAGAACTCCAAACTGCGAAAGACTTTACTCATTTCACTCATCCATGGACTTATTGTTCAAGAAAATTTGAGTGAACTATTGTATTCTTTACATGATAAATTTTACTGATCTTACTGTATCAATATCAATAGTTTACAGATATTGTGAGAAACTCAAATATTATGTCTGCTGTAATTGGTTTTTAGGAACATGATTTGCCAGCATGTTTGCATGTCTGAATGGTTGCTGTATTTATACACTAGTGTAAGCTATAATCCTTAGATGATGCAGTCCTGTGTGGTATTATTAGGTCTCACTCGTGTTGTCGCTCTCCTGCACTGGATCTCCCTTAGGTTAAGAATTAAGGGTATTTGTGGTGGTGACCCCGCGGGCTGTGGAGGTGCAGGGGACTGTGAACTATATTAACAGTAGGAGTCAATAGCATTTTTGAACAAAGAAAGCGCATAATTCAAACGTTAAGTAATGATTGCATTTGAACACTCCATCATAGGAGACTTCAGTCAATCTGCTTTCAGTAACTTTGATTAACATTCACAGACCTGTCTGATAAAATGTTACTTAAAGTGCAAGTGCATATTTTTTTTGTGACTGAGTGAATCACTTACTTCATTCTTATCTTACTTATTATCTGTTATAATAGAAACATGAAATATAGCCATTTCTGCACTACGGTACACACAGTGTGACAGGATCAAATAATCAGTGTCACAATCAACCGTAAAAAATGTATCAGTACATCACTCTCGGACCTACTTTTGATGTCAAGACAAGTGGGTCTGGATCAAAGAGTTTTTTTCTACTTAAAGTTGTGTTAAATTTAAGATTCCCCTGCCTTACACCATAGTATATGGCAGGAAAGAGAGAGAGGGAGAAAAAGACAGCGAGAGATTTAGACAAAAACTTAAGGTTAAATAAAGGTATTGATTCATCTCTTCAGTGCACCTTAGATAACCAAACTGATGGAAGTGAACTGAAGGAGACATGGTTAATGGGATGTTGGTCTGAACTGACAGGCGACCTGTTCAACTCACAAGGAGACAGATGTTTTCGTATAATTGCTGAAAGGTTTTCCTACTATATCTATGTCATATCACATGTTTAACTTTGTTTTGAAGACAACCTGTATATTAATGAGTACATACAGTATAGTCAAGAGGACATTTGGTGATAGAGGATTTATAGTTCGGCTGCATTTTAAGAAAAGAGGTGTATTTGTTTTCTCATATTTCCCACAAGCCTGCACATTTACGCATCAACACCTCCCCTTCCACAGAATCCCCTCTGGGGGAGGGCTTTACTGTTTCCAAGGCAACCTACAGAGCTGGGGAGAAAGGATTGGCTGAGGGGTGGGCAAACCGAGACAAAATGCAGGAAAACAAGCAAGACAGGAGGATGGAAGTCTTCTAGTGTTAGAATTCCAGTGTTGGTGTGACAGTGTAATGGAGCATGTGTTGACAAATACTGGCTGGATTATATTTGAATTTAGTATTTATATATTGTGTATTATGTATTTTATATATATTTCCCCAAAGGAGGGATACTGGTGACCCTGATTTTCTTTTGGCATCACTTCCTAAAAACAATCAAAACCCTAAATTAGCTAAAATGTTACAGAAAATGTTTCACTCATGTAAATGTTTCTCTCCATTTCACAAAATATTTCAGAGAACTGTTTAATATTAATACACTTATAGAAACTTTACTGTATGGAACGAAGTGCTGCAGTTACACTGCAGATATGTGACATAATCGTAAGCAAGTGTATAGCTATCAGCAGAAAAAGCTTGTCAAGCTATGCTGTACCTTGACCTGTGCGATGGCCTCAGCATTGACAGAATCTGATATTATGGAAACTTTAGCAACAAAGTGTTAGTTGCGTGTAACTATTTTGAAAAATAACATGTGTTGCTGTCCCTAACTAACTCTAATGGTGACATGGTGACAGAACATGCTGTTGTCGGAGACCTGGTACAGAGACGGACTTTCAATACAAAAATGTAGCCAAAGATTGTCTGTAGCAGGTAAGAGCTAACACGTCCTAACACAACTGAAGAATCAGTTAGCACTGGGCGTCTCTGGAATCTAGTTCTAAAACTTTGAAAACTGAGCCTTATCGTAATCTACGGTGCGTTAATTAAGACTTCGACCTCAAAACTCGCTTCCTTTCGTATTGTTTACACCAGGCTTATTTTTCAGTGCTTTGATATCTTGTTATGATAATTATTACATGTTTACTTGCAAGCTAAGTATTGGTGAAAAATATGGCAATTAGATTATTTTTCAAAATGGTTCATCCCTATTTATCATTAGCAATTAGTGTGTCGTGTCAGACCATTCAACTAGCATTCTTACCTTTAGACGTCAGTGGATGATCTGATGATCACTTGTCATTAATAAGCATTAATTCTGCTAATAACTTGTTGGTTGAAGGTGCTCTCTGTAGCCAGTTTCTGTACGCAACCAAGGATTGCTTGCGAAAGAAAATACTCCACTCTGTAACACTGCTGTGAAGTAGACTAACTGTAGTTCTAATCTAGTGGAGTGATACGTCACTCACTCTAGTGGATTCCATCACATGAATTTCAGAGGTTGCACTTTTCCTGTTAGTCTTTTGTTAGTATGTCATCAGTTTAGGCTTTTAAATGGGATGACCAGTGTTTGGAACAAGTAAATATAGAATATGGAATATGAAAAAAATTGTGTTTCAAATTTAAGTAGGATTAAGAGTGGTACAAATACATGCGGTATGTGCCTTTACCGAAACCAGAGCAGTTAGATTTTTCGTGTAATCATCTTGATTTTGATCATCTAGTCTGTTTGCCCCTATGCACTTTAGCTTGTAAGTGTGACCACAGAATTTCTGTATTTTTGTTTGAAAGAGTAGTGTCAGTGGAGAGATAAGCCCGAAAAGCCAGAGGGATTTAGATGCTTCGAGCCAGAGTCAAAGCTGTACACAGAAGTGTTGATCTCAACTCTATGCTTCCCCAGTTCTGTCTCTCATCTGTCCTCTGGCTTTCCTTGAAGTTTCTCAGTCTCCCTGATCCCTCTTAGTTTAGTCTCATATATAATGAATGGCTACTGAATGGCACATTCTGCTGTTTTGCAGACATTGTCGGCAGCCATCAATTCTGTATGAGCTTTCATTCACACCTCAGCACCTCACACACTGCAACTGACCCCTTTTATTGCACATACTGTTATGTGCGTGGGAAATGAGGATATCTTGGGTTAATTCCAGTCTGTAGTTGTGTGTATTTTTGTGTCTACATAGGTTCAAACATTAATAATTTGTCAAGTTAGGAAAGTTTTGTACACAACTAGGCTTAAAATCAGACAGGGATTTTCAAACTCGGATCCCCAGCCTCAGTACATTTTGGTCAGCAACACGCAACTATTACTTGCACACACAGGTACAGGTACAGCTTTTACACACTCAAATGTGATCACATTCAGCAACTTTGATAAGAGTTTCCTCTGCCTATCTAAATCTAAGGTGACTGGGCTAAGTGTTTGTTTTCACTATCTTAGAAGCTGAGTTTAGAAAATAGCCATTAGAGGAAAGTAGTGCTGCAGAGAACACAACACAGTAATTAAATGATAACTCTGATGATAAAAATACGATAAAGCACATTTAGTATATGGCAAGTATTAGACCTCTTGCTTTTATAGTCTCAGAAACTGTCATGCCATATTTACACTTCCTCTGCAGTCTTGAGTTGTTACCTGAATTGTTTAGCATCAGAGTTAAAAAATTGACTTAATGTCACTTAGGAGGCACTACACTACAAAAAACTCCACGTACACACAAAAACTTTAGCATAATTACAGACAAATGCAAATATATTCAGGCAGTCTTACACTGTTCATCGACCTATAACTGGCATTAAATTTGTGTCTCGATCCACAGAGAATATTCTGCTTTGTTTTTCCAAACAAACAACAAAGATCCGCTACCTCTATATGTTTAAACAAAGGTCAAATTAATCACACTCTCACTAAATGTGTCAATGCGGCTTGCAGAGAGAGTGACACTGGGCAGAGACTCTAAAATCTGACACTGACCAGTTTGTAATAACTATGAGCTTTGTTTGGTAGGTAACTGGTAAAAATCTTACATCCACCTACACACACGCTCATGTGCATACACACGACTGTAGGTAACTATTTCTTGGATGGATAGAAGAGTTCATTTCTACACTCCTCAGCCTCTCTAACCAGAAGTAATGGGAGTTGCCAGCTTTTGTCCAGCCCATATGTAGGGAACAGAAGGCATTGATTGAATTGCTGCTTGACAAAGCAGAAACTGCTTATTGAGCTAATGCACCTGTATGTTGGGATCGATTTTGCAATGTCACTTCCAAATGCATAGCAGGAAGACTACGAGGAACTGAAGAGGTACAGGAAAAAGCAGGAAATCAGAAAGGAAGATGGGAAAAAGTGAAGTGAGTCTGTGAGGGATTCAAAAGTGGATACATACAGTAAATACCAATGGAGAAGTAAACCTTCAATCTCTAGAGAACTGGGTTGAGTTTCCCTACTTAAATTCGGTGTATGGTTATTTTGTCTTGCTTGTCCTGCTTTCTTTTGCTGGAAATGTAATTTGGATGCAGGTGCTGCATAATTTAGCTCCTTCCTATTGATGACAGTGCTGTTTCTCCCAACATCCTTGCAACTGTTTATTTCTTACCATCTGTCTGTCTGAATGGTCTCTCTCTCTCTCTCTCTCTCTCGCCCACTCTTACTTTAAAATATGAGTCAGTCTTAATCACTATTCCAGAGGAGCATCCTTTGCCACCACCACTTTATTTGTGCTTTATTTATTTAAACAAAGATGGATCTTTGACTGAAAAAAAAAAAAACATATGGGAGGATAAAAACTTCCCTAATAGTATGATGGAGACTCGAGCTTGCATGTACTCACATGAGAAGTAAAGAAAGAGAGCAGATCCTTTGCTTGGTATGTGCATTTTATTTGGCACCTCCATGCTAATTCTTAAGGAATATTTGTATGTATATACAGTACTTCTGCTGTGCTACAGCGTCAATCATTTGTCTTGTTCAGCTGTTTGATACACTGCAGACAGCATGATGTTGCATCGACTGTATCAAGTTTCTCTGTCTCACACATGTTCTCTCTCTTTGATTCTCCCCTTTGCTGCCCTTTTCCTATCCTTAGTGTATTTCTTTAGATTTAATATGTGTGACTTGGTTCCTCCTACTGCTACCCAGGAGACACAACAGACAGATCTGTTCTAGATCAGAAGTAGATATCTGTTTTTTTTGTTTTTGCATGCTGTGATCAGTGATATGCAGCAAATATATGAACCTTTCTATTGAGATTTAGTGAAACAGAGCCCCTCACTTTAACCTGCTACACATTCAGGATCTCTTTATTTTTTTTCAAGCATAAACCTTTTAAGAACCTTTTTATGACAAACACATTCTATAGCATTAAGGTACAGACATAAAGACACCCAGGAAGAGATCATCACTGTTGTTAGGGTCAAAGGTCATCCCACAGGCAGTGAGCTTCATAGCATCACCTCCTTCACTGACCTTTGTCCTAGCCACAGGAATGAGAGAATAAAAGAATGTAAGCATTTGATATAAGGGATGCATGGTGTGATGGATGGCAGAGCTCTTGAGTGTGCGCGTATGGTTCTGCTGTTAGCCTGTGTGCGCCATAGAGACGGATGCATTGATGGACGAGGAGCATCCTTTGCCATTTCAGCAGTGGAAGTGCTTAAAGCATCCAGACCCCAGGGACGAGCAATGTCACACTCTCCCATCCGATTGACTTATAGACCTGCCATGACAAACGCCCAAGGGCTGCTGTAGTGGCACTGGGTGTGGGGGGTTTGGGATCTGATAGTCCACGTGATGATAGAAGCCTGACACCTTGGAAGGAACACAGTCTCTGAACAGAACCTGTAAAACTTGTAGAATAATTTGTGAAATAATTTGAATGTATGAAACTGTGTGCAGGGGAGGAAATTAATGGAGAGTAATGTGAAGCCATCTTGCAAATATGTAAAATTGTTTCTCATTATTTCTCTTAAGCACCTTTGTATGTGTGTTTTTGTCTTCCTCCAACTGAATTTCCATTTTTAATACTGTTTCTGTCTCAGAATTTAGCCTGTAAAAATAAGAGTTAAATAATGAGTGAAAAAACATGCTGTGTGTTTTTTGTACACTACTGCCTTGCTTTTTTGATTTTGGCAGTAGATAGTCTGTAAGGTTCTCCTACTTTATTATACACAAAGACAAAGAGGAACATTACTTTTGCATGAATTGTATTTCTGTCAGCTACAAAATTCTACCAATATCAAATATGTTTTGGAGGGGAAATAATTGCAGTGGAACACAATGAGGGAACAGCTTTATTTTCAGGTGCATTATATATACTTGTTATGGTGCACTATATCAAATACTGTCAATGTTGTTTACTATTGATGTTTATTGGTTACAGGTATATATCTTGGGAATAAAGAGAATAGAGAATATTACATTGAGACTATTGACGATTCTCAGCTAGGTTAAAAAAAAGAGACAACTTTAGTGCTCCAGGCACAGCGTTATTCTGGGGATTGCACCAGAAACTGCACTATTAGACTTAATTTACTGTCGAACACAACCTAAGATGGAAAGTGTGGTGAGAATAGTACATACTGTACATGCACACACACACACACACACACACACACACACACACACACACACACACACACACACACACTCTCATGTATGCTATACTGTACTAGATGCACATACTAGACTCAGTGACATCATCATGCATGTGACATCATGCTGTTCACCTCTCTTTAGCTCTTATTTCAGTTTCTCTCACACATACATGCAAAAACACATTTTCTCTGTCATTCTCACAGTCTTGCTTGCACCTTGTCTTTCTCACACATCTGACAGCTTTTTTTACCCCCCTAATCTAAAACAGACCACTCGTACAGCGGACATTTTGACTTGTCATAGCAGGAAAAAGCACAGGTGTAACTAATAACATTAATGATGGCACTGTTCCATTTACACATGCCAGTAGTCAATGCCAGTAAGCCAGCATGTAGAATATCAGGGTCCTGGCGCTGGCAAATCTAAATGGAATGCAGCCAGTGCTAATGTTGTTAGTTACACCTGTGTCTGACAAGTCAAAAATGTCTGCTGTGGAAAAGAGGTCTTTTCCTATACCTCATTCTATTCTCCTGTTGTCCCACTCGTCCCAAATCAAACAAGAATCAAACTTTTATACAAATACAGGTGCTTTGTTGATCCAGACATTAACGTTCACAGCTGCAGGGGGGACGCAGTTACCTGCATGGCACCAGGGGCCCCTGTGGCTAAGTGCAGCACTGAAGCCTCAGTTTCAGTGGCTAATATGCTAATCAGGTAGAGTCCTTGTATTTATGCTAATCTAGTTGTGATGGAAGAGAAGCAGTAATAAGGTGGCCTTGGCTAGTCAAAATAAAGGCTATGGAACATTGGACAGTGAAAGTAAGTCAGTCTGTCGCCATCATGTTGGATTAGACTAGAAGTACCCACACACTAACCAGGTACTTTGAAAGCTAAATCAGCAGTGAGCCATTTAGGGCAGAGTACTCGCAGGTGTCCTGTATTCAAGAGATGACTGTCGCTGAAGGGAATGTAGCTGCTGTGTTCTGCCCTAAGTGAGGAATTGCTGGTATTAGTCTAAATCTGACTGATATATTTTTTGGTCACCAGTAATGCTAATGCTGAATTTATGTAGCTAATTTGTGTTTATATAAATTAAGGTTGAAAATCAATGTACAACAAGTTAGCATTAGATTGTGTGAATGCCTATGACAAATAATTAAACCTTATTTTAAAGTAATAAATTAATATATGTAGATTTTTTATTTTGAGATTTAACAAAAGTCCATTACCCCCAAATCCCTCTACACAGAAACAAAAGTCCTTTTTTTTTACATTTTCATTTTTAAACCACAAACGTAAATATTGAATGATAGCCTACATTATGACATTTTGATTGATGTACATATATTTATATTCTGTTAGTTAGCTATGTCTTCTCTCTAAGGCTGTGTATTGGTGAGACAAAATTACATAGACTTTTTTATGGGCATCTCTATAATTTGCCTACCCCTTAAATTCTCTCAAAGAAGGGAGATGGACATAAGACTACCAAACATGGACACAAATAGTTAACATTAATTTTGAAGCCGTCTGACAGTGTCACTAAAACATCTCTCAAATTTACGTAGGCAAGATTACAGTTTAGAGGAGTACATGGACAACCACTTTGTGACCATGTTTGTTGTCTGATGAGCAGGCAGAAAACAGAATGCAGTCCATTGATTTACCACAATTTGAACTCTGAATAACACTGTTGTGTAAAATGTTTGATCTGTCCTTGTTAGATCTTCCTGTAAGAAAGCTTTAGTTTAGCAGCCTAGAAACAAGAAATCAACAAATAAAAAATAAGCTTTAAATTAACTCTGCAGCTCTGTGTGACACATGACAATAGAAATCTCTAAGGACTACTACATTATATTTTCAGTGGAAAAATTGGAAGTTAGTTTGCCATTTAGTCTCATGCTCAGTGTTATTTATATTTTTGCATTTTCTGAACTCAATACAGGCGCTTGTTGAGATAAAACAAATTGCAGGCAAAATAAGCCTCTTTCCTTGGGAATGTAATCTTTTGTAATACATTATGAAGACTGGAGGCATCTGATAGGATGGAAATGGACGTTTGTGATGGTGAGGGGTCAGGGTGGCTGTATAGAAGCCATTCTGTCCTCTCTGGAGTTCAACCCGGTTCCTGTGGAGTGACTGAGTTCCATCCAAAGTCCAGCACATACTGTAGCCAGCACCCTCATTGTGTGGAAGTATGTGAGTCTATAAGCTAGATGATGCACATATGTGTAGAACGTGTGTGGTCATGACAGTTTTATTCATACTGATGTAACAAGAAGAAAACCTTCAACCCAGCACACACCCTGTATAGGTATTGTAGGTGGTGTATTATAGGGTTCGTTATTCTACTGTATGTCTTCAAATGGATTGTCATGTCTGTTACCAGACTATCAACGAGAAGCTCTGGGGCATACGTTTGGCTGAACTTCCTTTGAACTTGATTTGCATGACAACACACAATTAGACATGGTTCTATCAATACTGAGCTCACTTATTTGTATGCAAGTACATGACTGGACAAACAGTGACTGTCAACATGGCATACACGAGTGACTGCAGTGGTTATCTAAAGCACTTTAGCAAGGGAAAAAAGGAAAATTAAAGTCTACTTACATTTTAATTTGTCTGTGTTTATGTCATCCACCCCCTCCTTCTGTGCTATTTCCCTCATTTTCTGTCTTTTATTGATGCAGACTTTAGCCTTGTCCACTCTCTTTCCCCTTTCTCTAGCTCTGCCCAGTTATACGTGTGGCAATCCTGGACAGCTATTACATGGCCACCAACAGGGGTCTACATTCAACATCGGTGACAAAATCCGTTACAGCTGCAGCCCAGGCTACGTGCTGGAGGGTCACACCACCCTATCCTGCCTTGCTACTTCAGCTGGTACTGCTGCCTGGGATTTCCCCCTTCCCTACTGCAGAGGTATGTGGATGGGACAGTAGGACATTTTATCATACTAGGTCTTTGGGCTGTATTCAGTGTCCTTCAGTGGCTTTTTAATAAAGACTTGATGATTTGTTTTTATATTAAACAGCAAACCTCTAAAACAGAATCTGACCATGTTTAACCTGATAAGATGCTCGAACCACCTCAGCTAGCTTCTTTTAATATGAAGGAGCAGCGCTTCTGCTCCGAGCTCACCTCTGATGTCCGAAGTCTTTACCCTACCTTAAAGGCTGAGCCCAGACACTCTTTGAAGGAAGCTCATGTTGGTTGTTGTATTCGCATTCTCATCCTTTCGGTCATTACCAAAAGTTTGAGACAAAAGGTAAGGGTTGGAACAGAGATCGACCAGTAAATTGAGAGCTTCACCTTTTGGCTCATCTCCCTCTTCATCACAACAGTCCAATAAAACATCCACATTACTGCTTATGTTGGAACAGTTTGTCTTTAAAACTCTTGCTGTAGTCTACCCTTATTCGTAAACCAGAGCCTGAGATACTTAAAGTCCTTTACTTGGGGCAGGGACTCATTCACCAGTGTGGAGGCAGAGAAACGGTATGGCGCTTTGGCTCAGTTTTTGGAACTGTAAATCGCCCAAATCTATTTCAGTAAAGCCCTGGTTTTAAATAATACATCCAAAATTGTACGCATATTGTACAAGTGTAAAGTTTAATTTAAATTGTGATGTGAAAAACTGGAACATAAAAGCCAATGTGGCATTTTATTCATGAACTCTCTCCTCAAACCTTACTAAAATACTGTAGATGACGAAACTAACATTGCTTTTAAAATGTCAATCAACGTTGCTTTTGTTATTTGCCAGTTGATAAAGCTACCCTCCAGCTCACACACTGACATATATTTCCTCTTGACTTCACATGACCTGACAAGGTCTCTGTGTTTATGCTGATATCTTATTTACCATGACAGGACCTCATGTGTTAGTTCCCAGTCAGGTGCTTGTGCCAGTTGTCCTTCTCTCACAGTTAGCAAGCACCCCTACGGCAGACACACCTGCCAGTGTGTGTTGTCTGACCCAACATGACACAGTTTTTGATAATAATTCACTCTAGGCAAATATGATAAAATATGATAAAAATAATTTTACACTTTACTTTACGTACAAGTGTGGACTTTTATAATTGTAGTGCATGCACATGTCATACACATGCAAGTTTGCATGTCCATTTGCTGTTTCTTTAATGTTGTGCCACGAATGCGTGTGTTTGTGTGTGTGCGCGCGTGTGCTTGTGTGTCCATGTGGCCAATGGTTTGTGTCAGTGTGCTTGCTGTGCAGAGCGCTGAGACACTGTGCCATCTGCAACCAGGCCGGGAGTCAGGAAGCCCACATAGGAACACACATGGCTGGGCACCACGCGCCAGCACAGCCCTCAGCCCACCCAGTCCCATGCAGACACTTGCCTGTACTCTGCATCTGAATGGGAATTTATTATGTGTATATTTTGTTTCTGTTCCTGGCGATTTCTTAAAAACTCAGTTAGCTCTCTTTCTACTGTGTTTTCTCTTTAATCCACTATGATTTGGTGTTCAGACCTAAACTCAACTCTTTCACTCTCCTCATTTATGCCAACCTAGACTCCTTCCTAGAAAAGAAAAAAAATGCTTAAGCACTCAAGGATGTGATTATGCCACCTTTTCAGCAAAAATTACACGCCAACAAGTTTTAGAAACTAGCAATTTCCCCTGTGATTAATTGAGGTCTCCCAGTACCACATAAAAGTCAATGTGTACACCTGAGTGCTCTTTCAAAATGCATAAGTGTATTGTTAATGTCACTCCAATTATAAAGCCTGCCCACATATGTAAGAGCATAACTTGCGCTGTACTTCGGGAGCAGGGGGAGAACATTTTGGCACAACCACCCTTCTGGACTCAGTTTAGTGCTAGTGTGCCAGCACTGACAGGCCACAGATGATAGCCATTGATGGCGCAGATAATGCTTTACGTGTCCTGTCAAATGCTTCTCTTTGCTATGATTTCAAAAGCTACATCACTTGTGACATATGTACACTTACAAATGATTTAACACTCTTTCTTCTCATTCAGTTTCTCACTCTTCCCTAACCCCAGCCTGCTCACTATGCACACCATCATTCTTTTCTTTGCTCTTTCAGAATTATACTTCTCCTTTTGTTGCTGCATATCTTCCCAGAACCAGACTTACTACTGACAAGTTCTAAATGTCACTGGATATACCTACAACATCACACACACAGCCATTTATTTTTGGTGTGTTCACATGCTTTATTCTACCTATTACAAAAGCAATGTAGTGATATTGTGTCACTTTTAGTCCCATTAAAAATCCTAAATATAGTTTAATGACTTTTGCCATGTGCATGTTTGATATAAACATGTATTTTTTGATGCCTATTAAATATGAAAGTTCCTATAGCTTGCCTGAATAGCCCATGCTTCCCGATGTCATTGTTACCATGACACTCAGAGGAAATGAAGGTGCTTCTTACACTTTGTGGAAAACCGTGACATCCTAAGTGACAGCCTGAAAATATGTTTTGTTCAATCATGGGAAACATCCTGACATCTACAATTTACTAAAGAAGATTTTGAGTATGTTTCTGCATACTTCATATATTATATATATATTGATATTTTTTTGGTTTTGTATGGTTAATATTGTAGCCATTTTTTGTCTTCCCTCATCGTAGAGCACTTGCGTTGGCAAGCGGCAGCCACAATATGGACAGAGAGTAACAGAGAGTCAAGGTGAAGGGGAGAGTTAGGCGTCAGAGACTTTCCTTCAACTGTGAAGAAACTGCCTCGTGTGGAATATCAATGCACTTCCTCATCCTTTCTTCTGTCTTCCTTCTACTTCCTGTCACTCCCACTGCAACAATCACCTGTCACCCCTCTCGTCATCTCTCTTTTTCTTCATTGTCCACCCTCCATCCGCACCTTCCTCACGCCCATCCCCGCTTGTCACCTGTCATCCTCTTCATTCCTTTCTTCTCGCCCTTCTGTCGTGGTTTCCCTCCTATTCAAGTTCACACCTCACAGGTTTCCGCTCGTCCGTATACTCCCTTGCTCTCCCTCAGGGGTGTTGCCATAGTGACAGGTAGGATGGATGATAGACAGGACCGGGCACCTCTCAGCTCCTCCTCCCCTCTTTGAAACACCCCACACAGCTAGCTGGCTGCCCACTTATGAATCCCACACCAAGATAACATAGGACGCACACACAGACATGCACACACAAGTGTGAAACTGTCACTGAAATGTTTTTGATTTGTCCCTTATGCATACTATTGTGATCAAGTCTGTATTTCCACAAATTCCATGCAGGAGTATCAGTCCAGATATTACATGATACTGTATTGTTGAAGGCAGTAATGAACATATCAGAGATCGGGCATGGGAATTATCTTGGCAACACAGTAAATGCATGCTGTATTATTTAATGTTCTCCTTAAAGCAGTCTTGAGGAGTGAAGAGTTGCTTTGATTAATACAAATCTGAATTAATCAGAATTTAATCAGGTCCCCTCACGTTGCATGAGGTTGCATCACACACTCTACTCTGCTCCTTGCCGACTGTAAAAGCACTGTAGGGCATTTTTTAATCCTGTGAATGCTGTCTCTCTGGCCTATGGCGAAAATTGCAGACAAAGAACCAAATGCTGTAACTCATTTTCATGCTCCTGAATTGAAAAAGCTGCACTTTGGCTTGTGGCAAAAAGATCATTTGGGGCTAAAAAAATAAATAAATAATAAATATGTATTTTTTAGAAAACTGAAAAGCGTACAAGATTCCTAGCAAAATGTCATCCAGACAATTTCCACTAAGCAAATTCTGTGACACACACATAGTTTGGAAGAGTTTTCTCTCAACAATCATTCTTTCTGTGTGTATAGTATATTTGTGTCTCTTTCAATGGTGGCTTATATGCTACAGAGTGAATATTTTGTTGTACTTTTCAGCTGTAGGTACAGTATGTACTGTGTGTGCAGGAGTTGGCTGGTCTCAAAAGTGCTACATACATTCAGTTTAAATAGAGCTTTCTGCTGGCTCCTGCTTTGGACTTATTGCTCATCTTTACCACAGATGTGGACCAAATAGCAGCCAAATACAAACACAAGAATGGTATTAATGACCAAAAACTGCTTGCAATGAAAAATGTTCTGCAGTCTGACACTGACGACTTTCAGGAGCTTGACAACAACACCTCTGAGTATGTGGACAGTGTTTATATTTAAAAAGTATTTACCCCAAAAAAGGAGTCTTTTTAATAAGCTTACAATTGCGAGTCTTTTTTTTTGACATCATTGATTAGTTTTGACCTTTTAGCAACAGTTAATTTGCAGTTTACTTATTAGCTTCTTACTCCCCTTGCTCTTCTACTGTTTGTACATTTTCAACTATCTCTACAGCACAGGTCTGTAGTTTTTCTTGTTTGTATTACCTTCTTTTACTAAGCCTTTTCTCTTCTGTGCTCTCTGCAGCAGATGATGGGTGTGGCGGGACACTGCGGGGCCAGAGTGGGGTGATCACATCTCCCAATTACCCTGCAGAGTACAACAACAACGCTGACTGCACCTGGACTGTGCTGGCCGAGCCAGGAGACACCATTGCCCTGGTTTTCTCTGACTTTCAGCTGGAGGACGACTATGACCTGCTGGAAGTCAGCGGCACTGAGGGCTCTTCACAGTGGTGAGTAGTCAACCTCCATTATTTTCTCTGGAGAGTGAGGTAAGCTAGGGACAGGAAGAGAGAAAGAGTCCACGGGTACACCACCTGAACCCAGGTACTTCTTAAATAGAAAGAATGGAGGAGCAGGAATTGATTCAAACATCAGACGTATTAAATACAGTGTGCTACTGGTAGCATCTTTCAATTGTTAAGGTAAAAAAAAAACAGTTTGTTATGTTGTTCATGGCTCATTTTGTGTCATGTATCACATTTATGGTTTCAGAGAGCAGTTTGAACACTGAACCTTGTTCACACACTCTCACTCATTCTCTCAATTACTCGATCTCACACAAACGCTCAAGCTCAGCTTTAATGATGAAGAGGTAGGATATCTTGGCGTCAGTGTGGGTCTCTCACCATCTGCGGCAGCTCCTCCTCTCTCTGACAACTCTCTCAGCTCAGGAGGTAATTAGTGAGCTTGATTACCACCATCAGCCATATAGCGTTGTTTCACTCACACACACATGCACACACAGCAGAGCCCATATGGGCAAAAATGGACATGTGCACATGTATTCATGGAATTATTCACGCTTCCAGCCACACTAACATATTTGTGCTGGCGATCTAAGAAATATACTCTTTCTGTCACTTTTTCTCTTCCTCACTAACTTAAGACACAAGTCTAATGTAAGCAAGAAAAACATGCATGGGTTTAATACAGTATTGATGCACCTATTGTGAAATGGGAACTTTCACCTCTTGAGTAAAATGTAAAAAGCAGGTTCATTTTCAGGATCATGTAGCAGACAAGCAGTTTGAATCAACAAGAGAAGGCAGAGAAGACTTTGAAGTTGTAGCCACAGGCAATTGGCAGGAAGGAGTGGGGGGGTAGCACTGGCTGAGTTATTAAACAATTGAAATGCACAGAGTGAAAGGCAGAGTATTGACAGAGGAAACAGGTTCAGAAAGAGTATAGTAGAAGTCATCTTACTATGAGATGGTCTTAGGAAACTTGTGTCAGTTTCACTCATTCGCTTATTATTTAAGTAAAAACACTTCCCGAGACGAACTTGATTGACTCTAAGATGTCTTCAAACTGAGAATTGTGCCTTGTAACCTGATAATATAGTCTCTTTGAATTTCAGCTTGGCCAATTGAGAGTTGATCTCTTCCCAGAATCCCACAGACTGCAGTCTGACTGAGCTTCTTTTTTTTGGACATTTTACGATGTCATCAGCTTCTTGTCCCATACTTTGATTTGCTCACTGTTGTCTTTTGGGGCACCCACATCTTTACTGACTCTGTCATCTTTGTGGCAATTGTTACTGAGGCCATCTATTGTTGTGCACCTGCAGTAAGATTGCTCTCTCTTGAAAGGCAGGGAAGAACAGAAAGATGAAAGAGAAGGACTACTGGCAAGCAATGCAGAGTGTAAGTCACAGTTGAACATGCACATTGCAAGGATGTAGCAGCAGAGGAGAAGGTACAGGCGTACTGGTTTGCCTCTATGGTTGCATTTCTAGGCATGTTGGCTTGAGTTTTACCTCCGTAGGATTGAATGTGTTGGCTGTTTTGTCCTAAAACATAGTAACATACCAATTTTTAATTCAGACATAGGTATATCTGGGGTGTCTAAATAGTTGGGTATCTGTTTTATGAGTGAGTAGAGAGCAGTAAGGACTCTCAGAGGAGGTGACGAGGTCAAGCACTAAGAATTAGAAGTTACCAGAGGAGATAAAGGAACAGTAGGGCAGGACCTTTTGAGGTGGTGGTGAATGTAGAAGTGGAGAACTAGATAGATGGGTGGAGGGTTCATGACATCCCAGCTGGTGGCCAATTAAAGAGGTCAGGTGGAGCACGATGATGGCACTGATCTGAAGCACACGTGTTTTCAGTGAATGGCTCGGCAAGCCCTCTACTCTTGATGATGATGATTGTACTTTCTCTCTCTTTCTCTTACCATATAATTGGACTGGTCTATGAATTATTCAGATTGGTTTGTACAGGTATAAGTTATGGTTAGATTTAAAGTGATTTTTATTTTCAATTTCAGGTCTGCTTATAACTGTTACCAATTCAATGTATGATCAGATCATTTAATCA
Organism: Ctenopoma multispine; assembly: GCA_034779795.1. NCBI lineage: Eukaryota > Metazoa > Chordata > Actinopteri > Anabantiformes > Anabantidae > Ctenopoma > Ctenopoma multispine. Next base: position 14,287,789 of record JAUYWH010000003.1, on the reverse strand, counting down.
TTAAGCTGATTGTACAGAGAACTAAAGAAAAGTCATACATCTTATACCTGGATTCTTTGTTTTTTCTCCTGTTATCTTGGGTACTTTTTCAGGACCATGTGTCTATGCTAGAAACATTGCCAAATGGCAAGAATGGAAGTACCAATTGCAAGAAGTGTAAACGAGAGTTGATTTTGCAGCTGTTATTTGCATATAGCATTGGTGCATATAGCATCCCACTGGCCAAAACGTCTAGGAGAAGAATTGATTGGTATCTGACAGAAGTTGAGTGGTCCAGTAGGAGAAGAGAAGGTAGGGATCAGGGTCAAAACCATGCTTTCCTTATCGATCCAAAACAGGTCAAACTAAAGCTGGTCCGTTTTGCATGCTCCCTGTTTCCTTGTTGTGTGTATGTGTGTCTGTGTATGTTTTTCAAGAGGGAGAGACTGTGAATTGAGAATTGCATGTGGCTAGAATGTGACAGTGGGAAGGGATGGTAACAGCGTCAACTGAATTCTGCCTCCACTCACAACTACCCTGACATGACTTCGGTGTTGCTTGCCCAGAGGAACACATTACTCTGCCATTACATTGTTGCCTGCATCCACATTGATTTTCTTCCCCTCACCATCCACTTTGAGGCAATGTAAATAAAGCCTGACGCTCACCAATTGCCAGATATTAATTTACCCAGTTGCGACTACAGTGAGTGGAACTCACAGCTATTTGACTGGTGTTTTTCTTTGGTGCTCAATTGTTTTGCAAAGCACTATAATACATTTTCATCTACCAGCAGCTCTCCCTTGAGAAAGCAACTCCCGCAGCACCTTGGATACTGTAAATAGAGAATATAAAGTGCCTAAATTTGGAGTTGAAAGCACTCTGAATATTGGTATTACTCCCTTGGTTTTGTAAAAAAAAAATATATAATTCTGTTTAATATATGCAGCATCACAGTTCAGTGATCATACTGTTTTATCAAAAATGTTCTCAAACAAAACTTGTGTCTCCTTTTCCATTTTGGTAACTTCAGCAAACTCTATTTCCCGTGACATTTTTCTTTCTTTTTTTTTTTCATGCATCCATTGCTGACAATACAAAGATTTGTGGGTAAATGCAGCTTATTTCTTCCTGTTAGGAGATCTGAGAGCCCATTGAGTTTTGTTCCCTCTAGGTACCCTCCCATCTTTTCTTTTCTCTCTTTTTACCCTTTACCCTATGGACTTGAGACACTGACATTTAGCTAGCATGCGGATTATCCCTGCAGTGCTGATATGTGTGAACTTGTCCAAACCCGTGGAGCAAGCACATCTGTGTGGGGGTGTATGTGTGAGACAGAGAGCGATAAAGAGTTGTTGGAGAGGAGTACAGAACACTGGATATATATTGATTGGCTTTTAGGTTGTATCACCTGAGAGTGAGTGAATGATCTTCGGAACAGCTTTTTAAGTCCAGGGGCTGTTTTCTCTAGTTTCCGATGGGAGTTACAGCAATATGTGTATGTTTCATTTTTGTGGAGATAAATGCCTCAACTTTTGTTTTTGTGTTTTCAAAGATGTTTTTTTTCACATTGGAGCTCATGAGATTTAAGTTTGGTTTTACTGCAGTTTGGATTCTAATTTACCTTAGATGATCCACTCGCGTGTATATATGCGTACAGCTGTGACAGTGTGCAAATTTACACATGTATTTAAATGTGTTTATCTGCATTCCAGCTGCTGTTGAGGGGGGAACACACTTGCTTTGCCATGCCATATTCTGCTACATCAATTATGTCAAGCTACATCGTCCAGTCACATACTCTCCTTCTAAATATTTTCTATAATAAAACAGTCAGAGTGAGTGATTATCTAACATATTTGCCATTGTTTACCTGCCTTCACAGTAATTGGTTGATGTTCACCTGTGTTCCACAAAGTTTACTGCTCGAAATTTTAAAATGTAAAAATGTATTGTATATTTGGGCAGTAAGGCAGTTATTTTCAGCGTGTAGATACAGAATATGGACAATGTTTGCAGTGGCACTTTGCATAGATGTGTTTTTAAATGGATACTGTGTGATGGTTGAGTGGGCGTATATTCTCTGTGTTAATGTTGAATACATTCTTATTCATTTCTTATGCTTTGGCCTGTTTCTCACAACACAGATTGCTGAGGTAAAGGAAGTGTTTCGCTTTGGAGCTTTACAGTTAATTCTAAAATAACATCACTAGTCTGGTCACGTCTAGGAGGGCCTAAATCTGGTTTCTTTCTTTCTCTTGCTGTCTCCCTTTTGTCTCTGTCTGTCTCTGTCTGTCGCTCTCTTTCTCCCTGATCTATGGGTGCTATAAAGCGTCTGAGTGGATACTTTGGTCTGATTGTCTAATGAAAATCTACAGTTTATCATTATACATTGCATAGTTATTTACTGTAAGTGGTGCTCTCATCATAAAATTCACATACACATCATTCGAAACAAAAGTAAACTATGGATAATGAATAGCTTGCACCAAATTTAGTAAAGTTTCTCATATTTCAGTGTTTGACACACAGCCCAAGATATTTGTGCAGTGCATGTCAGAACATTTACTTTTGATTTGTGCATTCACAAACACTGGTTACTGTTGAATCATGTATTCCCCTGACTTTATATGTCTGATGCAATGGGGAAGATGTAGATATCTAAAAGCCCACAACTATACTTCTCTAAACTTAACAAAGGAGAAAGCTCATGTGGAGATAAACATTGGTACAGATAGAAATGTCTCACGGCTGATGTGAGGCATGGTAATGAAGCCCTGACGCACGTCAAGGCTCATCACGTCAAAGACAAAAAACAAAAAAAGAGCCCCGAGATCGTCTTGTGAGGAGGTTATATATACCAGCTACATCTATCACATTGTCTTACCTAGCTGAATCTAGATTGCTGCTTGTTTCTCTCTTACACATTCATTCCTTCTCCATTGCCACATACTCCTCTACCACTTCCACCTTTCATTATTCTCCACCCTGCATATGACTTTACAACCTACAGAAGAATTTGAGCAGTTCTTCTTCATTCAAGTTTTAAAAAGTGAATTGTGCAGACTAATAATTCTGTAGTTAATGCTTGTTCACTAAAGGTTGCCACTGTACTTCTGCTTGTGTTTAGTGAACATACAACAGAGCCCTTTACATTGCTGAATATATGCACCTGTGTCCTCCAGAATAGAAGGAAGTGATATATTATGTCTCATGATATTCCATTATATCTATTTGTGATAAATGTGGGGTCATACTACTGCTTTGTGTGGTCTTCTGCTGTATGCATTTTTGAGTAAGTAATGACTTAAGCTTGAGGAAGAAATTTGTGTAATGATTCACCATATTTATAGATGCTGTTCTAGAAAGAACCACTGAATTGCTTGTCTTTAAAAAGAAGTCTACCAGTTTTCATTTTACTTTGCCCAGTAGTTTAAAATATCTTCTCTGCTGTCTTCTTGACTGTTTTTCCATTTTTCACTTCTTCTTCTTCCTGCAGTGTCAGCTTAATACACCCAAAACCATACTTTGGCTTATCGGCCTGTGCTCGACCAGTGGATCAATAGCTGTCTTTGCCAGTCTCTCCAACATGGCCCCTCAAAGTATGTTTGTCTGAGTCAGGATTTATTAACAACAGCACTTGGTTGAGGACTCAATCTGCTATGTGCCATCGATCAAAACTGCAGTTATGATGAACTTTGCGCCACCCGCCAAGAAATGCTCCAGCAGAACATTATCTCCAACACCTGGTGCCGTGCTGCAGATTGGCTCACCCCGGCACTCCACACTTTGTTACTCACTCTGTCACATTGCTCAGGCTAAGAGCTCTGGTGGGAAAGGGATTTGGAGTGCAGAGAGCAAGGTTAGCGAAAACAGGCCAAAACTTACCTGGGTATTTAATCAACCTTCTAGGCTTGTGTGTGGGTGTTTTTTTTGTTCCTCAAGGTGAGGGCTATATCAGTTATATTGTCAAAATTATACCACAGCAAATGCACAAGGGAAGATACTTTACTCTTTAATTGCCATTGATCATCTGTGTTATGCTAACAAAAACAGGTGCAGCAATTTACTTAACATTCAAAACCAACTCCCCTGAGGCAAACTGCCTGGATAGCAATGTGTATGTGTAAGCATGTCTAGACTTGTGTTATATCACGTCTCCTTCATCCCAGTGAGATCAGAGAACATGCAGAGGTTAGAGGTAATGGGCCAGATCACTTTTGCACTGACTGGGTGTCTTCTTAGTTGTGTTTACTAAGCACTGCACCACTGGGATCCAATCTGTCAATTTTAACAATCCCACAGATGCACTAATGGCTTAGGATTTGTAAACAGAGACAAATTTAAGGGTTTGAATGCATATTGGCACCTTGGGCCTGCAAATGGACTGCGAGCATTTGTGAGATGCTCTATGTCATTTATGCAAAACAGTGACAACTTTTGTTTTTTATCATGTCCTCATGGGGGAAATTTGATAGTCACTTAATGTCCATATGTCAGTAGCTATACTGTAGTACATCCAAACATCCAGAAGTTTGTTTTTCTCTTAATCTATAATCCCTAGACTTCTTAATTCTGCCCTTTAGGATGCTGCACAGTATGTGTGTTTATCCTCTAAACAGTTTCATCCATCTTCCTACTTATATATTTTTTGATTAATTACATTAAGAAAGGAGTTCAAGGGTTGGCATCGTCAGAGCCAGAATTAATCTCTGGTTTCCTGTATCCTTCATCATCTTGTCACTTTTGTTAAAGCAGTTGTTATACATGCATGCTTATTCTGCAGCTCCCACTGATTCTTCATCACACAGCTCACTTTGATCTCTTAATTCACTCACTGGGTCAAGTGCTGCTAACCTTTTTTTCATTTTCTCAAGAAATATGGATTGCTTCAGTGGCTTTTTTTAATGGTATGATCAAAAGAGAATATTGGTTGTATGGAAATTGATTTTGTATGCCTTGCTTGGTCAACATCACTGTTTTCTGCCAAATTTTTGTGCCTTTTACCCGGACCTCCCTCAGTCTCTCTTTGACAGTGTGATTGGGGCAATACATTAAGCTTCACGGGACTGTGAGGGACGTCACCCAAGTCGATTAATCAATCACCATAATTAGCCAAGATAGAGCAGTAGGAAGAAGAAGAGCTAAAAGGAGAGGTTTAAAAGGAAAGGAACATATGAAATCAATTGGTCGAAAGCATAACGGACTCAGTGGTTTGTCGTAGAGGACGCTGGATACAGGAATTAGTTGTATTGTATCTCATTTGTGCAATGGAATGTGTGTGTAGAGTGTGTGCACACACTTGACAAGGTGCTTCTGCATTGCAAAGATGTCCAAAAGGTCCTTTGAAAATGTTTAGTAAAAATCTAAAAATCTGAATATAAGTTCTCTGGTAGGATGAGCACTTCACTCGACAAGAGGACAGCACTTAGGGTTTTTTTTTCTAGCCAGGAGTGGCAGTCAAGTGTGACAGCCTTAAACACTGCTTAATTATTTGTATTATTTTACTGGCCACTTAGACTTCAGGTTACAACCCTATTGTAATTAGCTAAGGTCGGATTTCCAGACCACAATTGCAAAAGTCAAAGAATAAAATAGATTTAATAAATATTGCCTAAATGAGAATAGTAGGCAAAATGACTTCAGGTTATCTTTGTATGCACTACGGCCATGCTGCAGTAACACCAGAACATCTTGTCCCTGAGCATCCCCTGAGTGGACGAGATGTCACTGTCAGATCTGGGTCACTGCTCAACCACAACACATCCCTATTCTCTGTCTCTAACCTTCCTTTTTCACAGAGCAACTTGCAAATATAACAACAAAGGGCACAAACACACCACATAATAAAGCCTTTGCTTTGAAAAACGAGCCATCTTGAGCAAGTAATTTAATGTGACAGCATCAGCCAAAGGCATCAGATTTGCCTTCTTTCCAATGCAAATCATCTTTGCTTTTGTTGAATCAAGCACTATTGTGTTGATACTCGTGGAGTGATCTACTGTTTGCAGACAACAGCACTTGTTTTTTTTGTAAATCTCTCAAACAAGTGAAACCAGTACAATCAACTCATAAATGGCAGAATATTTTAAAACTTAAGCTTTTCGCTTTGTGCATAAGAGGATCTTAAGTGCAGTGAAAAGAAGCCTGCATTTGAACCAGACGCGAAACATGTGCCTTATGTGTGTTTGCAGCTGAGTCATTCTTGACTCCTGGGAACAGAAAGACGATTGACAGCAGGTTTGGTGACTGAGCCATTCTCACCTTTGAAGACGCTAACGCAGTGCAGGTCCTCCTACACACTTTGAAACTGATGATCATTCATAAAATATACCTGTTTTATAGAAAGGTTTTGTGGTTGGTAAGAATAGAAGAAAAGAAGGATCAAGAGAGAAGGAGGGAACCTATAAGGTGAAATAAAGCAAGGACGTGCTCACTGGTTTGGAGTGTAATATATCTTAATCTTCTTTGGGACAGCAGCAGAGGTTGCACAAGTTTATGTGTTAGTTTATACAGTCCGTATATATTCACTTCTCCCCTGGTGGTACTGTGAATGTGTTTGTTTGTGCGAATAGTTGTGGTGAAACACCCTTCCTCTTCCCATTCATCGCACAGAGGCTGTCTTTTTTTTGTATGAGGTGACACTAAGCCAACCTGAATATATTTACAGAGGAACCTTTATGAACTCTGGTGAACGTGCCTTGACCGGCAATTACAGGCTGCACAGCAGCGTGCCACCATAAAAACTCTTCTCAACTGCATCAATAAATATGGCGAGGCAAAGGTTGACAGGCAATGCAGCCCTGCACTGTCAGACCTGTAGTGGGAGAATCAGTGATTTGAATTTAAACTTTTTTTTAGATTAGTTTGAACAAATGGATACATTTTTATTACACTATTGTTATGTTATGTTATGCTATGAGTATTTGTATTGCTTTATACAATATATAGGCTACACAATTATGTTTTTATTGCATTTTGTTAGATTATTAGAAATTCTTCCTTTATAAGTTTGTGCACCTGTTTTGTAACTTAGTGAGCATTTTTTTTTTGATAAGCACTTATATTTATTGCAAAGCTGTTGCTTCTCCAGGGGTTAAGTCATAGCTAGAGTGATATAGTGGTTATGTGATCCATTAGAACTGCCTCTGTAAGTGGGTTTTTGCTTGGTAGAAATTTTTGGAGAGTGCCAGTGAGGTGTCAGCATCGTATTGATCCCACTGCACTGCAATCTTTCTTAATCCCACTTTCCCCACTGACAGAATGAGACAGAGGCAAAGACACAGAGACACAAAAGTTTATTTTGACAAAGGTCTAATAATACCTCTGTGGTGACAGGACTTTGTAAGTGTACAAAAGTGCACTTTTAATAAATGATTGGTTATAACAGTAGTTATCTAAAATTCAAATGTTATCTACTGTTGATATCATAGAGTTGCTAGATTTTGGCATTTAAATGCTGAATGAGTGCAGACACACATGCACTTCATTCTAGCGAACCTTGCAGGGCAGGCTAACGGCTTTAACTCTCTGCTGACGTGCACCTAATTTACTACTAACAATATGCCCTTCTGTCTTTTTAACACTGAGGCTCCTTGCTTGCCGCACTTCCTGTTTTTTAAGTAGATTATTAAGATGATTAGAGAACATTGACAGGAGAAGTGGGCGGGGGGTAAAGAGGGGGAAAAAAATAATTAAAATCGGGATTAGTCTGGTCAGAGGCACGTGCAGACAGAATTACCAGCTAGCACTGCCTGGCTCTATCACTTGCAGATCAGTGTTGCTAATATCACAGTGTTATTAGCTTCACTATCCTCCCCAACTGTGCGATAACGGAGGATTACCGAAGGTGCTGTGGCCAGTGAACCAGGAAAAAACTGTGTGATTTGTCTTAGCATGGCTAATTAGTGCTCTGTTTGCATGGATGATATGGGGATGAAGCTGATCCTTTGACAGAAGGCCAGCTTTGCAGGCTATATTGTAGCTCAGTATAAAAACACAAATGTGCAGAGCTGTTGCTGCCATATGTGTAAGGATAAGTCAACAGAAACGGGCACTGAATTAGATTGTTTACTTAGTGAGGATAAGCAGAGGAAGCAGAGAAGTCGTGTCTGCAGGCCTACGTCCAAACAATGACCTCTAGAGATGTTTCCCCTCTGTTTGTTCACACGCCTCTGTCATGTTAATTACTGTTGCTGACGTGCCCTGGGTCTAAGATACTGTATAATGGAGTGCTTTGTTTGATCTCTTGGTTTGTATGTGTGCAGGTTGTATGTTTGGTGTATTGCAGTTTGCCTGATGTTGGAGCTCAAGGACTCTTTGGTCTTCCTTTTTTATCCAGTGATGTGTGATCTAGATCTTTTTTGAGATTTGATGTATTTGTTTGAGTATCAAGGCCAGCATTTATGTAAATTATACTAACCAGCATCCATCCACTCTAATATTTCACTATGAATGTGTGCTGTTGTTCTCCAGGGGAATTTCCTATCTCTACTATTGTGTCTACAGTGTTAAAATGCAAATGAAAGTGAAAATGATTGTTCAGTACGAAAACCATGATGAAATTGGCTTAATAGCTGCGAAGGATACAGGACAAGAATATCTCAGTGAAATATAATTTTATAATTAAAATAGTGCTGTTGCGAAATTACTGGGTCGGCATGGAGTGATGTTGGAGCTGTACATTAAGTTGTATTTGTATTGCATTTTCAATTAGCTGTAAATGTTTAATTTCATCATATGGTTAAGAGTCGTCTTTGTAGTGTAAATTAAGCTGATGCCTGAACTTTGACAGAGTGAGTGGTGTTCTTTGTCTTCTCTCTCTTCCCTCCTTATTGTTCAAATTATCTGTGCTTACACACTTGATCCTGTTTGTAGAGATTTAACTTTGAAGGGTATTTTTATGTTTTGTATTAGAGGTGAAGAAAAGGCAAAAAACCCCTTTAATGTGCTATGAATAGCACCATCAAAGAAAGGCAGATGGATAGTTGCTGAGGGATTATTCTGCCTTTGGTGTGGAAGCCATTGGGAGGCAATTGGCTATAGGCTACACGAAACCTGATACATTTATTTTATCCTTAGCATCCTCCCTTTTTTGTGAAGTATGCTGACATAGTCCTTCTTTGAAATTTATCTCCTCTCTTTCTTTCCCCCATGTCACATGCAATTATCTGACCCACAGTAGATCAGTCTAAGACATTGTCAAGTCAATTCAAAAAAGTAAAAATGCAATATAAACATGCTTTTTATTAAACAAAACAATGTTTGAATACACCTTTGAATACAATACGTTTAACGGGAGGACTTTAGATGAATATTTTACAGTGGGTGTTTTTCTCACTCTCTTCATCTTTTCTTCCTTTTACCCCTGTGCCACATTCTTGATTCCAACTCTTGGCCTGGTTAGGGCTCAGGAAGCCCCACAGCAGATTAGCTCAGGCTTTAGCTGTGCTCCTGACATCAAAGGTGCAAGGAGAGAGGAGGAAAACAACAGAGGAACAGAGACACAGGACAGCAAACACACTGGTACAAATATGGAAGGGGGGAGAGGAGGACATGGAACAAGGCTGAGCAAGTGCTGTAGAGGATGAAGGGCCACAGAAACAGCAGGGCAGCTGAAACTGAGAGACTAACTGGCTATTCTAGAAGCTCCAAAAGGCTGTAAAGCAGTAACTTGCTTTGCACCCCAGAAATCATGCACCGTGATGACCAGTAAACAACACACATGTTTTGCACATCTGTCAAAATGCCGAACAAATGCATGTGAGCGGACTAGATAGAGTTCAGCTTGCCTACACACAGTACTGTATATCCTTATGGTCCCTTAAAACCCAACTTATCAGTCTTGTTACAAGTTGCCAGACCGAACCAGCAAAATTATAATGGTCCACTTGCACATTGGTTCATTTGATTCATTGCAAGAGAAGGGCAGAAGAGACAACATTGTTCTTCACTGCACAAGGGAAAAGCTTAAAAGAAATAAAGAACACAGGCATAACAATGAGATTATTTTATTTCCCTACTGTAAATATTTCATGGTCATCAGGGCTTTTCTGTCAAATAGGATTCAGGATGCAGTTTGGATAATCTAAATTTCAGTCACTCAACCATCTGCCTTACTATTTATCAACATGTGTGGCTCTGTGAGCCTGTCCAGTTAACCATTACAGTAGTTGGTCAAAATCCGACCACTTGTTGCATTAACAGTATTGGAATCATTACTGATTAGAACTTTCTGCTCGGTGCTGTTTGTGCTTGCTGGTTATCACACTGAACCTGCATGGGAGCTGCTGTATTTAAGAAAAACGGAAGAAAGGACATCATTGTTGCAGTGTTTTTATGACTTGAGCTCTATTAGTTGTCACTGTATCCGGGTAGTGGATAATAGTCAGTCATAGCATTCACTCGTCCTTGAGGCAGCCTTCCCTGTGCCAACCCAGGCATGTGTTTACAGACATGGTGAATTTGAGGCTAATTATTAAGCACACACTGCTGCTCAAGGAACTCTGTGGCAGATCCCAAGGCAGAGGAAGCGTGAACATAAAGCCACACACAAAGGCACGCAGTCCTGCACACACCTACATATACACAAGAGACATATTTTTAGCGGGAAGATATTTGGGTGCTCATGGGCAGGGCGTTAAAGTCACTTCATTTATTTAACCGTAACTAATTGCGTCCTGCGGGATTGTTTGTTGTGATTGAGTTTTCTTTATGAGCAAAGAAAGGAAGGAGGAGAGAAGACAGGATTTTGTAGAATTTCTATATGCACATTTCTTAAACAAGTGACCGAAACCTTGGTCTGTTTACAATAACTGCTGCCATTCCAGGCCCCGGATAATCTACAGTACTCCTTATAGTGACAGATCTATTTGTACCTGCCTCTTGTTAACATGGGAAATATTTCACACAATTATAAATAAATTCTCACATTTAGTTTCTAACTGATTTCTGTTAAAACAGCACTGACAAAATATTTTTTTCTTTAACCTGAAACCAGAAGCTTAATTCAAGCTGTTTATTCCAACGAGCAGGCTGGCAGTGTCGTTTTCTTTGGCTGTGTACCTTTTTTTTTTTTACAGACAAACCATGTTGCTAAACAGCAGAAATACAGTGGGATGATAGGCAAGTAAGTGCAGTTCCTGTGGCTTCAAAGAAACTATTCTCTATTCCCACGCTTCTTTGCCCATTCGTTGAAGCCTGTCTTGTGTGAAGCACTCATATCTCACTGACAGACATCTTTGTCAGTCTGAAGGCGATTATTTTTGTAGGCAAGAGTCCATATTGTTTTTGGGCAATACCTTTCCAAAGAACCATATTTCCTCTAGGAATAGAACCTAGATAAAAAAATATATCTTTTAATATGTTACTTTACTGTTATTGCCTTAATGACAGATTTCCCACATGGTTTTGCTTTTATTTTATTTACTGAAATACCTGTAATATCGTATAAGTGGAGTTCAGTTAAACAACTACTGTGTGATTATTTCATTAGGATAAACAGAAATAACCACTTTATTTTATACTGTCACTCTCAGTTGAACTTCCTTTGGACATTTTGTATTCCTGGACATCAAGATTCATCATATATCTGAAGGTGGAAAGGACGGACAATGCAATTGTCAGATGGAAATGATTAATGCCTTGCCTGTGTTAATTATTCTCTGGTGAATGGGATGTGTTTCACTCCAGGGTAGCAGAGACGAGCAAGGCTGTACCACAGGGTATACTACTTTACCTCATGTGACTGTGTTACCGCAGTCTCTCTGTCTGTCGGGGAAAGACTGATGTTGATTGACAGCTAACACAAGGTCTCTGTCACAGCTACTGTAAGCACATCCACCAGGCTATGGCTGAGGCATACTCAGTCTTTGATGCCCTGATGATCTACAGGTATCACATGGATGAAAGATACTGTATTTTACCACAATGCTGTCTTGATGTAGGTGAGCTGAAGTACATATCTATATACTGTGTCATGTTCTAGATGTGTCTCTGCATGTCTGTTGCATTTTTAAATGAACAGTGTTCTTAGTACTTTGCCTTTCTGTGACTTCCTCTGTGACATCGTTTAACCTTAAAAAAAATAACTAACTTTAGATGTAGTACAGCAAGCTTTGACTGGATGACTCATGAAATATAGGATATTAAGACATTTTTTATAAAATGGTTAAATAGTTGTTATGGTATGACCATATATAGGCTGCTACCATTTAGCATTTTTTATTTTTTTAATTGCTGTTATACACTGTATACTGATTTAGGTGTCTGTCAAACCCACTCCATCCACGCAGCCACCCCCACAACATAGTTGATTTGTCTTAAGTGCTTCCTGCTTGGGGCTTCAGTATTAATGAGAGATAAATTAATGATAGTGCTGCCATTGTCCAGACATTAGACTACTCTTGCCCCAATTAACTGATGTTGCTGCTGTCATTCTCATTATGGTGCCTCAGAATTGTCCGAATTTTGAAAGTGAAATGAATATCAATTACTGTGCTCTTTCAGTTGAGCTATTTTGAGAGGGGCAAATAAACTTTGTTTAGCAGATGAATGCTGTGATGACTTTTAAAGGCTTGCTGCGAAATGAAAGAATCAAAGCAATGACAGTCAAAGTTGAGTGATCAAATGACTCAAAAGACAGACAGCTGTCAACAACTATACATGCAACTATAGTTGTAACTATGTGTGTATGTAAATGTGTGTGTTTAAAAAAAGCAGTGGCTTTAAATAAATTAGGATAAATAAATATAGAAGACTGGAAAGATGGTTCGACTCAAGCTGTCATCAGCAGCGTCTGCTCTCGCCTGTGTAGATTTCTCAAGTCATGCAACTTTAAATAACTAAACACATTCACTCAAGTTTACTTCAAGCAAACATGCCTTTGCTTCGCTTTGAGGGTTAGAAGTAGAGGACTTACTTCTGTTCACCACTGTTGTCATCTCTTTAGTTTTTTGTTTTTTTTTACATCTCCATATAACATTACATTGTAAAATGCAGTAGAGTAATATCTATCACCACCTGCTATTGAAATGCAAATGTGGGTAATGACAGTCCAAGTTTAGACATATATTCATCATCCTCATGAGGACCTGCTTATTTAGACATTCATTATTCAGTTGAAGTAAATGGAGACAAAGATCTGTTACATAAAAATCTAGGAAGGGTGAAATTGCAACCTAAGAATAAATAAGTAATTTTCTGTGTCAAACAAAGAACTTTAATGTCCTTCTTTGGCAGAAAGGCAAGACAACAAAAGACAGAAAAGACACGTCAGAGACAAGCTGTACAGTAAATGTGCAACAGTTACATAGAGTTATACATTTTTCTGTTGATCAGCGGTTTTCTTAGAAAAATCATCCAGAAGGGATTAAATCAAATAAAAAAATCTAAGGGATGTTCAGAGTCATAACAACAGACCAAACTTTCCTGTACACAGCAGTACTATAAAGAGCATTAAATGCTGTTTGCTGCTGACTGACATGTTTTCCAGCATCTTTTATGGCAGGTAAAAGCAGCTGGTTAGTTTCTTATTTGCCACAGTTATTTTCCACCACACCAAACAGATATATTAAGTGTGTGCTCTCTATTGGGCTGAGATACAGTATAATCTTTCCAAAACATTTTGACTCATTCTAAAATTGGGTTGCGTGTTGTTACTGTATCTGTGAGCCCTGTGTTGTGAATTATACTAAGTGGTGAGCTGACTGTACAGTTACATCAGTGTTTATCTGCTCGTCTGTTTGCAAATGTATATGGTATGTATATGGTACACCATAAGATTTGTTTTTAGCACTGCTATTATGGCCATACACTGTATATTTCCCAGCTTACATTAGTACAAGCAGAAACACAAAAAGTGGTTTCCTGGCTGACCATTACTGATCAAGCTTGTTTGGACTATGGAAGGATCAACTTAGCATCCAGATGAAGCTGCCAGATGCTGTACCAGGTCCATGCTGAATATTCCCGGTCTCTCAAAGAATCAGATTGTTACAGGTCTGTATGTTCTTGACCTCTACAGAGGTTACACTCAATAATTGTGACTGTAGCCTACAGAAGCGTTTTTTTTTTGTTTTTTTTTGCGTTAATACTGTGTACACATTTCCTATATTTTATGGAGAGAGACTAAGAATGAAATACATATAACAGCATTACCAACACAAGAAATCTACTACAAAAATCCCATCTGTTTTCACGAGAAGGACATTTACTTCAAGTCTGATCTGTCTGTCGGAAGGAGGAAAGCAGCATTTTGATGGGTGAGCGTTCAGACACAAGTGCTGCTGAGGACCACAGAAGGTTGATGTGAGTTGTTTGGAATAATGAAGCAGCTATATTTGAATAGCTGCTCTTATTGCACTCTTCATTTTTTGACACAAAGTTCAATGAACATCGATGTTACCAGCAAAATCCCGACTCTGTTTTCTTCACTTTTGCACCTCCCACTTCACTGCTTTTCCTCTATCCCTTGTTCTGGCAGACATGCTGCTTATTAATATATTCAGAAATATGGAGAAATTTAAATGCCAAAATGCTCCTTCTCACCCTCTCGTGAAAATTAATGACACTGCTTTATATTTAGTGTCTGCAGGTCTATGGTGCCCTTTGCTTCTGGGCAACACTGACATGTAATACAATGCAGTGTGTTTTAGATTTTTATTGATTTTGTTATGTCTTGGAAAATTCATATCACAAATGGGAAAACGATTCAGGCGTTTATTGAAGACAAAAGCAGAATAATTATGTGCATTAGCTTTTTATTATGACACAATAAATTCTAAAGAGCAAACACAAGTCACAATGTGTGTTATATTTCACTTTATTGCTATATTTAAATTGTTTTCATTTAGGGATGTAAAGCCTTTGTCACCATTGAGACAGAGATAGAGTCACTTATATTAATAGTCACTTAATATTCAGTAATTAGATCCTTCATTGAGTGTTTTAAATGTGTGTTTATGTGCCTCCCTGGCTCAGATTTGTATTTTTTATGTGTGTGTGTGTGTGCTTAGGTTCACATGGTTGTGTATGTATTGTACATGTCATGGGAATGATTCATGTATTTTCATTCTAATGACTCTAGGGTAAATCTTGTGAAATGAAGGCATGTTTACATCTTCCTGAATGTCACTGTTCAGTATCAGTGGCTTTTATGTGAAGATGGTATTCTAGGTTGAAGTGGCAAAGCTTGATTAAGTTTTTTTTATTTTTTATTTCCAGCTGTATTCACAGACGTCTCCTCTGAACTGACAGACCATTTGGATAGAACAAATTAGCACACATTTTCTCAGCTCACTTTCTGCTTTGTGTCTGTATACTCCATTAGTATATTATTATGAAAGAAACTCCAGCATTTTGCATGGTAGTCAGTGACCACCCAGCCTAATGACATTGGCTATTAAGGCTTCATTAATCCAGCTGGTGAGGGAATGAGGATGGTGATGATATGACTGCCCCATTCCTGCAACCACTGCAATGTCCTCCATGGACCCAGACTTTATATATACATACACCCTACAGTAAGGTTGTCAGTGACAGTGAAAGAGCATTTTGTTTTCCTCTGAGATTGGCTAAAAGTAGGGTCAGCTAGCACAGAATTACAGAAGCAGTGCACATTGATGCATGTATACAGTGTTTGATTGTAATAATCTCTATCACTATCATCATTAACACCTTATTCAACAGAATACCAAACCAGTGAAAAATGTGTGTAATTAAAAGGTTGAAATAACTAAGAGTATAATACCCAAAGGGATGCATTCAGCATGTGCATGGCATTATGTGGAGGTTTTGCTTCCTCTCAGTAGTTTTAAACAGAACTGATTACAGCTGTGGACATCAAAAATAGATTTTCTAATTAAGAAACGAAATACAGAATATGGTTAATTTTGTAGTTGGTTACAGCATTAAAAATTGACTCTGGTATCCTATAAATATATATTTGCCATCTCATGATATTTTGCTTTTTACAACAGAAAACAACTCTGTATTTACCTCTTCAAACACTTACCTCATGTGGTCAAGTGTTTTGAGTTTATCTCTGAGTGGGTAATTCATCTTAGAAAAAAGGAGTGACAGTGCAAGGCAGCATTTAAGGCTGACTTTGCACCATTTTTTGCTTTAAATCATCAATGTTGGAAATCACACACCTATTCTCGACAGAACTGCAATTGCAGTAATTTATGCCCAAGGCAAAGATATTTTCCTCATGAGACTGGTGAAGATGGATAATGTAAACAAGCAAATTACATGTCCCAGAAAAGATTGCAGAGGAGCACAGTGACCCACGGTGCGTCACAGTTCTCCGCAGGCAATTACTGTTAACTCATACAAAGCCAGTTATTTAACCAGTTAAGAACAGTTAAATGTGCTATAATAGAGTACTGACTCACTTCACAGTGCCAGAATGACGGAATGTCTATGCTCATAGTCTCTAGACATGAAAGTGAAGCTTTTTTTAGGCTTCTTCTCTCTCAAGGTGTTTTCCAATTCTTCCTCTTCTCACTGTGCCTGATTGATGACTTTAATATTTACCAGCAGTCGTTTTTATCTCAACACGGGGTATGAATATAAAAGAACGTAATGGAGAAACACATTAATAGATTAATGAAGGTGAAAAAGTATATAGTATAACCATAAAAGCCTATAAGAGTGCATATTATCTCCCTTGCATGGTTTTAGACTGGAAGAACAATAAAGGCTAATGGAAGAAGAGATCGGGCTCTGTTAGCTTGGGTGGATATCTCCACTGTCTGCTGTATAATGGAAGAGTACTTGGCCCACTTCCACTCTTCTCAGATAACTTAAAAGCTTAATTCTACCTGGCCTGTTTGAAGTTTAGTGTAACATGTGGAAGGAGGAAGAACGATTGCTTTGAACAGATTGAGAGCAAAACACGCCCGCTAGCCCAAATTCAGGAAATGTGACATGAGTGTGTATACATCCTGCATGTTTTTAAACGTCTATAGTATCTATTACATCTATAATATTAAAGATGAGTTATTGTTGATCCACAGTCTTGTTACATCTCATCTAACATCTATTTTTTGTAATTGACATTTTCTGTCACCTCAAATGTTTAATTTTATTCTGGCCATCTGTCAATTAGTCTGATGATTATATAATATTTTACATAGCCTGAGTTGTTTATAGGACATGCACACCATGTGTACTGCTATTTCATTTTAATCTTTATATTTCTGTTTTTACTACTCTTGCGTCTGAGCAACTCAGTCTCCTATTTGTTAGTAATAATGACACACTTTATTGATCCCAGTGGGGAAATTGTTGTTGGACGGCCACCATACCATACATGTCGGTGCTATGGATGGGTTTCTGTGTCTTGTTTAAGAACACTACATGTAGACAGGAGAAACCAGTTGTCAAACCACTAACCCTATAGGGTTTGTAGATGACAGCTCTACCAACTGAGCGACTGCCCCCTCAAATGTGGACATACTGAGGCAATATCTTATCTTGGATTCCCAAAGTCCCTCTAACACACCGCAACATTATGCTTCTAGTTCACCGCGGTAATATGTGTATTTGGAATAGAAACCATAGTGATTATGAATGAACATGTTGCACTGCAAAATGTGAGCCCAAAAAGTGGTATTTGCGGTTTAGTTTCATAAGTTAATTTTCAGTAGAAATTGTTGGTTTAAAGATTGCAAAGACAGAGCGGATAATGTTGAATTTGGCATCCATTTGCTTTTCATATTGTCCAAAAACTAGGCATGGAGCAGCAAAGTAAGACAGAGGAAAGGATTACTGGGAGTGGTGGCAAAAGACAGAGAACAAATGCTAATCTCTAAAAAAAAATGAACTGTGAAAGCCAGACAAAGGGCCAGTGAACACAACGGTGGAATAAAGGGCTTCTCTATCTTTTTTTGCATCCCATACTTTTCAGTTCATGCATTAGGAAGAATCTTTGTATGAGTGCACAATTGAAAGGCTTTGTCAGCGACCCTCAAACTAATTAAAAGAAAACAAATACATTGAGCTCCTGGGGAAAGAAATGCTGTGGGTGGACAGCAAGAGACACAATGCAGAAGAAGAGGCACTGAAAGTAGAGGTTGTGGTTGAATTTTGGCTGTTCTTGGTGCCTTGGTGACTCATTCCCTATGTTGTCAAGAAGCAAGCTACTCATCTCTTGCCTGTTTTATCCTTCCGCTGTTCCTCCCACTGTGAAGCTTTTTTTTCTCCCACATTTTCCATTCTTCTGTTTTGTAAAACTCAAGGCTTGTGTCTGTCCTTACCAGCAGAGTGAGAGGGTGCATGATCTTAAAAAAATGTATCTGTACTTTAATATGGTCAGGCACTTGGGTGAGCAGGACCACAAGGGACAAGGACTCTGGATGAGATGAAAGAGGGGAGCAACTGGGACACCAGATGTCTTGGGTTCATCCTCTCTTTTTCCATCTTGTCTGAGTTGCTCATTACCACATGCAGGAGCAGCTAAACACGAGAAGTAACAATCAGGATAGGAAAATCATTTGTAATCATTTTTTATTGATTTTTTTTACATGAACCGGGGTCACAGTCGTCTTTTTCAAGTAAGCTGATTTCTTAACTGTCATGTAAACGCGAAACCTGGACACCATAGTTGGAGTAGGGGATAAGAGAAAAACCTTCTCCATATACACATAACCAGGTTTCTAATCCACTTTTTAGAAGAAGTGCCCTGTAAATGTCTAAATAAGTCACGTTTCACTGTGTATTTCTTTAATTCAGGCAGTGTAAAAAGGAGTGATCTCCAAGTGCTGTCAGTCACCTCCCCTAACACACCCATGTTTCCAAAATCAGCCCAATGTAAAGGAGAAATCACATTACTCATCTGCTGCATGAATATGTGGATTTCCAGCAACCAGGTTTCTTAAATGCATGTAAACTCATTCCCCAATTACCCAAGAATCCTGATTTCTTTGAATAACCTGGTCACACAGAGAAGCCTGTTGAAGCCTGTTTTCCCACTAATTTGCAGAAACCACATTCGCCCACCACAGCAGCAGTGGCCATCAAAGCTATCAGAAAACGTGAAGCTGCTCAGTGGATATTTTTTACAAAGAACCAAATTTGTCACATTCACACAAAATAACATTTACTTCAAGGTAACTATAACTGAAGTCTGTAAAAGTTGTTCAAAGTGATGGGAATCTTAAGACTTTGCATAAATGTGACTATTTAGACAGGGTGAATGTCGCTAATGAAATGAGTAAAAGAAAAAGATCTACGTCATTAAAGCTTATTAAAGCTTGTCAGTATACACTCATGACAGCAGATCAGACATGCAGAAGGGACGGCATAAGTGGAAATTGCCCTGTAGTCAGTCATCAATTGTGGATGGAATTGTTCTCTGGGACAGTTTAAAAAAAAAAAGGTTGGCCATATATACTTCTGGCAAAGGAACATCCCAGTTTTAAAACTTAAGGGATTTATTGAACTAAAAAGACAGTTACATAATAGAAGACATTATAGACCAGACAGGATAAAATTGTTAACAGTAATCCATTCAACCATTCTCTGCAGTCTTTGCATTTTAAAGTATACTGTATATACATGAAAATATGTGACAGATTTTTGAAGAGGTAAATGTGTGCCTTCCACCACTAAAAGCCACATAATTTGCTCTCTGTGTGCTTGCTTTTATGATTAGAAGTAATATGACTACGTGGTAATCTGAACACAAATTCAAAAACTGCACTGCACCACCTGATCTGCATAATCACTACCTCAGTCGCTCAACTTTGCTCACCTTGGTGCAATAGGGGAGCATTTGAGAGAGGGGTGGCACATTGGAGCTATCGACAACTCAGCGGATGTGCAAAATAGGGGTTTAGTCTTTATTTATTTCTCTTCATAGGGCCCCTTCAGAATCCATCTGAAAAGATGCCAGCAAAAAAACAGTGCAGTAAGAACTGAATCATAATAAAAGACATGGAAACCATTGCATGTGATATAAGAGCTAAAATAGTAGTGATAGATTGTAGTTGGTGATTTAGAGTGAAGCTGAAGTGTGTGGGTATTAACCATTGGATCCAAAAACTGTGTTCAAGTATAGACATGTTGGATGTTTTTGCAAGCACTCTGGTGTAGTTAAAATGGCTCCCTATCAATAATCCTCCTCTAGTCTATTTTTTCACACTTAATCTCTGCTGATTCAAGCAGACTGATGTGTAAGGATTTGCATATGGTGCTCAATAAGACAGGGTAAAATGAAAGAGTAACCCTCAAATGAATGTATCATTTGAATTCTTCCCAAATAACCCTTCAAAATAAACATAGATGGGTTTTAATGGCTGTTATTATTTTGTGTATATTTCCCACTTGTAGTTAATTAGCTTGCTTAATATTTCACCAACCTTATGTACTGCACTACCCTTTAATATGTGGGAGCCTTGGGGCTTATTGTTTTAAAGGGAAAATTCTGACTCTGCACTTTTCAGTGCCTTCATTATAAAAAGTGCACAGGAGCAGATTGTGTGGCAACATAGGTTTATATGCCATTAGTTTTATGAATGCCAGTAAGTTACTGCTACTAATGGGCTGATGTTAAATCATGCGAGCATTTAATGACCACATGAACTTAAAAAATAATTTTAAAAAAGTATGCTTATATAGCTCTAGAAAAAATACCACTGGAATTTATTCTTAAATCAGCATCTCTATGAGTATGGCAACCATTCAATGCCTGCGTCTGTTAAATTTCTACACAAGCACACCTCATTCTGCTTTATGAGGTACTGATTATGTGATCACCTGAATCAATTCTTATTTAATGAGCAAAAGAGTGGTATAAAGTTACCCAACAGCAATATGAAAAAACTGGTGGAGAGCAGCCAAAACGCATGAGAGCTGTGATTGCAAATCAGGTTTATTCCACGGAATACTGATTTGTGAATGTTCTCAGGTCCAAACATTATTACCCTTTTATTTAAAAGTGAACAGGGGGTTAGATTTTTTTTTTATTATTCAAGTTCTATAGTAGCATTTCCTGAAATCAGCAACAGTCGTTTGAAGTAAGCATACATAAAGGTTGTACATCTTTACAACGAAGTAATACTGTGCAGTTTATAAATACACTGAATGTGTGGAGCACATATATTTGCACATGCTGAAAATCCAATAGTCAGTGAAATTTTATAGTTTTATAGATTTTATAGGACAAGACTGACTCGAGTGCCATTTACAAATAAACCAAACTGTGTCCCAATATAAGATGATTAGACATCTATGAAAGTTAATCTAATAGGGACATACTAGCACCTGACATTAGGCACGCTTTCTGTTAAAACATGTCCACACAGGTGCACGTTGTGCATGGGCGTGCACGCACTCAGATATGCAAATCCAGAAACACCAAAAACCCCACAGCGGCCGCTCTGCTAACGTAACAATGTAGTTATTTCAGGATGCTCTGGTATCAAGAGAATACAATGTGCCAGGTGTGTTTGGAGGATGTGACAGCGTTGCCAAGTTCAGTATCACTAGAATAGTTTCACCTGTTTACTCACATACTGCGTCAGCTTAGACTCACTTTGAACAACTCACAGCTTATACACACAAACCATGAGGGAAGAGAGAATAATTATTCATTATAACATAAATATTCATCTTAAACTGAAAGTTTAAAGTGAAAACTCATATTGTCCAACTCCATAAACATATCTTTAAAGGAGTAGTATGTAAGATATGGTGGTAGCAATTTATTGCTACTTAGTTCAGTTTGATTGCAGGACAGGATTAAGGCAGAGAAGAAAGATGGAGCAGTTAAGGCTGGGCTCTGACGTTTATGACATACTAGAGGTAGAAGTTTGTTGTGGCTAAATAGAAATATTAGTTGAATTGTATGTAAAATTTCAGTTTCTTTGGAGACAACGGTTTCACTCAAGTATCAAATTATAGAAGCTTGATATTTAGAGGGGAAGAAGGATAACTAGATGAACAGATGAACATTGGATGTGCCACTGTCACTATGATTAGTGGCTTATGACGTAAGCGGGAAGTATGCTTTTAGATTAGTACATACCAAACTCAGCCACTGCATGTTTTTGTTTTCTACCTGACTTTTCTCAGTGACACTGTGATGGCTGCTTTGTCTTTCTCACTGCTTCTGTGCCGTCTGCCTCCTTTAGAAGAGAAGGATGATGCCTCAGTAATCGGCCCTAGGATATTATTGGCATTTGTTTATTGTTGTGTTTGATAGATCTGCAGGGAGAGCTCAATTATCACTGCTGCTTTTAAGAGTGACCTTGGAAACTCATTTGTTTTTCTCCCGTTAACCACACATCCAATAGTGCTTGCAGATCATTACTCCTATTCAGAACATTTAATGTATGCACAGATGTATGTGTTTGTGTATTATGGCGTGTGTGTGTTCATTAACCTTCCCTAGTAATGACGCAGACGTGTCAATTAAGTGTTAATTCAAAGCGAAGAAACAGAGAGAATAGGCAAAAAAGTTTGACGATACCTGTATTTGTCTTGTGCTTCATCTTAGTCAAACAAGTAATTTGTCCCTGTGTAGGTCATTTTGTTGAAGGCAAACATTCAATAATATAAGCTATTAGACTCTATGTGGGTTACTCATCAACATTGTTCCACAGTCCATTTAATAGCAGCTTAGTCTTATTACTTTCCTCTTTGTGACTTTGCCTAAAACCTAAAACCTTGACTTTTTGAGCAAGACTAATAAATCATAGTGGCGCTAGGATCAATTGCGGAACAAGTGGTACTAAATTCTTTGCTTTCATGAATTGAGCCACTCGAGTTTATGTGCTATTGTTATTTGTAAAATGTAGTTTCTTTTTTTTATCCAGACATCCAGTTTGTGAAAACTATATTGATAGCTGAGTGCTATCACTATATAT
>JAUYWH010000003.1:14230904-14264839 GCA_034779795.1 Ctenopoma multispine | reverse complement strand
ATATATATATATATATATATATATATATATATGTGTGTGTAAATGTAAATATACATACACAGACTCTAGCTTGCAGTCTAAGTTGGCCTTGGCACCATCTAAAACTGTTGCTGTATATAAGTACTAAAATTGGAAGAATATGGCCTCATTTTCAATACTTATTTTCCTGTCATTAATAAATAGAGATTGAGTCAGGAAGAAATGTGTGTTTGTTGATTGGTTATGAATTCTACTGTTTTTAAAATGACTTGACCGCAAAGGTGGAATCGCAGGAAGCTTCAAGATAGGCAGGAGAAATGTTGATTAGAAAAATTAAAAACAGAAAATAAGGCTAGGGGATCCAAGATAAAGACTGGTGTGTTGTTATTCCAAAAAAGGAAATTGCTTTCTCTTGACATCCATATGTTCTGTGAGGGCAGAAAATGAGTTGTGGAAAGAGGAACAAAGGAATCGATCAGAAGATTTAACAAGGCTCCCTGAAGAGGCCAGGGATCTACCCATGAATAATACGTAAGAGTGGAAAGAGGAAGAAGAACAGACATTTGGGTCTGTTGGACCAGTGAGTTTAAAGGAGGAGTAAGCATGTTGACTGTGATGGATCTGCAGTTTTACTGACTTGGCCAGTGGAGGTTTCAACCTCTTCGGCAATGTCTTGCTTCAGTCCAGTGTAGCACAGACCCATGAGACATAACTGCCCTCAAGGCCTCTCTTAATACTTTGGCCTTAACTTATAGTGCAAGGTTGATAGTTTTTATTGCCTGGGTGGTTGTTGTTTGAAGAAATGAATGAACAGTGTTGAGGGTTCTGTGTTGTTTGGAGCAGGGGCTCTGGTGGTTCATTTAAACCCCAAGTGTATGTGTGGTCTCAGTTACGTCTGAAGGTCACAGCTACAGCTCCACTGCCAGCACTTTAATACTGCCATTCTGGACTTAAGGGTCTTTCACACTGATTAGTTTTACCTCAGAAGGATGTGGTGTGTGTGTGAGAGAGAGTCAGGGAGAATGATGGAGAGGGAGAAATTATTAGTATCTGCATATGTGCTTGTTTTGTGGTGGTGTGTGCATGGCGTGTGTCTGCGTATACATCTGGATAGGCTGGCCTGTGCTATAACTCACATAGCCTCATTAAAATATTAAAAGTTTTAGCTTTAAAGTCACTGTGACCCCCAGTCTGCTGTAAGCACCAGGACCTGCATACTGAGCAGAGCTCTGATTGATCTGCCTAAGCTGCAATTAACAGGGACGTTCTTTGCCAAGAATCAGCTCTCTTACCAGTGCATGCATTCAAACACCCACACATGAACGCATGTATAGTCATCAGACACTATATCACAATGAATTTTTTTGCCTAAGTGTAAGTTAAAAGCGTTTGATCCTAATGTGGAGCTGGTCACCTTTGACACCTAAACTCCGCCCCTTACTGATTATGCATTGACTTATTTGACACTTTGCCCTTTGAAAACAGATGACATGAAATAATGAATATAAAGCAGAAAAAAAGACGCTTTTGACTCAGAAAGGCTGCTGAATTGCCTCATGAAGATGACCTTTGTTCAAAATCCTGAAAGGCATTATTAACAATTTAATGAATCACGTCACATCAATATGGAAAACATCTATGCTCTAGTGTTATATAAAACTGGTCTTGTCTATCTCTAATACCCTCAATCAGTCTAAGCAGCAAGGATTTGCAAATCTGACTTTAGATACCCATGAATTGGATCTTGTCTGTAATGGTTGTGTAACTATTAAATCAAGGCTTATGAACATTGATAACATGCATAGTGAATAGAAGTACAAGGAGCTTCTTTAGCCCTTTTATTTTAGAAAACCTTTGTGTGTCACTGTATGGTTCACAGCCCAGTTCCTAGTAGTCAACACTACTGGTTGTTTCTGTCACCTTGCCTTGCCCTAAATACATTTGTTGGACAATCATCAAAAGTCTGACTCAGACTGAGGAGCTTTGGGGCCTGGAAATGGAAACTGATTTAGCACTGCACTCTCAAGACAATTCCACATAAAATCGAATATGGTCAGCCTGACAGAGAGAGAGCAAGAGAGCGAGGTTAAAAGGAACTATATAAGTAGCCACAACACCCTTCAGGAGACCTCCATGAGCCTGCTCAAGACTTTTTTTTCTGTTGCTCCCCCTAAAACTTTAAACCTTAAAAGGAAATGGGAGGAAGAGGTGACTTTGAGTCAAAATGATATTTATGGTGGTCTGTTCACTCCTCATTCCAAATTCATTGATTGGCTGATGCTTACTGACAACCACTTCCATTTTGCTAAGGTTTTTCAGAATCTTAAGTCAGTCTTTACCTCTATTGTTGTGTGTTAATGGAAGTTGATTCCAGCTCAGTGGGCATTTAATTCAAAGCGACATTTTAATTTTTCCCTGTGGTGAAAAGCAAAGTAACATAGTGCAACTGGACAGAGCAGTTTGCATTAAAATCTTGGCACCGGAGCCAGCGGTGATTCTGGCGCTCTTCATTGAGTTGTTTGTGCATTATCACAAACAGTAAAGTGGTTTGTCTACAGCAAATATACGATGAACTCAGGTTAGCATTAGCTGCAGTATAACTCATGGGTAGTTCAGGGGTTTGTACCGTATGCTTCAGGAAGTGTTGAATTTCACAATGTTGCTTGAGCAGGTGGAATGTACATAAATATGTAAATGCACATCCATCATCACAAATATTTTATTAAAAACGATCACACTCATCTATTTAAGAAATGGGATCAATCCAAACCTTCCCCCTTTATCCTGATCTTAATCATTTGTGAGGGGATCACAACTTAGTAATATTGAAATTTGCATCATCACTGTCCAACTTCACTCACTTTAGTCAGCAGATGGAAACCAGACAAGCTACATCCCGTAAGCAGCCTTAATAACAACAGTAGAAACACTCTCTTCAAATTCTCTTTGTTTAGAATTTTCCAACAGTCAGCTTGCTAGAAAAGTTATATCACTGACATTTTTATTCGCCATCTTCCTTTCTTATTTTGTCATTGTCTCATTGCTCTCTTGCCATTTGTCCGGTTGGCTGGCCAGAAGTCCTTTTAAAATGCTTTCAGTCTTTCTGTGTCTCTCTGCGACCCTCCAGGTGAGTTTGTGTCCAGCTTAACAAGTTGAGCAACTGTAAAGTGAAGCTGAGGCCACACTGCAGCTTACTTTATGAAAGAAGGAGGCTTTGTTGTTTATCAGAATACAAAAGTAATTCTGTCTTCCGAAACCTATATGCCTTTAATTGATCCTAAGAGAGCTCTACATTGCACTCAGACATGCGTCACCACCAAAAACCCTCATTGGATCCTTGCTGTTTTTTGTTGGATTGTATGTTTAAAGCTATTTTATTCTTCAATCTGCCTTTTTCTCTTGAATCAAACTTTTCAGTTTATTTTGTCTATGCTTTTTTCTGTGCATATTTATTACAGTTAATGAGAACTGCAGTTACTATGCTGTTACTCTACTACTATATCTACTCTGCAGAGAAAAGCAGAAATGTAGGTTGGGGAGATGAGGTGGGCTCAGTTGGGGAAATGTAATTTACTGTGTGGGAATTGGAATTTATCCATGAACTTGTACAAATGTGTGCATGAGGTTTTTGGTTGTATGTGTGTGTGTGGGTGGGTGCTTCTGTTAGCGTGTCTCAAGATAAAACATAATGTGTCCCCAAATGACTTTGCCTTTAACAGCTAAAGAAGTGCCTGGTAAGCAACAGCCCTCATTAGCATACAGATCAGGAGGCGCTATTAAGTGTTTGTGAAGTATAATTCACTATTGCTTTTTCACAGCAATAAACGGAGTGCCCCTTCTGTGCAAATGCCAGAGCTGGTCTTTCCTGGTCGCCTTTTTTATTGAACTTCAGTTTGGTTAAGAGTCATTAACATTACAGTTTCCCTTGAGTATTAGCCCCTTCCTTTAATAGATCTTAAAGGTGCAGCGTTTTAACATCTCGGAGTCATGGCCACATTAATTTTGAAACATTAGTATAATTACCATAAACAAACAAGACAATCAGTGAGAAGACTGGCAGGTTCTGCCCACAACTACAATATATGGTCTGCAATTGCACTTGACTTTATTGGAAATCTGATTTATTGCGTAATTGCTTTATATCACAAAAACGCAAGCAGAGCTGCTTCCCTGAAGTGATGGAAGCTAAGTGAATAAAAGATAATGGAGAATTTAGTTCCTTTCTATTTATTCTCATCTAACCCTTAACCAAAATAGAGACAGGAAGAAGAGATGTGTGCATCAGTCCTAACATAGTACTAACTAATAACTACAGTAAGATGACATTGAAATAATCTGACATGGATTCATTAGCTGAGTTCATGTAGATGTGTATCAGTGAAAGATTCGTAACAGTGCTGATACAGATGCTACAGATATTTGTATGTGTATTTAGTATGTGTTAACCATTACTGCAGTCAGCTACGATTTGCATGTTAAAACCCTAATTGGCTCATATGCTAACGATCTAAGGCACTGTCCTTTCTACTTCTGTGTCTACAGGTTCACTGGTCCGAACCTTCCCTCGCCTATCATTAGCAGCAAGAATTGGCTTCGACTGCACTTCACCTCTGATGGAAACCACAGGTTGAGAGGTTTCAGTGCCCAGTACCAAGGTAAGATAAAGAGAGGTTCTGATATTTAAAAAAAGACAGTTGTTAATGATTAACCACAGTCAGATCATATTTGCGTGTGCCATGTTCAGATTTTTTGAGAAGAATCAGCAGATTACCATGAACTTTGATATTGACATAGACTAGATCCTCTCATGGATATATCCTAATATTTACTTTGACAATCTGACCTTACCTCTTTCTTTAAATCAACATATTTTCTGCATGTAAATAAAAACAAGCATCTAATTGGTGCCAGCCTTGAACTGAAACACATTTCTGCTCCTCAGAGGATAAATGTGAACTATGTAAAAAAATTAATCATCAATCATTTATAAATGATATAAACAGCAGATTATCTGGGCCATGAATTTTGCTGAGTACATTACTACTACTAAGGGTATGAAGTGTTATTGATCTCAGTTCTCCCCCACTGCATTTAATTTTGCACCATTGTCAAGACACAATAATTCAATATGTTGTCAATACACACAATGAAATCAGCTAGGTACGCTAACAGGATTCTTGTTCTAGAACAAATAAGCTCACAACCCATAAACAATCAATAATTTTTCTCCCAGTTGTGAAACTGTACTGGCTACAAGTAAATTTTTTGCTAACTTGGTACAATAGCTGATTTTAATGCAAACAACCACACATAAACACACAGTACATGTACACACACAAAGACACAAAATCCTCTCTCTCTCTCTTTCTCTCTCCCACACATCCATATCCCATCCCGTTACTCTTAAAAGGTTCAGGGGTTAGCCTTGAGATGGGAAGAGCAGGGAAAAAGGATTAGTTTATCCACAACAAAAGGTGATCTCTAAGGATCTGACCTCCAACCATCTGCTGGAAATCTCAGAGACTTTAGAATGAGCGGAAAAAAGGAAAAAGAAAGACACTGAAGGATGAAGAATATAGAAAAGAGCCCACAAAATTACAGGTTTGATAAAATCTACTCAGTTCTTCTACTCAGTTCTACTTCAGTCTAATAAAACAGTCCTGCAATAAATCCTGTGTGTTGATTCTACTGTACGATCATCTTGGAGGCAGAACTGCATTCTAAGGAGAGATGAGAAATGGGACACTAATATATTAATTAGATGAAACACTGACTCCATCTCTAGCGTCCTCCAAACCCCACCAGCCATTCTCATCATGACATTTCCCATGATACCACAGCAGTGGCAATTTGAAGTATTGTACTGAAGGTTGAATGTCTTTGTTGGCTTTATATATATTTTTATCTTCAGTGTTCATTAGCACATGTGCAGCATAGAAGCCGACCCCAGCTAATCAATCTATGCACCTAATAAGTTAGTCTGCTTACTACAATACATGAATATATCCTTTTTTCCCCTCTTATAATCACTGTAACAAATCTGAAAAGAGATTTTTCAATGTGATTTTTTTTTCCAGACACATAATAAACAGTATTTCTGACACATGACTCAGATGAGCTTTGAATTATAATGCAGCTGAAACTTAGCAAAAGATCAAACTACATTTGTGCAAAACAAGTAAAGTTCCATTGTCAGGAACCGTCAAACTAATTAAATAGGATGAGTGTGAAGGGGTGCACAGTCAATGCTGATGGTGTTTTTGAAATTGGTGAATAAATACGCATTTAGATGAGCTTACTTTGCAATGACGACTTTGTTTTTTGTTTTTCCAATGCAATTATCATGAAACTCAACAATAATAATCTCAACTTCTTTATTGAATAGAAATGAGGGGGTTTGTTTTTTACATAGCCTCCCTACTATTCCTAATAGTCAAATAATGCAATTCCCTGCACCCCTCATTCCATGAGACGGTAAAGAAGTTGTACTTAGTTGAGCTCATTCTAAAAATACAATATGATTTTTATAGGCTAAACAAATTAAACAAATGTATGTTGTAGATTGTTTTAAGGTAAAATGTTTTATTGTCATTAAAAAGTTTAGTAATTTTCTTACATTTTGTTTAGCAGAGCTTCATTTTTGTTTAACAGCTTAGTCATAACTGCTGTGAACATAACTGATGGGGATGTGGGCAATGGTGTATGTTATTGTATACATTATGCAGCATATTATATCTACTGCAGCGCTTTACCACTGCTGGAATGTGTGGGTGACATTTTTATTACTTCCTGCTCTCTTACTTATCTATATGTCTCCCTGCTGTTTTTCTCTACAGTGAAGAAGATGTCTGAACTTAAGTCTCGAGGTGTAAAGATGTTGCCTAGCAAAGATAACCACCAGAAGATATCAGTGTGTGAGTTTCAAATCTTAATTGTTTGCAATCTTTTTGAATTTTAACTGGACAAGAATTGATAATTGTATTTATTCAGTTTAAAAGTGTGGGGAATTAAAAGCGCATCTAATTTGGCATTTCCATCAGCCATGTTTTTTAAATCCTGTGCTGTAAAAGATATTGTGCTTACAGATAAGCAGCATATACAGCTGCAGTAAGAACTAACCTTTCTGAAAATTACTTATAATACAAATTACTTAAGACTCGGCACAAAGAAAAATCAAACTTACTGACGCAGGTTCTGTTGGAACAACTGTGGCCTCTGTAACTCGTGCGTGTGCCTTTTGGAGGACAGCGCTTTTCACCTGTCTCAGCTCTTGTTCAAGGTCATTTAAAACGTTTTCTGCTCTTTGGGAAACAGCTGAGTAGTGAAACAGGTACAGACACGAAGAACACTCAGTCTGTGCTAGAGATGCAGTTCTAATAGCGAATGGTCGGCAGCAATTGCATGACTTGCTCTTTTCACCATGGCGGTCTTTCTTGCCCTTGTTCTCTCTCGCCTTCTGTCTGAGCTCACCGTTCATTATCCTTTCCAGCTTTGTTTGAACATTTGGAACATTAACAGCTCGACAGCTATAAATCACCTGGCTAGAGTGGCACAGAGAGATGGATATTGAAGGGTTTAAGGAAAACTTGTTGAACTAGAAAGCAGTGTATTAATGGTAATCCTGCCTCAAGGCCATTAGCAATTTGTTTTATCCACTTCTACTTTATCTTTTGCTTTTAATTCTTATGTTTCCCAGATAAAATCACTCTTTTCTTTTTCCTTTAATTTACATTGCTTTAATGTTTTTTTTTATCTTTCGCTTTACCTTCCACTACTTCAGATTTGGATCTGAGCAGCATTTCCACATTATTTGACTGCCTGTGACCCCCTAAAAGAAACATATAGTAGAAGTTTGGACTTGGACTTTTTCCATAAACTGTAAACTTTATAAAAACTTTTCAAATCTTCTTAAATGTATCTCTATTATGTATCAGAGCTTCAATGTCTTATTGTCTTTTTTCCACATATAAAACAAGTTTGAACTAATATTCATGTACTGAAAACTCTTTAAGATGCATTCCCAACAATTATTTTAAATCTAAGGTGACTTAGAGTGTTTGGAGCTAATATAGTGCCAAATCAAAATCTATTTTGTGTGGACAAGTAAAAGTAATAAGCTCCTACGCAGATGTGAGTGGGCATTGCAGTCACACATAGTCAATATAGTCATACATAATTTTCCTGATTTGGGAAGTATTTTCCATGTCTTCAGTTACTCTTATATATATCATAATTTTTTCCTGCCGCTTCTTTCATTACCTCTGCTGACACCAGCCGGCCTTATTTTAAATTCACTGCTGTCTCGCCTAACACTGGGAGCCTGGCCAATGAGCAGGTGTCACATAGATTTGGCTCTGCGGATCTTTGACCCCTCTCAGTCAGTCAGAAGTGCTTCCCAGGTTGGACACGTTTATTTGACCCCTTCTGGCACTTTATCATCCACTGTTTTGCACCCAGTGACACGATTTAACAGAGCACCACTGGCAGTGTGCAGTGTTTATGTTCTTATGGGAAAGAGTGAAGGATTTCACATTTAATGTGGACATGCATGTCTAATATTTCCTCTTGCTAAAGTCTGGTTCTGCACTACAAATACACTTTTTATTTATGTATATTATTAGGTGCCCTTAATACAGCAGAATGGAACATTTCACAGCAGACCTCATTTTTTTTAACACTTTGAACGTCCTTAATGCTTTTTTTTCTGTCTTTTCTAATTAGTGTCTCAAATGGGGGTAGCCCAGGGACACAACATGTGTCCAGACCCAGGGATCCCAGATCGAGGAAAAAGAAAAGGCTCGGACTTCAGGTAAAAGCAAGTGAAAAATGGTACCTGGAGCTAAATGAGAGATTGTCCCAGTGTGAATAAAAATACTTATTTAAAGTCTTTCCTTTGAATTCATGACTGTGCTAGGCTAGATTAACTATTTAATTTTGCTAATACAGTTTACAGTTACAGCTACTGCAGTGTACGGCTGTGGCTTGTGAAGCTGTTGCCTTCATAAGCCTAATTTTTCATTTTTTGATGAGCTTTTTTACATTTCTTGAAAGTTATTTACCTAATAACGTCTACCTTCAGTACAAGACTTTTTGAGTTTAAAATTGTTTCATTAAGGCCTAATTAACTTGTGTAAGTGTTAATGCAGGCGCTCTGTAATATGTAATATTACAGTCTTTTCTACTTGTTCATGCTATTTGTTTCTTGGAAGTAGGCTATGGGTTTTTTTATATAGTTTCATTTTGTAAATGTTTAAAATGTACTGATTTATAATAGAAAACACACCAGAATACTGAAGCTGTATTGTTTTTATATTTGTTGCATTTATATTTTAAATTATCTCCCAGTTCAGAGATGTCTGCAGTTGCTTTTTAATCAATAGTGAGCTGGGAATTTATTTTGTAGTTTGTGGTCACTATGGGATGCTTTAATAGTAAAAATACTGCATCTCGAAGTGTGCTCTAGCGTGCAGCACATTGCCCAATGTCATGCCACATAAAGGCCCTGCAAGCAGTTCAGATAGCGAAATGTGTACACTGAAACAAATACACTACAATATGAGCCGCTGCACACTAATAGGCTGCCTCTGCGGGATAGCGATATTACCGGTGGGATTATGGAGTTTCATTCCTGTCAGAGCCATTGTCTCTATCAGTGGTCAAGTGTAACACAGATAAATAGGTAACATCCATCTCCCACAATGCAGCACCTTTAGAAAGAACAGCCAGAAAGTGAAAAAAGAAAATCTATATTGGTTTCTCAGGACGCATTTTTTTCTTGTTACTTTTACCTCATTTGCAGTTGCGCTGCAATAATGTCTTTTTTTTTTTTTTTTTTACAGGAAAGTTTGAGGTACTGATTTTTTTTTTCTCTGTATACAATATAACTGCAGGAGGGGAGCCACAGTGCATTTCTCCTGCGATGAAGGTTATGAACTGCAGGGCTCAAAGAGCATCACTTGTCTCAGAGTGACTGACAGTTATGTAGGCTGGAGTGACGATCGGCCCATATGTAGAGGTAAGGACTGACGTGTGTTGTCCACTCGTGCACGTTTAATGGAGGAGGTCTCAGTGTGACCTCCATTTATGTATTTATACTCAGGTCCCCTGATGTTGATGTGCTTGCTTGTGAGTCATTTTGTGCAGATGCCCAGTCCATTTTATTTTTCTGATTCTATTTTATTGATTTACTATTCACCATTTCACTTTGGCCTGCTTGACTTTGACCTTTGGCCAGCTTTTTTTTTTTTTTGCTTCCTGCTGTTTAGTCATGCTGACATAGTGCTGCCCATCAGTCATATCTTTCTCACTTCTGACCATTTCATGCTCTCTGCACAGTCTTCCTGATGCCCCTGCTCTCCTCTGTTTTAGTTTCAGCCCTGGTGAACAGAATTAATCAGACAAAATTTTGCTACTATTTTTGGTAGCATAATTGGTTTACTTTATGGGTACCTGACTGTATTTGGAGCAGGACATTTTAATACAGCATGCTGCTTTAACTTGATCGTAGTTTCCAAACAGCTTAAAATGAACAAAATGAATACTAATTATATCCAACGCTTCAAACGTAAATGGCTGGGATAGAGTTTGGTGCGGAGCTATTCTCATCATCATTGGCTTTTCAGAAGAGTGCAATCCTAGGAATAGCAAAGTCACTGTGCAGGACCCTCAAGCGTGAAGGAATAACGACCGCCCACAGAGGATGAGTCGCAAATTTATGAACTGACAACTGTGTAAACAGTGGGTTGCTTGTAGTGACGAGTGAAGGCGTACCGCTCGATTCTGCAGGTTCATAGAACTTTGAAGTGAGTGAGTGAATGAGTGCTCATTGTTTTGTTTCTACCATGCAACCTTTCTGTCTTGGTTCATACTAACCACTCTCACAGCATTGTTTTCAGCAAATCAACTGTGCAAGACTTCCTCAGCATTAAATCACAGACAGACGCAGAACAACAGTATTGAGCAGCAAGATAAATACATGTAGTATTTCCATGGGAGTAGGTGGAGACAAAAAGAGAGATAAATAAGAATTTGAATGAATGCGTACCTTACAGTTGTATGGTGTCAAGAAACACTACTCCAAATGTATTTTACTTGTTTAATGTAGAATGTGGACTTAAACAACCTTTTGCTAACAAGTTATCCATGTCAATTTAAAAAGGGATAATATTCTGTTTTTGTGGCCCAAAAAAAAAATTGCAGGTTTCAGTTGGCAGTTGTGGTGGTGGCTGATTATTTCTTTCATTGATTCAACTCCACTAATTACTCTGGCATTACTCCAAAAGGGCACTGATTGTAAAATGCTGCATGATAACTCCAAATGTTTTGAAGTAATTAAGCCGACCGTTTCTGCATGCACTGACCTGTTGTTACATCACAACATCAGAGAGCGCATTAAGAGAACAAATCATATTAAATTAAATTTGATGTTAGTGATATTTAGACCTGTACTAAACATTTAAACAACTTGTGATTTCTGTTTAAATAGACATAAGATAAGGAGGTATCTTCATCCACATGTGTCTGTACCTACTCTCCTCTCTTTAGTCCAGTGTTGTTCCTTCATTTCACTTAATGCACGCTCAAAAATGCAGCTTTCCACAGGAGCCCCCCTTTTTTTTCTGATCCAATAAAATGGCAAAATTAAATTACAGCACTAGAGGAGAGGGGGCGTGATCTCAAATGGATTATATTGAGTGGTGGGGGGGGATTGATTGTGTTTCATCTCATCTAAGCCACCAGTCACCTGGATTTAAAAAATGGTTGTGGTGTTTGGTGACATCAAAGACAGTGATGAAGACCTAGCACTGACACCTTTGTTTTCTGTTCTTTGGGATGAAAACACACACACACAATACAAGTGGTGGAGCTGATTTTAATGCAGGCCATTGTGACACCATCAGTGGGTCTTCCCATTTATGTAAGGAGACATTCTGGATTGACATTACATCCATAATAATGTCACTGTTAAAAACCATTAAAAAATATCCATCAGCCTCATTTAACCTTTGGTGCTGTGCTTTTGTTCTGCCTCACTCTGTTTAAATGAAGATTAAATATCATCCAGCAATAATTAAAGATCTGTATCCTAAAATAGCATTAGTCATCATTAAACTGAACAGCACTATCATTAGCACAGAGAAGAAAAAAAAAATCTTTGGCTGCAAATTCATTTTCTCGATATGGAATTCACAGTTTCCTTTTTTGTTCGTACTTTGCTTTTAGTCACACTGAGCTGTTGCAGGTCGTTTTCATCATGGAGTTTAATGGCTGTTTGGCTTGTAGCACTTTAATGTCTGTCACCCAACACACATGTGGGTGGCATCAGGCATGATGATCCCTGTGATTTAAAAAAAAAAATCTGAGGCATTATATTAGAGTCATTGGACTTTTCATTAAGGTCACCCTCACTGTCAGAACACTTCATATTAATTACTTTATACTCCCCTTAACTTCGCCAAAGTTCTTTCTGTGTTTAATAGGGGTGATTTGGTGGGAGAGGGCTGGAGCATAGAGCCACTGAGCGGGCTTGAACACCCGCACCCAGAGGACCTCTCTGAGACATACCTCATTAAAATCAGGGTAACTGAATCAGGCACTTTCAAATACTTTTAGGTTCACCCCCCTCACATATGTACACACGTACACACTCATTTTCCCTTAAAGTACTCATTAGAAATTCAGCTTTCATTTGAAGGGGTGTTTAACAGTTCTGCCATGCAGACACCCTTAGGCATTGATAAGAAAAGTCACATTGTCCTTTAAAGTTTGGTTTGCAAACTGCTCACCTACCTTCTTCAATTAGTGCATCAAAGTGTTATATATTAGATTTTTGGCTATGTGTATTTTTCAACAATAAGCTAAACTTAGGAACTAATTAACTGAATTAACTGTGGTATTTTGTGTATTTTAACAATGGTATTAGATGATAAGAGCAGTTTGATATAAACTAGTTTGTTTTATTGTTATAATAAACTACATAGCCTGTCAGTAATTCTGCAGTATATTGTAAACCAGCATAATTTAAAGGTTGGATTCAGCCGTTCAGTAGTCTCTTTTTCCATCATGACTGAATTGACAAGTCAAGTGTTTAGAGGGGTGGTGCTTTGGTTTATAATTTGATGATGGTTTCAACACATTACCAACCACTTGCCAAGTTCAAATAATGCAGTGTGAGCGGCTGGATGGTTGTATTTGGTAGTTCCCTTCATTAGAATACTCTTTAGGATTCCTCCCGTGTCACTTGGTAAAGATTGAGCTGAGAGGTTTGAGCATGCCTCTCCTTCACCCCCATGGGATGCTTGTTAATCGACTGAATTAATTGACAGCACATCATGTTTCTGTTCTGGTCCACTGCAATGTGGATTGGGTCTAAATATTCTCAGGTCTGTTTGCATTGGGTCTAGCTATTCTCAGGTCCCGTTTCACAATTGGCTCTTTGATTTTTTTGAAAGTTCATTTATGCATGCCACATTCTGGTAGATTTTCCACTGTTTGCATTTGCTTCCAGCACAACAAAGTCAAGTGAAATATGAGATTTACACAAGGAACCAGGCAAATTGAAACCCTAACAGGTGGAGGCTGAGGTGGTTTGGGGGTAGAATCGACACAAGTAGCATTCAAATGACATCGTGGCTGTCATCATGACAATCCACAAGACGGTTTTAGCACACACTAGATCTGTTGACGATTATTTCCCTCCTGCTGTGCCTTCTTTATAGCACCAATGTGTGGAGGTCAGTTGAGGGGACCCAGTGGTGTCATCACATCTCCAAACTACCCAGTCCAGTACGACAACAACGCCAACTGCACGTGGGTCATCACAGCCACAGACGTGTCTCAGGTAAGAGCGCTAATCTAGCTTTGCTGCTGTAGTTGGTGTGTTTATGAGACAGCAAAAAAATAGTCTATTTTGAACCTGTTAAGGAGTAACCCTGACACACACGATTCATTTCATACTTTGTATAGATTTTTTATTTGTGACGGAAGCTCTCTCAGAAAAATTTAAAAAATGTGAATAAGGAAAACAGGGGGGGTGCATTGAAAGGAAGCCAGCATAAGTCAGAGGGTTTTCAGAAACACCTGTGGTGAGTGAGAGAGGAAGGGAGTGAAATAGACAGAAAAGGTTTTGAAAGCATGTTTAAAGGATATCACGTGTCATAGCCACTCTGTTAAGACTATCGACTTTGGAGGTATGTTCAAGGCCACCCAGCTGCTTTTAAGCCAAATATCCTTCTCTGAACTGAAACAAAATAGTTTTACAAATGTTATCATATTGCACTGCATCACATGAAGGATAGGCTGTATGAGGTGAAAGACAAAGTGCACCCACCGAACCCCGCCGCTTGCCTGTGTGTGTGGATACACTCACATAGACACCCTTGGGTATACACAGCGGGCAGACTGCTGAACAGACAGTGGTACTTTAGGCTGTCTCTCGCTCTGTGTCTGGTCCAGATGAAGATGGAGCGTGGCTGTTCTTTCTGTTTAGAGCTGTAATGGGCTTCTATTCCTGCCTGCCTGCATAGGCCCAGCCCGAGGACACGTTAGGTCAGGCAGGAGACTGAGGCGGAACTACACAGGGAGACGGCTGGGAAGTGACACAGCTCTTCTAGACCTAAATTCAACCTCATGGCATCATGACTAATGTGGGTTCTCGTCAAGTGTTGCGCCTTTATAATATCCTGGAGGTACTGAATGCAGCTGTTTTCAGTTGACAATCTTTCAAGTGTTTATCCGTCAGCGTCAGGGAAAACGGGGTCTGTGTTCCGAAACTACCAAAATGTCAGAGATGCCCTCAGAGATCGCAAACAATATAAAATATATATAGTCTCTTTGCTTTTTCGTTCTTATACCTTCTCCTACTGTGCCTCACCTGTTGGCTGACAGATGGGAGATGACTTTGTGGTATGAAACTCTATTTATCGAGTGATCTGACCTATTTCGCCTGCACACCATCCATCTCTTCTCTCCACCTTGGCAATTTTCATTAGGCACTGGGTTTAACATAGGACAGAATGCAATTTGCATTTATATAAGCTTTTTCATTAGACCCTGCTGTCTCAGCCCTCTGAAAACATTAAGAATTGGTGGAAATCAGTGGCAGCCAATTTAAAATAGTATACAAAGACAGACCTTCCCTACTTTGCTTTTGATTTGTTTATATTTGTGTATTTTATATTACAATGCTTTTAGTCTTTATCAACATTTTACAATGTCATAATCAAACCTTATTAGTGTGTCTGTATTTTTTAGAGCTGGCCCTTGCGCTCCTCAGCAAGGACACAATGTTTTCCTTAACTTATTCCACCTGCTCCCCCAGACACCTGCAGCACAAAAACAAAACGAAACCAGTAGGTCTGCTATAAGTTGAAATACTCTACATAAGTCTTTTCAAACTTTTTCAAACTTTTGTGTCACAGTTATGATGCATATATTCACCTTGTGGGCAATCTTAACTCACCTGCTGCGTGTCCTGATGTGCTTAAAGTCATTGTAAGTCTGGCTATATAGGCCACCAAGTCTTCTGCAACCTGCTGATTTGATGAGCAGAGTAGGGGTCAAGCAGACTGTCTGACAGGCAATCGGACATTTGATTAGTGAGCGAGAGATTGTAATCAGCAGAGTGGAAGACAGGTGCAGCAAAAAGTACACTCTCTGCCCCATATACGTCGACAAAACTCTGTGGCTTTACAAAAGCTCGTGATTCACATATGCGGAATGCAAGAGTTGTGATTGGAATCAGACAAGGTGACGCTTCATGAAGGTTTACAAGTGTTTACAAGAAAATAAACTGATGCATGTTATACACAGCTGGTACACGCTGTATGTCTGTGTGTGGAAATGTGCCAGACAAAAATTCAGTAGAGACTGGCAGATGATAGACTGATGGATAGAGTAATGGAAAGTCACAGATGGGAAGGGGTCTCTCCACTGCACCTGGTGTCAGGAGCATTCAAGCATCTGCCGTTAACGGTTGTCTTGGCGATGTGCTCACTGTTGTCTAGGTGATCAAGTTGACATTTGAGGATTTTGACCTCGAGCGAGGCTATGACACCTTGACGGTGGGAGACGGCGAGGTGGTGGGAGACCAGAAGACCATCTTCCACGTGTGAGTGACTCCTGCGACCTTCCTCTTTTTGCCTTTAATCTCCCCTCTGTTCTCTAACTTCTTCTGGCTCGTACTCCGCGCTATCATCTCTAGCAATCATTTTCATTTTAGCCACTCGTGTTTCATGTAATTATATTCTCTCTTTTGCTTTCTCTCTCCACTTCAGCTTTCTTCTTTTTTGACGCACTCGTCTTTTCCCCCTTCTCCACTTCCCTCCACCCGGCAGCACTCCTCTCTCTTCCCCTTCCCTTCCAGCCGTTTTTTTCTCTGTTGTACTGTTTCTCTTTCATTTCATCACCACCTGATGCAGGAGTGCATGAAATATAGATGCCACACCACATTGTCAATCATCACTCTTTCCAGCGTTAAAAACAAGATCACAGCCATGTGGTACAGCATTGCCAACTGCATATTTATACCCCCTAATGTAGTTTGCACTAGCAGATGCTCCATAACAATTCACAGGATGTTGTTATTAATTGTGTTCAAATTTACCACCTTAATAAAGTTTTTATAGATCAATTTTTATGCAAGGCTGCCTTTGCCCGGGTGGGATCTGGGAGGAGCTGGGAGATAAATGATGGAGAGGTTCATGCAGGAGGGGTTTGCTGATGAGGAAAGATTGGCCTGCATATAGTGTCGCAATCACAAACACTGAACGTGGCCTAATCTATTCAATTAAAGCCTTTCTCTCCTCCGCATGATATAAAAGTTGAGTGAGCAATCCTTTCACTGAGATTTGATGCACTCTTGCGTACACAATTTAGGGGAAGAGAATATACTGCAGCTATCAGCACAGTTTAACTCAGCGCCATATTTTTGTTTATCAGTGGTGCAGGCAAGCGTGTGCAACGTGTAGGTAAATTTTTTGGGGGAACTCTTATGGTTGGAGGGACGTAACCCTACAACAACACATAAACAGCACAGCCGTAAATGTGGTGGTTAATAGATGATGAGTCACAAGTCAATTCCGCTATCTTTCTTCTTTGAAAGACGTTGTGCACATACAGTTTGGTAAAACATTTTTTCCCCACAGAGAAATTTAATTAAACCAACAAGGACGATGTTTCAGATAGCAAATAGCTTGCAGGTAATTTATAACACACTGTCACACGCAATTTTGTTAGGTTGAACTTTGGATGACAATCATTCATACCACAGACCTTTGTTTATAAGAAAGAAAACAGTGAAAAAAAGATGAAGGATTAACTGTTTGATTTTATTGAATGTATTGTAATTATCTTAGGCAATCAGGCAGCGTATCTAAAGTCATACAGTTTTGGGTAAGAAGAGGAAAGACGATAAGACAAAGGCATCTTCAGCATGAGAACTGGTGCTTCACCACAGAGTTCCTTCCACATAAACACAGGTTGAAGAAACAGAGATGGACAAGAAATGACAAAAACTAAAACCTCTGTCTGATGCAGACATACTGCCTTACTACTCCCACCACTCTGCCATCACTAAAATTAGAACTCTTAATCAGTTACTCTGCAGTTATACACTTCCTAATTAGAGTTGGGTGGAATTACTATTCAAATAGGATTAAATTACTTCTGTGGCATTGACTGATCTTGCCTTCATTTTCCACTTTCGTGTCCCCAACTGTTTAGAATTAGAGGTTTAGGATTAAAAAAAACGGCTTCTCCGACTGGAATTGCCTGCAACAGTTTTAAAGCACTTTCCTTTGATGAGAAAAGTCAGATAGTTTAATTTATAACTCCAGGTGTTGTTTTGCTGCTTGCAGTTGCATTAAAGTTTTTAAATTATGCAGTGAAAACTGGGCCTTTGGCTGTTAAATTGACACAAGTTCACTGTGCAGTACGTGCTAACGCTGCTTATAATAGCTGAAACAACTGATTCAGGTTTCACAGTGGATGCACCTTGCAGTCGTTCTAAATGTACTTCAAGCATACAGTTTAATTAAGCATAAAGAAACCTGTTGTGTATCTTTTTGTAGCCTGTCTGGTACCACAACTCCAGACCTCGTGGTCAGCACCAGTCACCAGATGTGGCTCAATTTCAAAACGGATGACACCAGCGGCTCCCTCGGCTTCAAGGTGTCCTATGAAGGTAAGGATGCTTCAAACAGTCTGGTTGTCAGCCAGTGGGATGTGCTGGCTGCATTTCAAAATGAATGGTTTGAGGTACCAGCACAACTGACACACGTGCCATCAAAAGAGGTAAGGTTATGTAAGGTCATGCCTTTATGTGAAATATACTTTTTGGGAAGTTTTTCAAGTGA
Source organism: Ctenopoma multispine (assembly GCA_034779795.1). Lineage (NCBI taxonomy): Eukaryota > Metazoa > Chordata > Actinopteri > Anabantiformes > Anabantidae > Ctenopoma > Ctenopoma multispine. Next base: position 14,246,507 of record JAUYWH010000003.1, on the reverse strand, counting down.
TGACAATATGGTCGAGATTCTTCATTCTAACCTAGCATAACTCTTTCTGTGACAAACTCAAGTAGAATTAAATTTCTTTTTTGGTCATTTAACTTTGCGCATTGTGACTCACCGCTCAAAGTTGACGTTATGGACTGTGACAGAGCACATTTTGCTACAGTTGACTGGAACATAGTTGTCCATCCCTGCATCCGTCATTCTGAGTTTAATTTAAAAAACAAAAGGATCAGATTGCACCTGTTTGATCTAAGACTTGAGTGATGGAAAGAATATATACCACAATAGGCAGTAGTGCATTGGGTATAAGTTACTACAAATGACTGGTTCTATTGCAAATGTACACACACATTATTCTTTTAGATTAGTTATTTGTGGCATGCCTGATGCCATAAATGCTAACAAAGCAGAACAATAGGTTATTTTGGTAAACTAAACTGGTCATTGAGGCATGAAAGCAACCTACCACAAATAGCATTTTCCATATTTGTCTTATTGCCTAGTGTCCCTCTGTAAGTGTGTACTCGCATGTGTCTTTTCTGTGGATGTGGTTGACTGCTGTATGTACTTGCTTTTATTTCTCATTGTGTGTCCAGTTTGCTTGTGTATGTGTAAGTATGGGGGGAGTTTTCTTCTCCTACATAAGCCTGCTGTTCGTGTCCCTGAAGCAGACCAAGTTTCCTCTCATGCCCACAAACGCTTGTTTCTCGTCAGTAAAAATAACAGCAAGAGTGGAGCCGCATGCTGAACCAAAGTGTAATTAAAACAATGAGTTCTACTTAATGAAGGGGAAGAAACGCTTTGAACCACTTCACCTCCCAGATTGGAGCGCCCGAAATCTAATTTGCATTCTCAATTACTTGTATTTTTAAGCCCGATCATCAACTGTAGTTGCAAACACAGTCATACCCGTACACACACTCTCATCTTGCTCAGGCATTTCAGCATAGGTTGCACACACTCTGCAGTGGCCTCAGTCCTTCAAGGGAAACTGTAATGCTTGCAGACAAAATCAGTGTCAATGTACTTGTGTAGGTTTAAAGTTTACTCTATATTAAATTATACATTGAGAACAAAGATAGTTTATGCCACAATTATCTTGACTATTTCATCCCAGGCCTCAGAAGATTGGAGTATAGTGTTGACAGTAATGTGAGTCCCCATTACAATGCTTGGATAATTCTGAAGTGTCAAACAGACAGGGACAACAAATATTCCATTACGTCTCTTCCTTTATTCATGAGAATCAAATGCTGTTTATGCAGCACGTGTATAATAACATCACCATTGTGATGTACATGTTTTTTCTTCATTTCTTCAGTTTTCCATACATTTATTTTAAGATGTTCACAAAAGCAAACAAACTATTGCCAAAAAATGAGCATTAGAGCCAAACATCAATGAGTCACAGTAACAAACATGTAATGACATGAATGTTTGTGCTTTAGTAGATTTTTTTGTGTGTAGCATATATGATTTTTGTGTTTTTAAGCTCGGTTGTTCTGCTAGTTGTGGTTTATGTTGGAATGCATATGTTCTATATGTTTTTTCACCCTCAGTTCTCTCTCAGGCTCACCTTAAAACTTGCTTTCAGCATTCTGCCTTTTAAAGGTGACTTCCAAGTAAGATCAATGAGTTGTCTTGTGAAGAGGCTGCCTCAGGACAGCCATACATCCAGCAGTGAGCTCTAAATATGTGTTCTAAATGATGATCATCATTAGGGCTGAGTATGGATTTATACCCAGCATCACCCCTGGTGCGATTTAAAATCGTATTAGGCCCTGCCATCATTTCCTGGATGGATGAGCTTATTCGCTCTCTGTGTTTCCCATCCGGATGCCCCGATAGGATGCCTCAGCATTCCCATCTGCAATCTGCAACCTCAGAAAAAGTAGAAAGAAGAGTGAGTGAAAGAAAGAGGCACGCATAAATCTTGCAATAATGAAATTGGCATGTGTGGTTTTAAGGAAGAAGGGTGGTCGTGGAGGTGTGCGCCTGTGTGTGTGTGTGTGCGTTTGTGTGCATTCCTCAAAGTGCTCACGTCAGCTTCCAGTTCAAGTGAAAACGTTTGTCACACAGTAAGGGGATGGATACATTTGCAGGGGGGAGAGAAGGCGAGAGAGAAAGATGAGAGAAACGTTTGCGAGATTAGTGAGTAACATCTTGGAAGGGGGGATAAAGAGGCAGTGAAGAGTACTTAGTGGCAAGAGAAATTATGGTAAAATTAAAAGCATGACGAGACAATAGGAAAATCGTGTGAGTTTAGATGTTGTAAAGTATAGAAGCTAGTCTGTCCTGTCAGCCCATAAAAATCTCTGCACTGAGTCATTCATTGCTAATATCCATTGCATTGTATCCATTTAGTTCTAGCTAAGATGCCAGACAGGAAGAATGTCTTTAGTGCAAAATTTCAACCAAACAAGGAACTCGAGAAATAATGACCAGAGACTCTGTACCTAGGGATGCGTTAACCAACCTAGGTGACTGTTAAGTCACAGGTGCACACAGAGCTTGGCTTCTCACTTTGTGCCACCCACTCATCTGGTCAAAACACATGCAGTAATGCTACGGTGGCTCAAAACAAACATGAGAGCGGAACTCTTGACTGACGCATTCACTTGGCATTCATCAGCAGATTCGGTAGAAACAGTTGTCAGTGGAAGTGACAATGGAGCCGGGAACTAAGAGTTAAAAAAACAAGAAAAAAAAAGCTTAAAGCTGTAGGAAAATTGAAAGAGTGGTGAAAATCATCTCAATATCATCTGAATATTCTGTGTTATGTGTTTATTTCCAACTATGCAGAAATTGAACAAGGCAGCTGTGGAGATCCTGGAATTCCAGCTTACGGCAAAAGAGAGGGGACAGGTTTTCGTCACGGGGATAGACTGTACTTTGAGTGCCTACCTGCATTCGAGCTGGTTGGGAAGAAAAACATCACCTGTCAGAAGAACAACCAGTGGTCAGCTAAGAAACCGAGCTGTGTTTGTAAGTTCTTCTACGCCTTCTGCTGGTCACACTCTACATGCACCATGTATACACGGATGTATGAATACAGCAACACTCACTAGGGTGCATAAATGCGTATATTTGTGTAGGGAGGGCTGCATAATAAATGGTCAGATTATCTCTGCAGTTTGTCTAGCAGAGGCTGTGGATTTTAAAACAATGGGAGGGCTTATTAGCTAATTAACACTGTGGATGACAAACACAGAGGATGAGAGAGTTACATGAGCGGGGGAGGGAGTAAGGAAAGAGAGCTGACCATGCAGATAGTGCTCACTGTTGTATTATTGATAAGATGGACAAAAACCTGCATCATTTAGATTATCATCATAGAGCTGAATGACACAGAGTTTGCTGGCACAAAACTCAATTAGGCTTCGTAATGCAGGGAAACAATGTTTATTTAGTTAGCATTTGACACACAGTTTCAGTCGTGTCGACACAATGCAACACGCTCGTCTTTGTCTTTGTATTCATTCAACTGAACACAGTGCTTGTGCCTTTTTGAATATGACTCTGATTTGAAATTGAGTAATCCTAAACCCGACAAAGCTTAGTTACTGTTGCTGCTGCTGCGACGTAATATCAACAGTTATGTCAGAGCACATTGTCTTTATCTGCCTACCCCACTGTCTAAGGAACGTGGAAGAAGAGAGTTAACAAAAATCACGCATGAGTGCAAAGCTAAGTGGAAACTTGAGATAAAGTCATTAACATATCAATGCAATGGAGAAGGAATATGCTCTGTAATTTCTCAATAGAGAGACAGAGCTCTGATGTTAGCCTTCTTTGGCTGGTTAGAAGGGTGAGCCACACTCGAAAATCTTTAACAAGCAATATCCTCAATGTGTGTGTGTGTGTGTGTGTGTTTGTGTGTGTGTATATAAAACGTTACATACTGTATCTTTTAGGTTGATGTTGAAACAGAACTGACTCTTCTTCCACAAAAACAAAACCAGCGACCGCCTCACATAGTCTTATCTTAACAGGTAAACATATTCAAGGAGAGTGGTGCAAGGTTAACAGTGTCAGTGCTGCTGTTGACTCTAAGCATGTAACTTTTTAGACTTGCCAGAGAACCAAAAAAAGACAGACATTGTTTTTTTTTAAAGACGTCTACAAGTGTCTAGTAGGATTATTGTCTTGTGTTGTTGCTTTCTATGCATATTCCATTGGTGCGATCGAGTGACGATCTTGACAGAAGTAAGCGTGGAAGAGGAGACCCATATTTCATTTTCAGAACCAACACATTTCTTTTCACTAGACATTGATTGGAAACAATGATTTTTATGGTCATAATGTTTTTGAATTTTTTTTTAAGATGCGTTTTCTTTCCAGAGAGCTCACACAAACAAGAGGTTTTGTTTATAGTTGATTTCTCCTGGCAGATAAAAGTCTTAATATCTGCTGCTAATTTTTCTGTTAGTACTTTCCAAATTCAGCCTTGTTGAAAATGTTTGGACTGTCAAGTTGAGGAATGTGTAGATTTTGTCGCAATAAACCACAAACTTCTTTTTGTTATGTGACATTGTTGGCAACTGTTATTCTGTTCAAACTTTGTTTCTCTTTTCATATCGAGTCTGCCTGAGGTTGCTGTCATTGTACACCCATATGTGCTTATGCTACAAGCTGACAAATTGGTAGTTATAGTGGTGCCTTTTCCTCTCTGATCTGTTAGATCCCTGCATGGTGTGAGGTGGATTTTGACAGATTCCATAAAATGAGTCAGATCACATTGTCCTGGGAATTTGTGCAATGTTGTTCTGGATTCTAAACAATGTTCATTTTTATGTTTTATTTCTTCCTCTGCATCTGTGTCCCATTATCATTCCTATAGTTTCCTGTTTCTTCAACTTTACTACTCCGTCCGGGGTGCTGCTGTCTCCCAACTACCCCCAGGAGTATGGAAACAGTATGCACTGCGTGTGGCTGATCATCACCAACCCAGAGAGCCGAATCAATCTGGCCTTCAATGACCTCAGCATGGAGAAACAGTTTGACTTTCTCTCGATCAAGGATGGGGGAAAGGTAGCATTATAAGCTCCTCAGCCACTTTGAATAGCTCTTTGTGTAACTTTGTCTATTGACTTGTCTATCACTCATTGTGCTTGTCATTAGGAACGACAGCCTGTGTAATTACGTATATGATCTAAAAACCTTTCTCTGTGCATCACTGGGCATGCTGGTGATTTTATCTCCTTTGGAGCTGTTCACTTTTTGATTTTTTTGCGACCATTGGTCTCATCAGAAAATGTTTATCTTGTCTTTGTCAGGCTGAGTCGCCCATCCTGGGTACCTTCTCTGGTGACGTCTTGCCTCCTCCCATAACAACTAGTGCCCATGTGGCACGACTGGAGTTCCTGACTGACCACACCTACACAGACAGAGGCTTTAACATCACATTTACAAGTAAGTATTGACTATCACTTCAACGCAGATAGAGAAAGATCTTTAAAGCTTATCACAAAAAGCCGACCTTTATTGGATTTTTTTGCATTCCATTTTATTCGTGCAGGTGTACAGTCTGCTAATGTGTGCATGCAATGGACCTCGTGACTCATTTGCTGTATCTATACGCCTCCCATACACTGCATTAACGCTTCCACCCACCAGCAACACATTCCGTACACACTCACTTGCAAAGTCACATAGAGAAATGACAAAAAGCTTGTCTTTATTGTCTAAATAGAGACTTGACATCTAAATAAAACCCAAACAAAGATGCAGCATCCCTACCTGACAGATACATTGCGGCAGTGCTCATTATATTCTATTCTGGGCAGCTGCTGACTTCTGAGGAAATTCCAGATGGGGTTTACACTGTGACGCAGTACATGCGGGCTGCATGCTGGTAAACCCATTTCATGGCTGTACTGTTAGGTGAAGGTCTGGTAGCAGGATTATTCTATTCATTGTGATGATCTTTGTATTCTTCCACCTCTCAAAATGAATCTCAGAACAAAGAGTCTGTCTTAAACCGTACAAAGCCACAACACTACTGCATAGATAGTTAAGGTGCCTTTAGGGCGGTGAGGGGAGTGTTATCTCAATAACACTTGAAACAAAAATTAAACGCAGTGATTCACTTAAATGTTATTTTTACTTTTGCTTCTCTACCACACTCTACTACAGTATCATACATGAGAACTCATGCAGCTACTTGATAACGTATTAGTAGTGATAACAGTAGTCAGTTATATTATATATATATATTATTTTGTCGTTATGTATGAGAAATTGAATTATTTTATTTGCTAAGAAACACAACCTTTTTTAACTATGCTCTACTATACAAAAAGGGACTTAGTGTGTATAAAGGTTCGCTTCTTCAAGTTTTGTCATAATCACCCAACTAGAAGAAGTCATCATAAATGAAAGACATTTGACTAAAGTGTAGCCATTAAATCATCATAATGGAGGTAGTAGAACATGAAATAGACTTTCATATTCAGTTTCATTTGAACCCGTCAGTTTCTGTATCTAATGATAAATGCACCTGAATATAACAGTACGCACAGATATATCTCTTCGCTTTTGGATAACTTGTGTGTTAATAAGAATTGAAGACTATTCTGTTAATTCTTAAATATCCCTTCTACTGTAGCTAAATACTGTAACATGCCTTTCTTACCAGGATGCATTTGGCCTCTGGCTCGCAGACATGCCATCAGCGATAACCCAGGTGCCTCTGTAAAGCCACCGTGTGGGCACCACACGGTGTCTAATGCATTGATTAGCAAGTTAGGTGAATAAATAAATAACCGATGCGGCTTGGTGAACAAATATAAAGAGCAGTTAATTGAAGATGACGGTTAGTTCCTGAGAACAGTGCTGTCTAACTGCAGGGGGTTGTGGGGCAGAGTAGACACCTTTCATCATTCATGTTAATTAAGGACATGCCAAACTGTATTGAAGGGATTTTTGGCACGTTAATAAATAAGATGATTGTGATAGATGAGGTGTGGCTGGCACTCTGTTTGGGTCCGGTGGATACAGAAGAGGGATTCATCAACACCTACATGTGTCACCTACCCGCGCGTGTGTACGAGAATGAGAGAGATAGTGGCGGAAGTGATGTATTTGTTTACATGCCTTGTTCCAGGGTTATGCCTCTTCTAGCGTGACTGTGTTTCTTTGCGGTCTTTCTAACTGGTTCCCTCTCGTTGAGAAGTTCTGAGGATGCATGAAAACAATTTTCCTTGTTTGTTTACTCCACATATCATTCAGCGGTACCATTTGGCGCTGACGATCTGCATGCAATGTGGTTTTTCCACCCTCTAGAATTACTGCAGCAGGGTGAATCAATATGACTCACTAAGTGAAACAAATTTCTCCTTGTTAAATGCTGGCATTGATAAATGCTGACAGTAGAAAGAAAAAAAAAGTTTGTCTAGAAACTTCATGGAAAATAGTGACTTTGCATAGAAAATGTAATGTTTTTAAGTAAATGAAACTTGTTTGTTAGTGCTTTAGCTTCTTTTTTTTTTTAAATAATTTTTTATATTTTTCTCTTCTCCTTCTCACTAACCACATCTCCTCTCTGCATTTCCGATAGCATTTCGACACAACGAGTGCCCCGACCCAGGTGTTCCAGTTAACGGGAAGCGCTTCGGTGAGAGCCTTCAGCTGGGCAGTTCCATCTCTTTCCTGTGCGAGGAAGGCTTTGTTAAGACCCACGGCTCTCAGACCATCTCCTGCATTCTCAAGGATGGCAACGTGGTGTGGGACAATGCTGTTCCTCGCTGTGAAGGTGAGTAAGTGTGGAACTATCCAGGATAAATATGCAAACGATTTAAGTAATTAAGGAGGACAGTGTTTTCTTTTTGTGAAACCATTTATTCCATGGTCTAGCATCTCATTAGCTGGTTCCCAGCTGTGTTCTATCCTGTTTACAACTGTTCTATAAACTGATGATGCAGCAGTATGTTTGCATCAATGTTCACTTTAGCTAATAATGCACATCACAGTATCTTCTAAACAGATTTTTTTGTTGCGCTAATTTTGACTGAAAGGTGGCAGAAATCAAAATGGACGTGCTGCCTCTCTTTTTTTTTATTGTTTATGTATAAAATAATAATAATAAAAGTAATTAATAATGTCTTAAAAATGTATTTCAACTATTTGATTTGAGACCCGTGATGATACATATGCCAAACACATATTTCTGAACTACTAACCCCTGTCTCACACGGTTTTCAATAAATTATTTTCACCAAACCATAAAAGTCCAATATATTGTAGCTGGTAAAGCTAAGATAAAGTGAGAGAGACAAGCTGAGATTCATGAACACCAACAGCGTAGCACACATCTGGGACTCTCAAGAGGTCTGACCAGGTTCACTATTCATGATAGGCGAAGAAGAAATCTTTATTAAAACATGTCACTTCTCCCTGTGTGCCACAGCAGCTTTGTATTCCTCCGAGACCATCTATCACACCGCTGGGTTTGTAACGTAATGCGTTTTATAGATGTCCTTCAGTATGCTGAGTTGGCTGATTAAATCATTCCACTTCAAAGCGAGCGAGGAGCTGGCAGTGTAAGCCCTTTGCTGTGCCTGTGTGTTCTGGTTAAAGATAGGCAGTTAAAGAGATGCATGGCAAGGTGAACAGTAACAGAGATGAGGCTAGTGGAGGGGGTAGATGTGCTCAAGCGTCCTTTGTGCTAGCGATCAAAGATGTTCCGTTTTTTCTTTTTGATAGGGATGAGAGCAGAACCTTTGTAGAATGAGTTTGATGACGCAATTAAAGACGGCATGGGTGGGGAAACATATGCATACGCGTGGATATATAATGGATGCACTTGTTCATGCACACATGTAAAAAAATCAGGCATGTTACTAGGAGAAGTGGTTAACCTTGAAGTGAGCTGTTTTATTTATATTAGATATACCCTGGCAGTAAAAGAAATTAGATGAGCCCGAGCTGATGAATGTGATCATATATGGACACTGTCATATATCAGCTGGGAACGACTTGCATAATTCAGACTCTTTCTTTTCTTTCTCTCGCTGTCTCTATTTCTTCTCTCTTTCGTTAGCCCCATGCGGAGGGGATCTGAAGGCTCCCAGTGGGATCATCCTCTCCCCTGGCTGGCCAGAACTCTATAAGGAGGCCCTTAACTGTGAATGGATCATTGAGGCTCCTCCAGGCTACCCCATCAAGATCATCTTCGACAAGTGAGTCACCCAGATAGCAACTGCCTGAGTTTGCCTGTTTTTTTTTTCTCTCTCTCTCTCTCTCAGATTTCTGTGTGCTCATTCATCTTTCTACTTAATCTACTACTTTTTTTAAGCTTTTCATCTATCTGTCCTTTCTTGGGGTAATGCAGTAGATCTAATTCACATTAGCATACAGCCCCAACTACGATAACACTATGTTTTATTTAGTAAGTGCTTACGATTAGAGAGCCTCTCATTTAATACCCCCTTTCAGAATCTACACACATTTACAGACACGTGCACACAAAGAAACCTAACCAAGACCGGCTAATATATAAGTGGAGATGGTCTGTCAAGGGGAACTAGAGCGATGGGAGAGAAGATAATTTGTCTTGATGTTTGAGAGAGACAGAGAGATACAGTCATAGGATCAAACGCTACATTAGCGTTTCACTAAAGCTCATTCTTACTAGCCCATCCCATTCTTGCCCCTGCCTCGATAGCACGCCATGCAAAATAAACACAACATAAGTGTTTGTTGCTCTTTAATTTTTATGTAACATCAATAAAATATCACAAACTGCTTCAACTAAGCAATTTATTCATGGCTTTGAAGATGAAGTGGCTCTGGCAACAAAGATGGAAACAAATAGCAAATAGGCGCACACTCATACACACATACATGCTAGACACAGGCGCTCGCCAAACCATGACAAGTATCTCAGGATTTTTCATGTCTGCAAGTTAGAAATGATTTAATTTTGCCTGGTTTCTGAAAGTTGGCTAAAAGTTACAGAGAAGGTAGATAAAAAAAAGCAAAGTAATTCCAAGCACATACTTAATTTTGAAATATTTGTAGTATTGTGAACATTGTTTAAAATAAGTGTCTATTCAACTGAATATGTTTCATTCAAGCACCAGTTGCTTTTTTAAATATTTTAATAGAGGCCAAATATCAAAAATACATTAACTTGTGTTTTTGTGTGTGTGTTCTTTTTAATCCCAATTTTCACATAGTGTTACCCTTTAGTCCATTAGCACATAAACCTACTTAAAAGCTGTTTTGTGACACACAGTGAATAAAAATGTCTTGTTTAATGTTCTCAGGTTCCGCACAGAAGTCAACTATGATGTCCTTGAAGTGCGCGATGGACGATTCCCCTCCTCACCTCTGATTGGAAGTTACCAGGGAACCCAGGTTCCCCAGTTTCTCATCAGCACCTCCAACTTTCTGTATCTCCTCTTCTCCACCGACAAGAGCCACTCTGACATCGGCTTCCGCATTCGCTATGAAAGTAAGAGCTACAAGAGAGGAAGTATAATACTGTAAAGGAAGGACCCATTCACCATACCAGTACACTAATAGCAATGAATCCACTACAGGTATACCAGAGCAGAGACAGCAGCTATGAGCCTGCTTTACAGCACCACTAAAAGCAATAGAGTCTTGACTGGAAATACAGTCTCCCCAGGCTCTCCATTTCACCACGAAGCTGTTCTCATTAGAACACCTGTATTTAGAATGTAAATGGTATGAGATATGTATGAGAGATTCATATACTGTCCACCATTATATGCATGCATACCCTTCTTTCCCTCACACCAGACTTCACTCTTGCTATAATTCACTTTTTATGACCATCATATACAGATTTCCAGTGTAGCTACCACTGGTAACATTTTGCATGTTTTCTGTGGGTGAATATCTGCAAAGCTTCAATAATTCACCATGAGCACTACTTAGGTAGAAATGATTCGAGCTGGAGCTCTGAAATCTCTCATTGGTTATTTCCTGTTGAAAAAGATGTTACAGAGATGTTTTTTTTTTTGGATTGCTGTCAGAGTGCAAACTGCCTTTAAACATTAATGAACCTGTCAAAAAGAGGTTATAAGCTTAATTAGACTTCCAGCAGGTAAACATCCTGTATGCGTCTCTTTGATCTAGATTAACTCTTTTTATTTTATTTTTTTTATCCGTAGCCCTGCAGTTGCAATCGGACCACTGCGTGGACCCTGGTATACCTGTCAATGGACAGCGACATGGCAACGACTTCTACGTGGGCGCTTTGGTGACGTTTAGCTGTGACGCAGGGTACACGCTAAGCGACACGGAGCCTTTAGAGTGTGAACCTAATTTTCAGTGGAGCCGCCCCCTGCCTAGCTGTGATGGTATGTTCCTCAGGATTCGCCTACACCTGCCAAATTTTCCATTTTTCATAAATGGAAAAGATTGATATGTATTTATAACTTATAAAATTCATATAAGATGATAACATTTGTTCCAACAAGGCGTGTTTTAGACTTTAAAAAGTTTCCTCCTTATTTCATCATAAATGTTTTATATGTACGAGAGTGAACCTGCTCTTTGATGTTTCCCTTTTTCCTCATCTGTAAATGCTCTTATATTTAAGGACAGTATTGATTTCTACCCACTCTTTAATGATATTGATGATACTACTCTCTCCTTATTATATATCGTCTTGAAGGGCACCTCTTGTAAAATTCATTTTGCCATATTTTGGGGAAATTAAATTTTTGCCGTCTTTGCCCTCTCCAATTTTGCCTCTCTGTTATTTTCTCATTTCTTTCCTTCATCCATCTCCTGTGTGTTTCCATTCACCCTGTTTCACCAGCATTGTGCGGAGGCTATATCCAAGGCAACGTCGGCACTATCCTTTCACCTGGCTTTCCGGACTTTTACCCACACAACCTTAACTGCACATGGATAATCGAGACCTCCCACGGCAAAGGTTAGCAGAGAAATTCCGTGTCAACACATGCAGCAGTCAAATTCAATTTCCCTTACAACGTTATATCCCCCTACCGAGTGGCCTTTTTATTTTGCCGAACAAGCTGTCTCTGTATGACTGGAGCGCTGAGAGGCTGGCCTAGGGCTACAGCGCCACGGGACGACTCTCCAGTCATGTCACCTTTGGTAGAGCGCTGACATCAATTTGACACAGGCTTATTTGCAGATTCTCGCTCTGTGTGGGTGTAATATATTTGATAATGAGTGCAAGAGGAAAACAGGGAATTGACACTGTGTGCATTATGAGACTGCTAATGTTGTGTTTCACATAAAAACTTTGTACTGAATAAAATAGTTTGTTGTGTACTTTTACTTACTTAATTGCAAATTCCAGTAGGCATTTATAATGTGTATCCTGTATGTTCCTATGACAACCATCACCAACAGTTTCACTTCCTCCTCTTATACTCAGGTGTCCAATTCACCTTCCACACCTTCCACCTTGAGAGCCCTCATGACCATTTGTTGGTGACAGAGAATGGGAGCTTCTCTCAGCCCCTGTGGAGACTGACGGGTTCAACATTGCCTCCACCTCTCAGTGCAGGCCTGTTTGGAAACTACACGGCTCAGATCCGCTTTCTCTCCGACTTCTCTGTTTCCTATGAGGGATTCAACATCACCTTCTCTGGTGAGACGGGATTTAGTAACTCAGATCGCTGAGGGAAGAAGATACAGACAATTGGAAATGCTGGTCACAGCGCTGAGCCATTCTAATCATTTAGCAAAGCCTGAGACCAAGCATTTGGGTTAAACGGGGACTGATTGTTAGGTTCATGCTGAGAGTGGACATCTTGGGCTCATGAGTGTTGATCAGAGGCTTGCTGTGTCTATTTAATAACAAGCGATGGTCATCACAGACAAAGAGAAAATCTAATCTAAGTCTAATCTAAGTAGATGTTCTGGAAATATGGAATGTCATGCATTTGAGTGTGCATAATGAAATAATTAATATCAAGAGAATTGATTAATTTCAAAGAAAACAATTATTATAGAGCCCAGGTGGCTCTTTACCTACTGAGAACATCATTTCACCTCCTTGTGTTTCACAGCATCTGTTGATATGAAAAGAATATTGAAAAATCCACTGACAGTTTAAAATAGCAAAAAGCTGTTAGTGTGGAGGTTTTATTACTTACAATGCCCTTTAAAGGCACATAATGATTTAACAGTTTAAATAACTGACATTTGGGCTTTTCTCAGACCATATTAAACATTCTTTGTCTTCTGGGTAAAAGTATATAAAAATATATATGTGAACAAGTACAAACATAAAAAGCCATCATGTTGTCATTGTATTTATGGTCTTTATTTACCAGGACATTGGCGCATTTTAATTCTTTTTCTGTCCATCAGAGTATGATTTGGAGCCATGTGAGGACCCTGGAATCCCACCCTACAGTACGAGGAAGGGCCTGCAGTACGGAGTGGGCGACAGCCTTATCTTCTCCTGTTTCCCAGGTTACCGACTGGAGGGTCCAGCGAGGGTGGTGTGTTTAGGGGGCAGGAGGAGGGTATGGAGCTCCCCTCTGCCAAGGTGTGTTGGTAGGTGGTCACATACTTTATTTTGTCTTTTGTCACCCCCCTCTCCAATGCCCTCAGAATGCCATGCCAGCTCAGTAGCCCTTCTACATACACCCACCCATTAAGAAATGTGCAAATCTGTCAGTCAAGTTGGAAGATGAGGCATTTCTCTTTCAAGTCTCCTCATTATCATCTTTTCATCCACCCACGATTTGTCTCTTCGTTGGATAGCTTCCCAGAAACAGCCTTTTTGACTTTGTCCAAAGTACATAGAGCATCAGCTCTAACAAGGGTCACATTAAAGAGCTGAATTATGTTAATTATTAATGTTGCATGTTGCTGATGCTCGGGAAACATGATGCTCTGTGTGTTGATTCTGTGATTCACTGGATGGTAAGAGCTGCATTTGTGTGTTAATACGTATAAACGTATAAATGATACACAGGTAATTAATATACTAAAAGCACTATTTAACACACAGTTTGCATTTTTTTACATCTCTAAACTGAGTTGTAAATGTTACTCTGTAACTCTACTGGGAACAAATTATTGCAGCTTAATAATTACAGATTTGCTGAAGTCATATTTGTTTTCTTTACCCACATCAGTAATATCTGATTTGTTTCTAAATTTTAAATTCAAAAAATTTGTTTTTCACTGTTCAGGCATGTGTGAAGTAGGTCAAGCAGTTTCCTGAAGAAAATGTACTCCTGTGCTCTGTAGCTTTAAGCTGCTAGTTTTTAGTTTCTTGGTCTTTCTTTGCCTGCTCTTTGAAGGTTGTCAGTGATGACACATTCAGTTTAAACTCAAGTTCTATTCAGTTTATTCATATATCGCAACAAAACCCATCTGAACTTTACATTGTAAAGTTTAGGATTTCATGAAATCATGTGGAAAAAACACAGAACAGAGTTACTTCCACCAAATACTTTGAGCAAGCAGTTTGCTTTGTTTTAAACAGTTCCATCATCTCACTTCACCTTAACTCACCACATTTATGAAGTTAAAATTATGGCTACATTTGCAGTCATTTAAATTCTGGCAGCTATTTTCCTATAGAAAACTTTGCACCCCACCACCGTTCTTTTTTTTTTTTCTCTTCACCCAATGTTATTCAGAAAAACCAATTTTCAGATAGAGCTGAAATTACTGTTAATCATATTCAGATTGCAGTGTGATTATGATGATGTGCCACTCAACATTCAGGTATAGTCAGTGACCACATTCCTCTTCCCACTTCCTCTCCCATCTCCCTATGCATGACAGTATGAATAAAAACACTCTGAGTTTCAAGCATATAGCGATTGACATGTCCTCTGCTCTCTCCACTACCACCACCTTCTCCCTTCCTCTCTCCTCCTCTCTCTCTCTGTCTGCCTTTCTCTGCTCCCTCTCGTTTTCTCTAGCTGAATGCGGCTCATCCGTGACTGGCATGCAAGGGGTGCTGCTTTCACCCAACTACCCCGGTTACTATGGCAACAACCATGAGTGCATCTACTCCATCCAGACGCAGCCTGGCAAAGGCATCCAGCTACGAGCACGAGACTTTAGACTGGAGGAGGATGACATACTTAAAGTGAGGGGGCGTGTATGCGTACGCAGCCTTGTTAGCATACCTTCTTGTATGTGTGCACACCTGATGAACTTAAGTCGCATGCTTTCAACCACTTTCCCTCTCTATCGCTCCCTTCCAGGTCTTTGACGGCAGTAGTAATAAGGCTCGTCTGCTGGGGGTGTTTACCGGCAGCGAGCTGCTAGATACAAACCTGAACTCTACCTCCAGCTCCATGTGGCTGGAGTTCATCAGCAATGCCGAAAACAGCAGTAAAGGCTTTGAACTTCACTTTACTAGTGAGTAACCCCCCAGCCCCATACGCACAAATACTGCACATTCCTTTTCTAATACTTCCAATTTAACATAGTTTGTAAGTGTTTATTTGTTTATGCTGTATTTCATTTTCCAAATCTTCTTGTTGCCACTGCCGTATATATATGACTTTCATGCTTAATTCTTTAATATCCTCCTAATCCCTCTCTCTCTCTCTCTCTCTCTCTCTCTCTCTCTCTCTCTCTCCCTCTCTCTCTCTCTCTCTCTCTCTCTCTCTCTATCTCTCT